>JADRCH010000231.1:2711373-2996811 GCA_019843965.1 Rhynchomys soricoides | reverse complement strand
CCCCCCCCCCCCCCCAAATAACTAAGTCCTGCAGGTCAGGACACATGACTAAGGCAACTAGTATAAAAAAATTTAATTAGGGGCTTGCTTTTCAACTTTAGAGGGTTAATGAGTCAATTATCATCATAGTGGGGAGTGCATTAGCATGCAGGCAAGCATAGTACTGGAGAAGTAGATGAGAATTACATTCTGATCTTTAGGCACTTGGAAAAAAGAAACTGGGTCTATCATGGGCTTTTGAATCCTCAAAGCCCACACCCAGTGACACACTTCCTCCAACAAAACTACAACTTCTCCAACAAGACCACACCTTCCAATCCTTCTAATCCTTTCAAATAGTACCAGTCCTTGCTTAATAAGCCTTTAAAAACATGAGCCTATTTGTACTGATATCATTCAATTGTCTTATAGATTTTGTGAATTTTTCTTTGTCAATGATTCTGAAATAAAATAAAACTAGAACAAAATACGCTTGTTGGAATTAATTAAACAACTGCAATACTGGGGACTGGAATGATTGTTCAGTGTTAATAGAACATACTACCCTTCCAGAGAACCTGAGTTCCATTCTTAGGACTTAAACCATGTGACTCATAACCAACTGTAACTCTAGCTTTAATGGGATCTGACTCCTTTGGTCTCTGGGGGCATCTGCACTCACATGCACAAACATGTACATATTTAAATATATTTTTAAAAGTTAGTAAAAAGGAAATGAAATATCTGAACTTCTCATCCTAACAAGACAAGACTTCTATTGCAGGAATCACAACTTACAAAACCTTGAACCTATAATTTGTGCTGCTTGCAAGATGTGCTGAGGTAAAGACAGTGCAAAACTTGTAGGAAGTGGCCAACTAATAACTGGCCCTTCATGAGAGTGATTACATGCATGACAGTGCTTGGAGAAACAGCAATCAGAGGGTTTATAGCCCAGACTCCTAGCAAAGAACCAAACATGACAAGCAAAGAAAAGTTAATAAATGTTTTCTAATGATATATTTGTATTTGTAGTTTAGAGCCTAACATAATTGTGATCAGAGGGACTTCATCCAGCAAATGATGGAAAAACAGCCAAACTTTAGGTAGAGCTCAGGGAATCTTGCAGAAGAGGGAGAAGGGGGATTTTAGTAACAAGAAGTGTAAAGGCACCAGAGGGAAAACAAAACAAACAAAACAAAACAAAACAAAACAGAATCAACTAATCTGTTCCCGTAGGGGTTTAAGAGACTGAAACAACATTCAGAGACCATCTGCATTTAAGTTATAGTTTCATAGCTTTGTCTTCTTTTGGGACTACTAACAGTGGGAACAAAAGGTGTCTATGATTTCTTTGCCTATTTTAGGGACCTATTTCCTCCAATTTGGTTGCCTTGTCTGATCTTAATAAAAGGGGTGGTACTTATCCTTATTGTAACTTGATATACCATGTTTGGTTCATATCCCTGGAAGGCCTAAATTTTTCTGAAGGGAAACAAGGAGTAATGCATGGGGCAGAGTGGGAATCCATGAGGAAAGGGAAACAGGTCTAGATATAATATATGAGAGAAAAAATAAATTAAAGAAAGGAAAATGAGACCATGAATTTGAAAGAGAGCAAGGAGGGTAATCAGAAGGCTTGGAAGGGGGCAAGGGAAAGGAGAAAAGCAATTGTACTATAATCTCCAAAAAAAAAAAAATGTCTATCATCAAATAAAACAATACAAAACAAAACAAAACAAAACAAAACAAAACAAAAACAAAAAAGAACTGAAATACTAGTAAACACAGGGTTCAGTTTAAACTGCTTAGTATCTCAGTAGAAAAGAAGGGCATAGCTTTCCATGTGAAAGGTCCTTCTTGATTCTCAGCATTATGTAAATTAAATAAATAGATAGATAGATAAATAAAGTAGGTTGTCTTGTACAAATCCTGCTGAGTGGAGGAAAATAGTACATTATGGATCCAATGTTCACTGTTTGCTATTTCTTTTAGGTAGAGCAAAAATCAAATAATAACCCAGGATATTGCCTTTCAAAAGGATTGACCCAGGTTAAAAATACCCATTTTGGAAATGCATGAGCCCAACTTAGTCTGTCCCCTAGTTTGGTGCTGTGAACCAAAGTGCAGCTAATTTTCCATCCTAGTTCATACTATCCAAGTAACAGTTCTACTTTTCTCTAGCTATTTTTAAGACCATGTTTATGGTTTCTTTGGAAATCCAAGATTATCAGAAGACTTCTCCTTGCTCTTCCTCTCTGTCTACAGATTTAGAGCAGTCGGAATACTTTTCTCTAATAGTCTGCCTTCCTTCGATATAAGACTATGAATACTTAACTACTGCTGTGTAACAAACAACCAGCAAGCATTATGGCTTAAGCATCAAACACATATTTATTAGAGCTTCATGAGTCTGAAACTTGGAAGCAGACAGGCTTTCAAGGTTCAGATTTTCTTCCTAGTTTACAATAAAGAGGTGGATGATTCAGAAGACATACCAGGATTTGAGTATAAGAAGAGACTTCTAATCTTATATTCATGCAAATCTTAAAAGAATTTCTAATTCACTTACAGCATTTCTCTGCAGAAGTGTCTTATGGTCAGTCTCAAGGATAAGAGATGACAAGAATTAAAGCACAGTCTTACACATAATTCCTCAAGTGACATTGCATTATGTTTATCATAAAGCCATCTGTCTGCTGGAATAAAGCTCAATGGCTTAGTACAAACTCAAGAGGAGGAAATCATTCAAAATAACACAATTCTGGAGGTGGAATCATTGGGATTTCATTAGGAGTTATCAAATATCAAAAGTTATCCGATTCCTAATAGGTATAAGAACTACAATGTAGATATATTTATCTTGCTTTTCCTTCCTGAAATCACATAATAGCATGCTTGCATCTTAGATAAAGGCTCTTATTCACTCTTTCCTAGGAGAGAGTCCACTTTAGGCCCACTTTTTAAGTCTGTGAGGAAAAGGTAGTGAAGTTTGAGTTGATCACTAGTGGTCTTGCCTATGCAGTGGAGCTTCAAAACAACCAACACCCAAACAAACAAACAAATGGACAGAGTCATGAAACCATTTAGAACCCTGAAGGGTGGCTTACACAGAAAGGGCATTGAAATCCACTAACCTTCCCTACATCCACATCTTTTATATCTTTTTTTTTTTTTGGTAAAATCATTCAAAAAACACAGAAAACTGGATTCCTGAGTTCTATAACCTGCTTTAGTAAATTGATTGAAGTCACCAAGGTCAAAGAAGGTTGTGGTCACAAGTACTGGGGCTTATGGTTGACGCCTGAAATGATGCAAACAGTGTTAAGGTTCAACCTTCAACTTGTGGTATCTAGTACTAGCTAGATGTAACAGTGTCAGAACAGAAGGACCCCAAGCTTGCAGCTTGCCTGATGTAGAGAGAGCCTGCTTCTCACAAGTTCTATTAGAACAACATTGGGTAAAGTAGACACTAAATTTGTTTTTCTACTTAATATGGTAGTCTGTGATGACAACTTTGTACATACAAAAGAAGACATGATATACTGATATAAAGAAAAATATACATGGGGAGAAATTTATAGATTTGTGTTAAAGATACTTTTAATTATGTTGGTCATCTGAGCAGTATCTCGCATGGGTTTCCTCTTGTGGTATAGACCTCAAATTAAATCAGATATTGGTTGGTCACTCCCACAAGTCTTGTACAACCATTGCTCCAACCAGCACATCTTGCAGGAAGGTTTGTCATAAGCCAAAGGTTTTGTGGCTCGATTAGAGTCCTCTTTTTGTAGTGTTTTTACTTTCTATTTTTGTAGTGTTTCTCGTTAGCAGTCTGCACACTAGAATGTAGGATTGAAGGGTCCATGAAAGCACTGACTTGACATCTTCATATTCAATGAGTTGAGTAGGTGCTTTTTGGAAATGTGGTCCTGATGTCAGTTTGCAGAGAGCAATCCTCTGTCCTTGCATTAGCCAGGATTGTTTGTTGATCTCCACAGTACCCCTTAGGCCAATAACTCAACCAAATGCAACTTATTTGTACCATCACGAGTAGTTTTGATCTGCATTTCCCTGATGGTTAGGGATGTTGAACATTTAAGTGTTCCTAAGCCATTAGGATTTCTCTAATGAAAATTCTGTTTAGAGCTATACATCATTTTAAAACTTATTCCTTAATATTTAGTTTCTTATTTAATTTCTTAATATCTAGTTTCTTGAGTGCTTCATATATTTTTGATATTTATCATCTCTCAGATGTGGAGTTAGTAAAAACTTTTTCCATCCATTAGCTGCCACCTTGTCCAAAGATGCTGTTCTTTGCCTTATAGAAGCTTTTCAATTTGATAAGGCCCCATTTATTAGTTGTTGATCTTTCTGCCTTTAATATCATTATTTTGTTCTGAAAGTTGTCTTCTGTGCTAATGTGTCAAAGGCTATTTATTCTTCCTTTCTTTTCTATCATAGTCTCTGTACCTGGTTTTATATTGAGTTCTTTGATCCACTTGGACATTAGTTTTGTATGTGCATATATACATACTCACATGTATACATATATACATACATATATGCATATATTATATACATATATACATGTATGTGTACATACACATGTACACACATACATATGCATATACTAACACATATACATATGTGTGTACACATATACACACATATATTGATATATATATTTATTTTTATATAATATAGAATTAATATAATATATATTAGTATTTTCAATAGAGGTAGCCTGACTAGAGACTTTCTCCACTCTGTTCCTCTTGTAAACTCAATAACTCAAGCTTTCCCTTAGCACTGAAATAGAACATCAGTTTTAGCCTCACTTTCCCTCTCCCCTCACCTCTTGTAGGTCCCTCAGACCATTCTTTCCTAGCCTCCCTCCACCTACTCCTCACAGTGTCACAGCCCCCACCTTAGACAGGAACCCTCTGCTCAACCAAAAGCCATGTTTGCTTTCAGACCAGTTAGTCTGCCCACAAAAGTTATGTTCTCTCTCTGTTCCCCTAGCAGACACAATACCTTCCCTTCCCAGCAACAGCCTCCCTCTCTGTCCATGGTTCCTGTGGATTCTACAGACCATCCCCCTTCCCTTCCCTCCAAGAAATCAGCACCTAGACCTATAATTACCCCAAACCCAGATGCCTATTTGCCAGCATAAAAAAACACAAGATCAACAAGATGTTTATACATACATGCAAACATAAACACACACAGAGACGCAAACATACACACATACATACACACACAAACATACACACACATACACATAGACATACACATACATATACTCTGGATAAATATGCATATATATTAATATATACACATATGTACATATTTATATACATAAATGTGTGTATGTATATATATTCATATATGCATGTTTTATACATATACACATATACATGTATTATGTATATACATATACACATATACATATCAATAAATATGTAGACATATTCATACATATACATTTATGTACATAGCAACCAAAAGAGGTTGTTTGAACATCCTGGAACTATAAGTCCAGGCCATCCCTTCGATTTGGATTCTGGTACTCAAGCTTGGGTCCCCTGTGAAAGCAGTACATATTCTTCACAGCTAAGACATTGCTCTAGCTCATCTCCTTTTCTGTTGTTTATTTTGTTGTTCACTTGTTTTTGTTGTTGTTTTCTTAATTTATCAATCATTTTTAGAGGCATTAAAGAAATATAGAGTTTTAGCATAATAAGGGGAAATTTTGTATTTCTTACTGTTCCAAAATTGTGTTCCCCTTTGCATATCTCCTCTCACCTAATTTAAACAATAAACAGACACAGTTTACAAGAGTGGAAAAAAAGTAACTTTACTGATACATGTATGTTTGATTTTGAGGCTATTCAGCAAATTCTCACAAGGGAAGTATTTGACTTTAGAAAACTATCTTATGTCTTCATTTATAAAATTCAAGTGAGTTCTGTAGGAAAATCAATTTCAAAATGTGTTTTCTTGGTTAAATGTGGCTCCACTTCAAAGGCTACAAAAGCTTTGTGTTGGTTGATATTGTTATGATGAAAATTATATCTAATAGTTTAACATTGTTGTGATTACATGAACTCTAAACCAAAAAGCCTATAATCTGCAAGCCCCACTTGCCCAAGGGCAGTTAACTTTCTGGAATGCTGGGTGAGGGCTGTTCTTGTAATTGCCTGATCTTGTACAATGGTAGCTAAATTGTTGTTCATATCAGACAACAAACTATGTGTTTTCATGTGTACAAATGGGTTGCTTGTCCTTGACTGCATGTTGGTGAGATGTGTGCCTGATTACAGGCAGGAAGAAATTAGGTTAGGATGTATGCTTGCCCCTGATTGCACAAAGACAGGAAGTACGTGGTCTTATAAGTTCTGCCTTTATAAGTTTATAAAGGCTAAGAACTAATGTAATTTGTGGCTGCATCTTGAGTGTGTTCTCAGTTGCAGTCCTAGTTCCTGGAGTATCAGGCCTCCAATATCTAAATAAAACTTTTTCTTTGTAAACATTTATTCATGGTTAGACTAGTGCATCTCTGAATAACACCCCCCACACACACACACAAAACAATATTACCCTCAGATGAAGGCAGCTGGGACTTGGTAGCCACAAGTTTTCTGGTAGCCTATCAAAGAGGTTGACATCTAGGTCCACTATTCATGATTTATTAATTAGCCAAAGGGGAACAGTGGGATGATATGGAGACCTGTGACCTTCCTAAAATATCAAAAATTTCTGGTAGCATATTAATATCTTAGTGGTTGTTTCTAAATAGCTTTGAAAGTGAGTGTCACTTCTTGTTAATTAATTGACACTGAAAGGTCTATGTGCCTAAGAATGGGACATTCAAAATAGAAGTGCTGTTTCTGAAATCTTTCTAGTTCAGCACAGAAGAGTATGCTGCTAGCTAACCATACAGTTCTGTGTAGTTCCCAATAGTGGGAACGATATATGGGAGCTCTGGTACCTGAAGCATTCTTCAGAGAATTTGCCTATTCACCTTGAGTAAGATCCTTGGTCTTTACTAGTCTTTATTTCCTCAGTTCTAAAGATAAACCACTTCATAGGTTGCTTTCAAAATTAAATGTGATAATGCACTTGTTTAGCTAAACTAAGCATTCATCAAGTACACTTTTCCCTTCTGTAGTGACCTGCTTACTTTAAGAAGGATTTTGTATGCAGCATTGTAGCAATAATATGGCTGTTGATTTCTAAAGATGGCATAGGACAGAAGGGGAAGAGTCATATTTTTTGTAACATTCAGGAATTTTGGTGGGTTAAAAATGAAGAAAATACTACTAGGAATAAGAATAAAGGAATAGAAATATATGCCAACTCTTAAGTTAATAAATACCTAACTGATCTCCCTACACTTGTCATATAAACAAGAAATATGAATTAGTAAATTATAACATATTGCCAAATAAACAATTTTAGTTTTTTAAATGAAGTCCTATATTCTATATAATTGCCTTGCTCCTTTTTAGGGACACTGGACCATATACCTCAGCTAATCACATCAGAAGGAAAGGTAAGAGCTTCTTCTTTGAGGATGGGTTGGGACTTGAGTTGAAGGTTACTCATCAAGTGCAGGAATAGATAAGAGTTCTGGGAGGGGATTAAATCCAAACCAAACCAAACCAAACCAAACCAAACCAAAAAAAACAAAGAGACTAAGGCCAGAGAGATATGTCTGTATTTTTGTGTCTGAATTTTCCTGCTACATGATATTGACCAAAATACTAAAGAATGTAGATCTCAGTTTCTCTACTGCAAAGTTGAATCGGTGATAACTGGTTTGTCCCAGCAACATGCTGTGTATGTTGGATGTATGCATGTAAAGCATTTGGCATAGCACATGGTGCACATTTGGTGGACTCGGAATGAGGAAATGCAACTGCATGGACATTAGATGTTAGGACTATGTGATGAGATTTTTTTCATCTTGTCTTTTGGTAAATGTGCATTTCATATTTGATATTATCATTTTTGGAACAAGCTTTTCCTGCTGAGATTTCATTATATATGTAAATCTGAGTTATGTTTATCTATCTCCCAACACGATTAGTGCTTTGCCTAGTTGCTAATTACTGAATTAGCAAAAACAGCTGGTTTAAATCAAATCATTGATGGGAGTCAAGGTAAGGAATAGCAATGTCAGAGAATCATTGATCTGAACAGCAGACAAGCATGCCGTCTTTAACCTTCAAGCTCAAATCACATTGCTAGAAAATCTACCCTGGATGCTGAGAGGCCCTGGGTGCTAACTGAAAGGAGGAGAAAATCAAATAAACCATTTGCTTAGTGAAAAAAAAAAATAGGTCAGCATCATCGGGCAGTGACCCTCCTCAAATGGATTGTGTAACACAATTTAGACTCTATGGAGCCAAAAGCTCAAGGTCCATTATAGGTGGATAGTTACTCTTAAAAAATCAGCTTCCCTGATCACTCAGTCTTGTCCCTGTTGAGATGACTCTTGAGAATCTTTTTCTCTAGGGATGTTAGTGTAATTGCATGGCTTGTAATTTTATGGTTTTGAGGGGAAAATGCTTTGGTAGTTTTTTCAGTTCATAAATATATAGGAGAAAGGTTGATAGACAATTAATTCTTAAATGACCTGAGATCAGATTTAATCCTTAATGCCTTACCTCAAGGATTTTATTCCTTCTCTCTTCTAACTTCAAATGTCCTTGAGACTACAAATGATGTCAACCACATTATATTTATTAGTGTGCTGAGAAAGTAATTCCCAAAAAAGGGTCTGGAAAAAAAGAAAAGCTTGACTCTATCCAGTAGAGAGAATTCCATCTCACCTAGAACATGAGCTAGGGCCCTGGTTTTCTTGTCTTGAGACAGTTGGGGAAAGAAAGATAACACTGGCATTTGGAGTAGAAATGATACCATCAACTCTCCTCACTCTTAAACCACAGACCTTTTAAAGAAGGTGTATCATGGATTCCTGGAATCCAGTTTTGCTGGCCATATGTCTTGGAACTTGTTACCTTTTGCATCCACACAGACAATTTTCCTGTAACAAATGTATTACTCTGGAGAATACCAACACAGTATGACTCCCAGGATTATCTATATAAATTCTGATAAAAATAATACTAAGAATACCTTTGTTTCATCTCCTTTCCTTCAACCATGATAAGGTTTACAATCTCTATAACCACGATGTAATATAGTTCTTACTGCCAATGAGAAATTTGGAATCTTAGGTATTAATTGACTTCTTAGAACTATGCAACTATAAGCTACAATCTAGATTCAAATTTGAATCCAGGGACTTTATTTGGCTACATGTAATATTGACTGTTAGGGAACCTCTGTTACTAACTCTACTCACCATATCTTGCTTTACAAAAATCTAATCTGTAATTAGTTTTGGGAAGTTTTAGCATAAAGAGATTACTCTTCCTCAGCTCTACCTAAGTTTTCTCAGTAGTGCTGAAGTTTTTGAATGATGCCAATGTGGACACAAGGATATTCTGTTTGCATCCTCCCTGGACAGAAAGGATGTACTCATACTGTTGTGAGGATGGAAACTGATGTCATTGTGCTCGCCATATTTTTAGAGAATTGACACAAGAGATTTAACCATCAAAGCTAGTTATTCTTCTCGGGGCAAATTATTGGTACAACTGGTCCACAAGGAGCTCACTGCCTCATTCAAGACTACATGGACGTATCAGCATGGCTTTATAATTCAGAGTGTAGTAATCTAAGACTTGCCTTAATACTTGACTGTAGCCCAGTAGCTCCCTCTTTCCAACTGCCTCTTTTTCCTTCTGTAGATATGAATGTCAAGACCATATCCTAGGAATTCTCTGTCCTTTAATCTCTACAACAGAGCCTGCTTTCTGGGAATTCCAATTTGCAGGAGTCATGATGATAATGAGCCGCTTGAGTGTGATAAGCTGTAATTGCATTGTTTTCTCAGTTTGGGTTCTGTATAGTGCATAGCAATCTACTATAGGAGAATGAGACTCTTAAAGGAATGAAAATAGATGGGCAGCGCAGGGGAAAGTCTGCAGATGAAACTCTGAGTCACTGCTAAGGAGCAGGGTGCTTGAAAAGGCAGTCACCATTTCCACATATGGACAATTTACTTTTAGCCTAGCATGCTGCTCATGTTTTAATGCCATCAGTTGGAATGTTCAAATGGGAGAATTGTCAAGAGTTTTAGTAGATCTTGGAATACCTACTAAGTTCTAGGCCAGCCTTTGATATACAGTGCTAACCTTCCTCAAAAGAAAAAAAAAAAAACTTTATATTAGATAAAATATTTAATTTCCTGAATACCATTTTAGTTAGAAATCTACTTAAATCTACAGCAAAAGAATAAAGTCTTAAGAGCAAAACAGTTCACCTGAACCAGATATCAGTTTTGCTGGTCATATGCAGTTGAGCTCTGAGTCCCTACTTTATGATAATAACATAAAAGGCAAGAACCAGGTTCAGTTACTGGTTTGTCTTCTGTCATAGATTTTGACTACTGCTTTTGCACTTGTGTATTCAAAATTGACATATGAGTCAGATGAATATGAAAGAAATAATGATTCTGGAGAAAACATCTTCTACCTTGTAATCTGGGTATCAAAACGAACAGTGTCGTTTCTTACCTTTCAAAATGATATACCAAAATAAGATTGGAAAAAAAAACTTTTGGGGGGTTTGTTTGCTTCATATCTTTATATTTTTATTTATTTGTTACAATTTTATGAAAAAGGAAACAATAAAGAAAGAATAAAGAAAGAAAGAAAAAAGAAAACAAAAAATGTAAAATCAGAACCGCATATTTGGAGTGTGTGTAAATGTAAATGCTCAGTATGATGAATATACACACGTGAGTCAGAATATCAGTATCATAGATTTTGTAAACACCCAACACCTTAGGGAATGCTACACACAGACCAAGATGAAAGAAACAGAATTTGCTTCTAAACACACTGCTCTGGAGAAGACAGATGACTTTTTCACTGCAGCGAAGGGTCTTAATTGTTCTCTACAATTGCTGTGGATTGATCAAAGCTAATTTGGAAACTTAAAATGGCATTAGTGAAAAGTAAATGTTTAAATTGGGCCATGAGAGATGAGAACTTCTTCATGTGCAGAATAAGAAGACTAGGGTGGGAAAACAATAGCAGCAGATGGCCAGCGAGGAATCTGGGTGAGAGTGCAGTGCCATGTATACAGTGTAACACCTGGAGTTCCATGTAAAAGAGACCACTCTGTTTCTGAAAAGCACATTCCCCATCTTACACAACTTAAAATTTTCACCCATATGATGAGACACAGATACACATCCAATAGCAACTATATTCCAAATTGTGTATTTTGATCTCTTTCTAGGCTTTTAAGAAGTACACCCCAGTGATATTAGGCATTAGCAGTGAGCCACAGCTGCCTGTCATCCAGGCAATCATCAGGGATATAACCTCTATTCTATAGTGTCGAGTGGCTAAGCTAATTCGTTTTGTAGTTTAACTGTATTAATTCATTACTGACTGATGACATTTTTCACTTAAAAGGAGTTTGTTGAAATTTGAGTCTACTGTATGTTAAGGAGCTTTTGCACTCCTCTACTTAACATCCCACGCAGTCCTAGCATCTTCAGACTGTGTTCCTGTGCTGTGGTGGAGAAAAGGTTATATATTATGGTTGATGCAGAAAAGGGATCATAGAATCTTCTGAGAGTTCTTATTTACTGTTCTTTGTTTTATGCTTCCTTAACACAACTCAAGTCTGCTTTGTGACAGTGGCAGAAAAAAAATCACTGCAGTAGTTTTCAAAGGCTGAGACAAATCAAATCCCCATGACATCCATCACGGAGGACAGCTACCCACTGTTATTTTCTCTATATTTTTAACACCAAAACTTGATAGTCATGTTCTGCAAATGCAGTTAACAATAATAGAATTTGAACATACCTGGGTCATTTACTCTTAACATCTTCATTAACCTCAGAGATGGTGGAATGTAGGGATTGAAATATTCTCAGTGTTTCAGTAAGTCCTTTCAACCGTACTCTCGACAAGCATATGTATGCAGGGTGACATACTGGAGCACCCATTTATTTCTCTGAAGGAGCCCATAACTTTACAAAGGTAATCCAATAGTTAAAGGTCTTTTATGTCTCATCCTCATCTTCCAGCTGTTGCCATGTATTACAAGCCATGACATTCCAAACCTATATAATTTAAACTGTGGTTTCCAGTCATAAATTCTCAGGCCAAACAGTTCGTGGGAATAATAAAGTTTTGCTTGCTAGTGTCCAGACAGTTGACTTGCCTTTGGCTTGTTGTTTAATTTTTTTCTATATATTTTCTCCCTCTAACTTTATTCACTTGCGTGTCTCTTTTGTTTATGTATAAAATATCCTTCATAGACTCATGTGTTGGAACACTTAGACTGCAGCTGATGATGCTATTTTGGGAGACTGTGAAATATTTAGAAGATGGAGGCTTCCTTGATGAAGGAAATGTGTCACTGTGTATGGGCCTTGGGATTATTACTGGGCCCTGCTCTCTGTCCCATCTCCATGTCCTATTCCTCCTCGATATGAGTCTCATCCTCATGTTCCAGTTAACAGTAACTTCTTACTGTCATACTTTACCAACCATGATAGGTAGTGAGTCAAAATAAATCCTCACTAGCTTATGCTATTTCATGTCAGAAACCAAGCCATAACAAAAATTTAACTACTGCAGGTTCATATGGCATGTGACACTGGTGACTGGAGATGCACAACTCCAAACTAGGAGTCCTTCTGACCTCCAAACTTGGATATCCAATTGTCCTCTATATAGGCTCTCTAGAATGTCTTCAGCATAAGCTGCAAGTACTCAAACTTAACTGATCCTCCCCTTCCATAAGGTGTTTTATTCTTTCTACACTGTGTCCATTCATGGGCTGTACAGTTACCTTCTTGGCAACTGGATCTACAAATTTGCCATTTATCATTCATTGGTGCAATTTTACCTTCAATGAACATAAAACAATAAGATTAGAGTTTTTAAGATAGAAGATCACATTAGCATAATAGAGATTCTGAATTTCTACCAAGTTTAGAGACCATAATTTGAACAGCAAAATCTAAATTTTATCCTTGTCTTTTAGTTGTTCATATATCTAGGTTCCTTACTGGAGAGAACATGCCTATGGATTCAGAAAACTCTGAGTTTAAATCATGGGTCAAATCAACAATAGCATTAGGCTCACAGACAATCCACTTTACCTCTCTTCTGTTATCACTGACTCTTGAAATGAGGGTGTCTCATCCCATAAAGATTTTAAATTATATAAAGTGGGTAAAATGCATAGCCCAGCATCTGCCATACTGTCAAGACTCAAAACAGCTTACTGTCTGTCCTTGCTCAAATCAGAAACCTAATAACAATAAGTCATTAATAGCAACTGATAGCAATGTTGATTAACAACATTTCCTTGCAGGGGAGAGACAGTGTTTCCAGGAAGATGGAAGCCACGCCGGACTGGATTAGTTATAGTCATCCAGTCAGAAGATGAATGAGTTGAGGTAACATACTGTCATCCAAGGCACAGCTTCCCCAGGGAAAAAAAAGTGGTTTCCCTCTGAGAAGGGACACTCTGTACTCATTTCTGGAGCAAATCTGCATGAGTCCTGAAAGCCAAGGGCTGTTCTGTACAACCAATTGGTTTCTACAATCAGTTTGCAGAATCAGTCTGTGAAATTCATTGTGACTTGGGGTACCCTGGTGGCTGAACTATGAAGAGAAGGAAATCAAAGTGAAAAAACTTGGTGAAGAATTGTATGGGAGTCAAAGGGTAAGGCTTTGCAAGGCATGTAGAATACAATCTGTGGTGAAGGAATTGAGAGGGCATTTAATTTAGTTCATTATAGGAGAGAGCTAAGAAGAAACAACACACATTAGAGGATAAGAGAAAGTTTGTAGGAGAGAATGAGAATCACTCAAGATGTTTTCATGTTAGAATATGTGGATCATCATTTTTCTTCATATGTCTTATGAAGCAAACTGTAATGAAGATTTATTACAGTTTACGCAATGCAGTTTCATCATTGGATTATTGTTTAAAGTAATTAGTATCCACTTGTATACAATGCTGTGCTGAACACTCTGCATCTATCCATGTGAATGAACCTCTGCATGGTTCTCTGAGTCAAGCTATCTATCTATCTATCTATCTATCTATCTACCTATCTAAAGTTAGGACATCAAAAAAGGATTTAGTACCTATTTTTATCTTACTATAGGTGTGTATCTTCACCATTTTATATGTTAATCTGATGAGCAAATGTTCTTTTAATTCTATTGAAATTCCTTGTTGGTTTCTTTGATGTATGTTTTTAACATTGTTTTGTCTATTAAGTTTCTGAGAGTATTATTTCTTTGCTACTTACCTATTTTGATTAGTCATATCAAAGCATTTTTTGCTTATATTTTTAATTTCTTAAAACTGATGTTTTGATATTATCGATTTCTTTTCAATTTCACTGTTATTTTTTATAATGATTTATCCATAGAGCCCTATACAGTATAACTACATAAATAATTTTATACATTTATATATATAATAGGAAATATTGTTGTTGCTTTTTAGACTGTCTTGTTGTGCTAAAATATAGGTACTTCAATTTTTGTTTCACATGGTAACTATGTGTACTAATATCATTTGGTTGTATATCTATAGTATTTTATCAATCAAAATATTTTAGTTTCTAAATGGAAAGAAACTCAAAGCAATCCCACTAAAATCAGGGACTAGGCAAGGCTGCCCTCTCCCTATCTATTCAATATAATACTTGAAGTTCTAGCTAGAGCAATCAGAAAACAAGAGGAGGTCAAAGGGATACAAATTGGAAAGGAAGAAATCAAAATATCACTATTTGCAGATGGTATGATGGTATAATTAAGTGACCTGAAAAACTCCACCAGAGATCTACTACAACTGATAAACACCTTCAGCAAAGTGGCCAGACACAAAATTAACTCAAGCAAATTAGTAGCCTTGCTATAAACAGGTAGAACAAGTAATTAGGGAAATGATACCTTCACAATTGTCCCAAACAATACAAAATATCTTGGTGTCACTCTAACCAAACAAGTGAAAGATCTGTATGACAAGAACTTCTAGTCTCTGAAGAAAGAAATTGAAGAAGACCTCAGAAGATGGAAAGATCTCCCATGCTCATGGATTGGCAGGATTAATATAGTTAAAATGGCCATCGTGCCGAAAGCAATCTACAGATTCAGTGCAATCCCCATCTAAATTCCAACTCAATTCTTCATAGACTTAGAAAGAGCAATTCTCAAATTTATATGGAATAACAAAAAACCCAGGATAGCGAAAACTATTCTCAACAATAAAAAGGACTTCAGGGGAAATCAGCCTCCCTGATCTCAAGATGTACTACAAAGCAGTAGTTATAAAAACTGCATGGTATTGGTAGTGACAGGCAGGTAGATCAATGAAACAGAATTGAAGACCCAGAAATGAACCCACACACTTATGGTCACTTGATTTTTGACAAAAGAGCTAAAACCATACAATGGAAAAAAGACAGCATCTTCAACAAATGGTGCTGGTTCAACTGGCGGTCCACATGTAGAAGATTGCGAATTGATCCATTTCTATCTCCCTGTACTAATCTCAAGTCCAAGTGGAAAAAGGACCTCCACATAAAACCAGATACACTGAATCTAATAGAAGAGAAAGTGGGGAAAAATCTAGAACACATGGGCCCAGGGGAAAAGTTCCTGAACTGAACACCAATGGCATGTGCTCTAAGATCAAGAATCAGCAAATGGGACCTCATAAAATTACAAAGCTTCTGTAAGGCAAAGGACACTGTACATAGGACAAAACAGCAACCTACAGATTGGAAAAAGATCTTTAGCAATCCTACATCCGATAGAGGGCTAATATCCAAGGTATACAAAGAACTCAAGAAGCTAGACTCCAGAGGTTCAAATTACCCTATCAAAAAAAGGAACAGAGCTAAACAGAGAATAATCAACTGAGGAAACTCAAATGGCCAAGAAGCACCTAAAGAAATGTTCAACATCCTTAGTCATCAGAGAAATGCAAATCAAAACAACCTTGAGATTCCACCTCAAACAGTCAGAATGGCTAAGATCAAAAACTCAGGTGACAGCAGATGCTGATGAGGATATGGAGAAAGAGGAACACTCCTCCATTGCTGGTGGGAATGCAAGCTGATACAACCACTCTGGAAATCATTTTGGTGGACTCTCAGAAAAATGAACATAATACTACCTGAGGACCCAGCTATTCCACTCCTGAGCATATACCCAGAAGATGCTCCAAAGTGTAATAAAGACACATGTTCCACTATGTTCATAGCAGCTATATTTATAATAGCCAGAAGCTGGAATCAAACCAGATGTACATCAACAGATGTATGGATACAGAAAATGTGGTACATTTACACAGTGCGGTACTACTCAGCTATTAAAAACAATGACTTCATGAAATTCACAGGTAAATGGGTTGAACTTGAACATATCATCCTGAGCGAGATTACACAGTCACAGAAGAATGAACATGGTATGTACTCACTGATAAATGGTTATTAGCCCAAAAGTTCGAAATACCCAAGAGTCACTTCACAGCAACCATAGGGCGGAGTGTGAGGTTCCAGATGGTGGAGTTAAAGCAGGGACTAACGGAGCTGAGGGAGTTTGCATCCCCATGTAGAGAGCAACAGTGGCAACTGGCCTGACCCCTCAATGCTCCTGGAGACTGGATCACCAACCAAAGAATACACATGGAGGGACCCATGGTGCTGGCCACATATGTGGCAAAGGAGGATCTTGTTAGCCATCAGGGGGAGGAGAATCCCTTGGGCCTGAGGGTGTTAGATCCCCCAGTATAGGAGAATGCTAAGGAGGGAAGATGAGAGTGAGTGGGTGGGGGAATACCCCCATAGAGGTAAGGGGAGGAGGGAGGGAATAAGGAGGTTTCAAATGGGAGATATGGAAAGGGGGAAACATTGGAAATGTAAATAAAGTATCAAAAAAATAAAAAATGAAAAAAAAGTATTTTAGTTTCTACTTGATTTATAACCAATAATCTGGAACATGATTTTTTCAGATAAGGTCTCATGTAGCACATGTTGCTGTCAAATTTACTAAGTAGGTAAAGTGAATTTGAACTTCTTTCTGATCTTCCCTTCTACCACCCAAGTCTGAGTTCAGGGATTATTACCATGTACCAGGATGACTGCTTCATTATGGTACTGAAAATTTTAGCAAGGTTTTCATGAATGTTCGGCTGACAAATGTTCGGCCAGTGGGGATACATCTCCAAGCCCTAGAATTGTTTTTAATGTTTGAATTTTCATACATGCATTTAAGGTCTTTCGAACAAACTTACCCCTCATTCCCACAACTCTAATTCTTGCCTAACCCCTGTTCTACTTTTCTCTCCCAACTTCATTTGATTTAAAAACCAGCAACAGCACCTCCAAGTCTACCTAGTGCTGCCTTTATGTGCCTGGATGCAGGACCATCTATTGGAAAATAGGTCCATATCCATGAAATAAATGAACTCATTCTCTCCCAGAAGCCATCAGTTGCCATTAGTCTTCCCTTATCCAAGTAGAGATTTTTTCCTGGTCTGGATATGAAGTAGGTCTTCTATATGCAGTCCAAGACACTTTGAGTTCATGTGTGCAATGGTCTTGTCATGTCATGCAAATAGTATTGCACTGCATCCATCTATTACTTGTGGCTTTTAAAATGTTCTACTCCCTCTGCTTAAATTATCCCTGAGCATTGGGGAAAGGGTTATGATGTAGATGTTACATTTAGAGCTGAGAATGTCATTGTCCCCTATTCTTTGCCTGTTGACAAGCAATATTATTTTGTGTTAATCAGCATTTATACAAAAAGAATTTTCTCATTCTCTAATGAGGGTTGGGAGATGCACTTATCTATGTATATAACAATAAACACTTGTGGGGGAAGTTCATTATTATGTCCATTTAGCAGAATAATACTGTTAGGTTTTTCTGTAGGGCCTATGACCTAGCAAGCAATGGGATTTTGTCAGTCACAGTTAATGATGTCAGGCATGAGTTCCACCTTGTGGTGTAGCTTCAAACCAACAGGAAGTGGTTCATAGCACTCATAACATTTGTTTCCATGTTCTACCATGGGTATAGCTTGCCAGACCAGTCATTTTGTTAGCTCATTATGTTTACAGCTATGTAAGACTATTGATTATTTTTCCTCCAATGGCATAAATACAATTACCTAACACTATAAAATATAGTCAGTAGGGATGCTGTTTCCAGACACTAACAAGTTGATATCCCTATGTCCTGTGACTAAAGTATGTGGTGGCTTTGGCAATATGATCTTACCAGCAATTTCTGGAGGGAAAATATGGTAGTTTTAAGAAAAAGCCCCCTCATATGTCTCAGGTATTTGATTACTTGATCTACATTTGGTAAGTATTTCAGAGGTGTGGCCTTGCTCAAGGAAGTATATCACCAGTTACTAGATTTGCTGTTTCAAGAGACTTAGGGCATTTTGAAATAGCTCTCTCTGTTTCCTGTGGGTCAAGATGTGAGATCTCAGGTGTTACTCCAGCACCTGCCTGCCTGCATCATGCCATCTGATGTGATGGTGATGGAGTTCTATCCCTCTGGAGCCATAAGCCCCAAATGAACCCTTTCTTCTGTAAATTCATTTGATCTTGGTGTTCTACTACAACAATAGAAACGTAAGTAAGATAATAACGGAGACCAATGCCAGTAGCCTGTAATACTTAGAGGGCTCTATAGGAACCCATTGACCAAGAACTTGTAAAAAGGTAACCCACACTGATGCTGGGCTTTTTATTTGCTGTCTGAGAGAGGTGGTTTCTCCCATTGTAGCATAGCTTCATTTAAACTCCTGTTATATGTATGTTGTATGTGTACATGTGATTGTATATGTACATGTAACATGATGTGGCGTATGATGGTAAATGTTCATTTTCTCTGGTTGATGCAGCAATTTAATAGATTTAGAATGGGCATTGAAACTTATAGAATCTAACACAGCTATTACTTTGCCCCCTCTGAAAGTGAAGTAATTCAATCTGAAGGGTCTGGGTCTTCACTGAGGTGTCATCGAGAAGTCTTAGGATCAGAAACTCTATTCCAATTGAACATAAAACTAAATCATAGTGAAAAATCAGATATCTCTGATTTCAAGATATTGATAAAGAAAATCTGAAAAATTGAGTAAAGACAGAAAATATAACTTAACACACACATACCTGCATGCGCATGCACACGCATGCGCTCACGCGTGCGCGCGCGCGCACACACACACACACACACTCATAAACCCCAAACCAAGAATCAAATTATTCAAACTCCCATTATTCCTCAGCATTACTTCACCTTCAAACTCCATGATATTTTTTCTAAGAATACCCCTTGACCCCACCCCCACCCTTTTCTTTTTACAGGATCCTTGGTCTTCCAGTCCCCTGCTGCTGTAGTGGGTAAGTACTGAAATGCATAAGGTCAGACAAGAAACTCTTTTCAGATGGACAAAGGTAGGGAACATGCTGACAGACCTCAGTCTAAGTCAAGGATGATGGCATTGCCAGGCATGCTTGTGTTAGCAAGAGGAAAATGGGTTTTCTATAATGCGGTTAAAGCACAAAAATCAACGGTTCCAGGAATATGTGATGGAGTATCTGTCTCTTACAAAGTGGAAAATGCATTGGAAGTTCAATGTTAGTGCACTTGAGGGTAGAGGGTAGGGTGGAATGTGTGTGGTCTAGGAGGGCTGTGATGGAGAACAAGAGACAGCCACTATCCCCACAAACAGGAAAAAGCAAGCTCTTTTCAGGTTGTCAAAGAGGAAAAATAAACCCGCTTCTAAAAATACCTGTCATGCTTGTTTTACATGAGGTAGAGATTTCTAGTACATTCTTCTGTGTTTGACTTGTTCATCTCTGCAGAAGGCCCTTTGAATCATTTAACTAGAAGAGGGAAGTGGAGGTGACTTAATAGTGACCTCAAGTTCTTGACAGCTTGTCAAATAAAGAATAGTGGCTAACTGCTGTCTATCATTAAATTAAGTACATCTGGTTTCTTTCCCTTACAGGAAACAAAAAATGAACATACAAAGGTATAATACTTCTTTCATGAGAGCAGAAGCAAGTCGATTTTAAAATTGTTTCAGGCATTACAGATCCTGATGGTATTCAGATTGTAATTTTCTATAATATCTGGGTATATATTGATCTCATGGGGCACTTTGTGAAAAAAAGGACAGCATGGACAAAAGGTATCTTTCTTTAGTTTATTTATGGAGTGAATTATATTTCACTACTCAGAAGGCTTTGTGCAAACCTGATGTGAAGAACATCCACGAACAAAGGGAGTCTGTTTTATTCTAGAGCCGTACTCTTGGTTAGGCAGTGGATTCCATGGTCATGTTTACAGTTTGAGGTAGAGCAGTGCACTCATGTTGGTTCATACTGAAAGTCGTGGAACACAAAGAACTGTGCAAGATTTATCTTTTAAATTAAAACCTGCTGATTATTTACATATTTTTGTGTGTGCATGTGTGTATACATGTGCATGCTTATGTGTGCACATGCTTAAGTGAAGAAGTCAGAGATCCACATCTGGTTTCTTTAATTGCATTCCATCTTTATCTTTATTTAGAGGCAGGTTTCTCCTTGGGAGGAGGGAGAGACTGTTGCTTTATTTTTTGCAAGATTAGATAACATCTGATTTTCTTTTTAAAAAATATTTATCTTTAATCTGTTTTTGCATTCCAGCCCTATCTCCCTCCCAGCCCGCCCTCTGGCAGACAGTTCCTTATCCCATTCTTCCTCCCACCTGTCTCCATGGGATATCCTCACCCAAACTCCTCCATCTCCCAAGCCATCAGGTTGATTTTATATAACCCTTTTTCGATATTTGTGGGACATCAAAATAATCTCTTATACCATTTTCTCAATGGTTTCAAGATTCTGGTTTTCCTTGGCGTGGTTGTGTCATGGAAAATTCACATTTCCCAGTATGTTTATAGTCACTGGAAATGTATTTACAAAAGATGTTTAAAATACTGTCATAATCTACTTTTTTATTTTTAGAAGAGTCTATATTGTTTTTAAATTTTATTGAGACAATTTTGACAAGACAAATAAGTGTCTAGTCAAATACAAACTATTCAAACAGTAAGTTCTCATGGGAACAATTCTATGACAGACAGAATTTTGTGACAAACATCATGACATATAGATTTTACATTAAATATTCATGACTATAAAGTTAATTAGATGATCTTTGGCTTTTAATACATTTTATACTGGAAAATTCTTTATCACTGACAGATTAGAGAGAAATTAGATTTTAGAGGAACACTGTATTTTATAATAATTTTATTATCTAATTAGGCAAGGTTGCAGAGGGAGAGAATCTACAATGGTGAGAGAGGTGTGTCAGAGGGCACCACAGGCAGAAAGGCAATAGTACACACTGCATCTACAGACAGGAAACAGAGACAAACAGAAGTGGAGTGAGCCCATAAACTCTAGATAGCTGCCCTCCAGTGATGGACTTTCTCCAGAAAACTTCCTAAAGGTTTGCTTCAAAGAGTAGTATTTCTCTTTCAAACCACCACACAGGTCAACAAGGTTTTAACTAAAACTGAGTTCCTCATTACGAAGCCCATGCTCCACACATGGGTGAGGAAGCAGGGGTGAAAGAGGAGAAACAGAACTAATAACACAGAGGTAAAAGAAGTGTTTGGCTTTCAAGGTTGAAGGTTGTGGGTAAAATAACTTAACAAGAGTTTGCTAAAATTGGGCTCCATGAGCCAAAAATAAAGCCACTTGGGGAGACCCAAAGAAGCCTGATTACAGTTTGTTCAAGAAAACTCTTTTTCACTGCATAGCATTTTCTATCTATATGCCTTTATAATATCCTTCAGAATATAGTGAAGAACCATCAACATCCTGCTACAGCAGAAGCTCTAGCAAAGGGTAGAGTGCACATCAAAATGGCAGGTTACTATTCACAGAATGAAATAGTCTTAGTGTTATTACGGCATTGGTCTCTTTTTCATTACTGTGGCAACACCTCACTTTTTTTTCCCACACCATAACATGTAAGAGAAGAGTCTATCTTGCTTTCTTTTTATATGGTTAGCTTTTTATCTTTATTAGTATAAATTAATTGTAGATTAAGTCTGTCTAATTCTGCAAAATAGCCACCAATGAAACATTTCCTGGCATGCTGGTGTTGAGTACTCTTCTGAGGAGAAATGGATTTCTTATTATATTGATTCACATGTCTAATGAAGTAAAGCAGGTATTGTCAGAATGTTTGAAGCTACATCATATGGTTGTTAGAAAACGAAGAGTTCCTTCTCTCATTGTCCCATTTGAGTTTGTGACTCGGTGCTTCGGTATGACAAATATATTCCTATTTTTTATGTCACTAAAGACTAATAGATTATTTTATTCTGTGAATAGTCACATGCCATCAATATTTTGATATGTACTCTTCCCTTTGCTCTATCTCCTGCTATAGCAGGATGTTGATGGTTCTTCCGTAATTTTGAGTATTTCCTTACTTTCTGTTAAAAGATACTTTAGATTCTATTGGAATTTCCTTGCCCAGATTGAAATCAGAAACATTTGAAATAGTTCTGATTCTCTGTTTTTTAGAAAGTAAGAACTAGGTGCTAGCTTTGCCTATTACTACTGGGATATCCTTGTGTAATACTCTTAAGAAATGAAATTTAGAAGTACACCCACACAAGCACACCTGTTCTTATACCTATGGATTGCTAGGAACTAACTTGTGCCAATTCCCCAGATTTATATGAGGAAAAGCTTATCCCAATGTGATGATATTTCAATGTGGGGTTGTAAGAGGTAATTATGTTTAAAAGGGAGCTATGGAGGCAGACATCATATGACGGGATTAGTTCCTGTATATGAAGAAAAAATGTTCTTCCTATCCTGTGTATGAGGATACAGCAGGTGTACACTAAGCTAGGAAGGAAGAGAGCACTCACTAGGACCTACTCATGCTGGACTCTTAGCTAAAGCTTCTGGTTCCTAGAAAGATGGGAGAGTAAACTTCTGTTGTTCTAGGCTAACCACTCTAATTAATATTTTGTTATGGATAACTAAGATGAATAAGACAATTTACATACATAGTACATACATACATACATACATATTTGTATGTAAATACAGCATGTCTTTATACATGTTATATATAATATTTTTATTACTACTGGGATATTCTTGTGCGTGTATAATATATAACAATACCTATATCTGTCTACATATATGTCTGTCTATCTATCTATCTATGTATCATATATATATATTACTGTACTAAATTTAATTCTTTATATCTGCATGTTTGTCATCCTCCTCTTTCCTTTCTTTAACAAAGGATGGTTTGGATATCAGAGTTTTAGATGTTTTCTCCTTTGCCCATTTGTTAGCTTTTCTCTATTTGCCTATCATTGCTTTTTGAATAATTTCTACCACCACCTTGAAGACATTTTCCCCTCACACTTTGAAATTGAGATGTTATGTAAAACATTTACATTCATTTTGTAATTTAAAATTCTCACAGATAGTTTTTTTTTATAGTCATTATTTATTATCTAAAATGTTTTATTCAAAAATGGTCATCTCTAGCTCACTGGAGCACTGAGTCATAGGAGAGCTAAGAACCTTCACAGTTTGTCGAGGGATTCTTCATACACATTTTCTAGTTGAAGGCCTTCTAAAAGGGAGATTACAATGTCACTCATGCTGTCTCAGCTGCTCCTGCTGTTAGTACTGTTGTAAGTAGAAGCATCATTGTGTAGTCATTGGTAGTCCAGGACTTGTGCCTAAAGAAGAAAGCCAAGAGCCAACCAAAGTACAAAATTTTGATGGGTGGCACTAAGCACACAGTAGATTGCAGTGTGGGTACCCCTGTAGGCAATGGATTCTCTGTCTTTGAACATGTTCACTTGTAGATTCCAGCTACAAACACAATCCCAGAAACTGATGTAGCTGACCTAATTGTAAGGATTCCCCTTTTGTCTGTCCCTGTATCTTCCTGAATACTAGATACCAACTGTAAAAGAAGTTTCATAGTTTCTAACTCCTTTATTTTTATCTTTTCCTTTCAAATTTCTCTCTAGGCTCATGCCCATATTATAGATTCTATTTGAAGATTATCAGTGAGGGTCCTGAGTCTCTGACACAACTTTCACTTCTGACCTCACACTTCCCAGCAACTTGACTTTGTCCCTCACCTCTTCCTTTTGCAGAGCAAATTCATAGACATCTGTGTGAGAATTCATCTCCCAGAGTCATATGGTAGTCTAGTCTCCCAATCTTACCTCAGATCCCCATTTTGCCAGGCACACTATCTCAGCCTTTCCAGAGTCTTACATCTTTACAACCAGCATGTCAGCCTGCTTTGGACTTTGAGGTGACCAACATGGACATTGCTCCCTTTTTTGTTGTCTCCCACGATGTGGAGTGACCTTTCCTCCTCTTGATCTCTTCCTCTTGACGAGCTTGTGTGGAGAAAATAGTCATTGGCCTAGCTGCATTTACGTCAGCAACTGTGACATATCCTTCAACATTTTTTTCCTTGAAACCACACTTCAAGTGACCTATGGGAGCCTCCAATGACCAGTAGCCTGGGGCCATGCTTGCTGGTATCCTTGTTTTATTGTCTGGTTCATCACTGCTTCCTAAGCACCTATACCCAAGATGTAAGTAGCTCACTAATCTACAGATTTGCCTACTAACTCTTCCTTTGGGTCTGAAGAGACTGATATGGATACTATGCCTCCTTCCTGGATTTCTAGCTTCTTGTCATCTAATGTCTTTACTAAGGACCTTTCTGTATCTCTCATGCAGATTCCTTGTTATGTGGACTTGCCATCCTATATCAGCATTGCTGCAGCTGCAATACCCGCCAGCTGTTTCGTGTCAAAACAGGAAATATCTGTTAACGCATCTTTGAGTTTCTTGGTGGACTACAGCCTGAAGCTACCAGACAGACCTCACAGCTCTTTTCTGAAACCCAGTACCTTCCCACCCCCAATTTCCAGGAATACTTTGTTGCAGCCTCACAACCTACTGGCAGCGTCTGAAGCTTGCCTTCCTGATAGTCTACTGTCAGCATTCCTGCTAGTATCCACTGGCATTTGGCTACCTCTTAGGTGTTTTCTCTGTCAACCCAGGCGTTATTACTTCTGCCCTTAGAGCTCTCACCAGGATGTTCAACACCAAGTGTCCGAAACATCTTTGGCCAATATCAGTGGAGGCCCATTTTCATTCACAATATCTGTGGTTCCAAAGGGTATTTTAGTTTTGAGGTTAATTTGGCTGCCCTGGGGCTGATCTGTGTGTGACATAAAGTACCACTGCTCACATTAAGGAAGCTAACTTGACAACTTGGGTCTCATCCTAAATTGCCATTGGAGAGGTTTGTTTTATGAAAAGCACACCTGTTCAGGGAGACATTTGTTTCCCTGCTTGATGTCAGCACACCCATCAGAAGCAAGCCTGTTACTACTAGAGGAGAGGGTGTTACTAAGAAGTAATTGTTGCCACTGGCTTTGTTCTTCCTTTCTATCTGATCACAGGAGACCCTCCTAGCAGCATTGTTATTAATGGTGTTTAGAACCATTTCTCTTCTTGTGTCTTGTTAGAGCACATCTGTGGTCCTCACTCTTCAGTTAGAGGGTCTGGCACCATACCAGTGTTTAGAGATAATGTGACACTTGTCTGCAGTAAAGAACCAAGGTTGTAGTAGTCAACAGTGGCTTAAAGTAATTAAAGTGAAGCACTTTATATGCCTGTGCCTGGAGACCCTTTTAATTTCATTTCCATGAAGTGCTTGATACCTACCATCCACCTTCCAGAGCACCTGCTGTACAAATGCGGAGCAATAGCACCACACCTGAGATGAGAGGCCTCTGAGCTCATACCTTCTGTTGACTCACCTGCTGTCCACCTGACTGGAACATGTCTTCTGAGGTTGGCAGAGCCTATACTGTAACCTGCACTTCATGAGACAATTCTTGCCTGTTCTCAGAGTACCTGGGGCTACCTATCTGGAATGGTAGTAGGTTATGCACAAAGAGCATCCAGCACCACACTTGTGCTGGCCAACCTGCATAGCACTTGAGGAGCTTGTAGCCAGAGTACATTTGTTGTAAGCCCAGGAGAAAGCATCTTACAATCTTACTGAGATACTCTGGTCTGAGCTTTTGTTATAATGCCAGTAGTCAGTGTACATCCCTCAGTTTTAGAGATACCTGCACTGTTGTGAAGATACCAGTGCACCTTTTATCCCAGTGACTGCTTCCATCATATGCACAATAAACATCCTTTTCCCTCAAACTAGGTCATTCTTGGTACTTGCTTAGGACTTCATTGGAAACAACTGTTGACCACAAATACATTCACTTTTTTCTAACACATGACCCAGAATCTCATCTGTTTAGAATAATATTCCTTTAGAAATATCTTCTAGTTATATCAAGTAGACTGGTACAGCAAGTTGAAGACACATTTTCTCAGTATGTAGGGCAGAATATGGTGCAGATAAGGCAGAGAGAAGCCCCGAATTAGGAACTCTCACTCTAGAGAGTAGATTTATTTATTCAGAGCATCAATGATGCCATCTTTAGATTTTACTTTTTACTTGTGAGATCTGACTTTTGGACCAGGTTGCTCTTATTTTGAAACAAGCAGGTTGCTTGTGCTGCTTATATCTATTTTTCTCTGTAGGCTCGTTACTTTACTTTTCCTATTATAAACCATAAGGCCTGCTTTTGTCAAGTCACCTTTGCTTACAGAACCTTTGCTCTTTAACTCTAGTGTGGAGGAGGAGTTGACACTCGAGGGGCAGCATGTTGAGCCCACAACTTACCGGCAGTGTTGTCTGTGAGTCATATTTGGAAGCAACCACAATTTATCACTGCAGATGCTGACTTCTGCAGTGTATGGATGAGGGACAAGGAACATGTGGGTGACTGGCTCTGACCTGTCTGTGATTTTGTGCTACAATCTGATCTCACTGGAGTTCAGCCTATTTCTAATGGGAGTTGGGGGACAATGCTTAACAAATGTAGTCTCTGGTAAATGTTTATATACGCTTTTGTGCTCTTCTATTTAACCAAAAGTATAGGCCAATGCTTGCATACTCTTTCCTCAGTATTTACACTTAGTCTCCAGACTCTTGAGCCTGAAGACACAAAGGAAGAAAGAGGCCACTCTTCCTCTAAAATCAATGTTTATGTAAAGGATGAAAGATTATCAGTGTAATGTTTATACCAAGAATCTCCTGCCTTGTTTGTGTACCCAATTGCTGGGCAGAAGAAAGAATAGGGCAGAATGGCAGAATGTCTTCCAGCTAGGGTAGGGGAGAGAGAGAGAGAGAAAGAAATAGATAGAGAGAGAAAGGGGGAGGGGAGAGAGACAGAGACAGAGACAGAGAGACAGACAGAGACAGCGAGAGTTTCAGATCAACTAGGAGAATGGAGAAACTGGAGCCATGAGGAAGGGGCCTACAGAGAGATTATGGAAGCACACCAGAAGCCCAAGAGCCAGACCAATAATGAGAAGCAAATATATTGGGTCATAGCAGGGAGGTAGCCAGACCACCCATAGGAAGTTAAAGTAGATCCTTTAACTGCTCAGCTATTGTGGTGCAGCTTGAAATAAAGCTTGGTTTCTGTATGTGGTTATTGGGGACTACCATAAGATAAAGAAACACAGCTGCTAGATTGATCTACTACTTCCATTTCCAATAAAAATAATTCATTTAACATCACAGTTTCACCCAGATCCAGCTGATCCTCGAGTTCTGTGTCTTCATTAGACTTAACTGTTGAAATATAATCTTCAGTACTCCTCACTACCCAGGAGAAACTGTTTAAGATGGGAATGTAGAAAAGGCAAGCATTTACAATTTTAGTAAGGGCAATAATGACTACACCAACAATTACAACATGGTAGGATGACTGGCAGGAAGATAGTAACACAGGAAAAGGACATAAAACTAAGTTGGAAAAACTGGTCTGAACTTGTGCAATTCTTGCTTTGTGTAGAAAGTAGAAAAGAACATGGCTTTTAAAAAATCCTGTTACTTTGACAATGACTCTATGAGAACAGAAGATGAATTAATTCCAGAAATACAATGTGAAAAGCTCCAAGATCTCACAGTTTCTCTCAATCTTACCCTACATAAGTGGAAATGCAAACAGTCCTCCTTATTTTCTAAAGCAAGTAGACGGTAAAATGTTAGATAATATACCAAACTTGCAGGTTTGAATCCTGATTCCAGCAGTAAACTGCATGTTCCTCGTGACATGATTAATCTTCTATAAATGGAACTCTTAATGAAGCCAAACTTACTCAGTTTTTTTCTGTCTTTTGAGAAATTCCTTATTCTCCATACAGTGCTTAGAAGACTTCCAATTCTGTGAAAGGTAAAATATACAGGTTTGTTATTTAGTTCACAATGTGAATCATTCATAGAATTGCTAACATGAGCTTTAGTAATACATGCTCTCTTCAAAATTGATATGATGGTGCTGCAAACCTAAGAGCCTAGTTAAGATTTCATCAGCTGGTCGGAGAGGGAAAATAAAGGAGCTGAAGTATATACCTTTCTCGGCTGTAATTACCAATTCCACTCCACTCTCCAGGGAGTGGAATAATCCCTGTTATAAAGAGGTGACAAGGCAGTAATCATTACCTTCTGACAGACTTCCCTCTGTGGGAAAATTCATCTCCAAGTGTGTTTGTAAAAAAACATCTAAGGGAAACATACCCCTTGTGTGCTAGAGACATACTCACTGAGATACCCTGAGGGCTGAGGGAAGGAACACACACTGCAGTGAGGTAGATTTATCTCACATTTTCTGGGAGAAGCTTGTTAACAGACCTATATGCTTTTCACATCACGGTCAAGTGTAGGTGGTCAAATCTGACACCAAAGACTGATTTGATATTAAAGGCAAAGAGTTCACATATCTGTTGTGTCTCCTGATAGTTGCCAGCCATTAACTGGTGCTGCTGTGATATGTGTCCTTGGGCTGACATTTCAGAGTTGTGCTATAGTCTGGGCTGAAGAACAGTCCTCTCGAGTGAGAAGATGGGACAGGCTAAAGAGAGATAACTTTTTATTCAGCTTGTAGGCATGTGCTCTCTCCATCTCATATCTTCTTCTCCCTCTCCCTCTCCCTCTCTCTCTCCCTCTCCCTCTCCCTCTCCATCCTCTCTCTCTCTCTCTCTCTCTCTCTCTCTCTCTCTCTCACTCTCACTCTCACTCTCACTTTCTCTCTGATCCCTGACAAAATGAGAGAACACAAAAGTATGGCTAAACATGAGAGATGACTGAGGTCTTATATAGTCATGTTATCTTACAAGTCTGTCTACTAGAAGTTCTTCTCACTGTGAAAATCCATAATGCAAAGTAGAGTTATGCACGTTAATCTCCATTCATGGGGAAGAAGCGTGGACACACAGCTCATGCATCCTTGTTCCAGAAAGCATCATGCAGCACCCATGCTAGCAAGCAGCCTATTCTATGGTTAAGATTCATTATGTTTAAAAATTGCAAACCGAATGGCCAAATCTGATGTTCACACTGGCTTAACTCTCACTGCCACTGGCCAATCAGAGCTCATAAATGCACACAAACTACAAAACTACCCAACTCTTTTCTCCTAATAAGCTTCAACATTGGCTTTGTCTTTTAGGCATACTAAAACCCAGCTTGAACTTTACATCTGTGTCTCAAGTTTACATTTTCTATTTAATTTCTAATTAATTGCCAACTAAATTTACCTTTGTTAGAGCTTTACCTTTATATCTACTCTTTCTTTTTCTGTTTGGCCTTTTGAGACAAAGTCTCACCAATACTCCAGGCTGCTCGGAAACTGCAGATATGGCTCAGACTAGACTCAAACCTGCTACTCCTCTCTCTGGAATGCAGGGTAACAGGTGTATGGCCCCACACCTGACTTCATTTCTCCATACTCTATGCTTTTCTTCTTTATAGCAGTAGAATTATACTTCTCTTCTTTTAAAATTTTAAAGTTATTATTATCATTATATTAATTAGTGTGTGTGTGTGTGTGCATGTGCCTTAGAGAGAACGCCACGTGTGTACAGTTTTCCATGGAGGTCAGAAAAAGGCATTGGATTCTTGGAGTTGGAGTTACAAGCAATATAAACTGCTGGTCCTGGTTCCTGGGAACTGAACTCTGGTCCTCTGAAGAACAGCAAGTGCTCCTTACTATTAAACCTTTTTTGAATCCTGATGGTGACTTTTAAGAACTTTTTCTGTTGGATTATAATATCTAGTGTAAGTCACCTTGACAGGGGAACAATATGGTTGTCAATCATCAGAGAATTTGCTAGTGAGCCACACCCATTCATCATGCAAACTTTTTGTAGTCCTCCCACCTTGTGGGCTTCCATAAAGGAGGAAATGGAGTGTGTTTAACAGAAAACAAGTGTATCTGTCTGTCTATCTATCTGTCTATCTATCTGTCTATCTATCTATCTATCTATCTATCTATCTATCTATCTATCTATCTGGGATTAGAAGCTTAGTGGTCACTAGAAGACAGAAAGTTTCAGATTTACAGGTACTGATTTAACAGTTTGAGTTACTCACAGGGTTTCAAGACACAGGTTGCCATGTCCTCATTTTTGAAACATTTAGAATAGTGGCTTTCTTCAGAAAGCCAGGTAGTCTTCCTGCAGATCTCCTATCTCCTTTTTCTCAGATCCAGTCCTCTAGTTTCACGCCCAGCTCTGTAGCAGAACACTGCTAGCAGCCTTCTCTGCCCTCCTGCTCCCATCCTCTGTGAATCCTACAGATATTCTTTTTCTAACATCCCTTCCTGCTCCCAACCCCAGAAGGCAACCCCTGCTAGCCCAAAGACCACTACTTTCAAGGTAATAAGTAGATGGAAGGCAGATTCACACCTATCCTTTTGCTCCTCCAGTTCCAGTTCCCACCAAATTTATCTCCATCTCTGTAGCAGAAAATCTGTTGCAGTCTCTATTTCCTCTTTGACTTCATGCCCAAGAGAATACAAAGAATTTCTACTATGTACTTTTCTCCAACTCATCCCAGTATATTAGCCTCAAGACACCAGAATGCCCCCACTTTGAACATATCAGCTGAGGAGGCCAGGAAAACAGGCAAAACATAGCATATTCTTTCAATTCCAGAGAGGAAACGAAAACCTGGGAACAAAACAGGCATCAAACAAAGACACATCCAGAAATCAACACCTAGACCTGTAATTGTACCAAGGTGAGATGCCTAGACACCAGAATAAGTACACAGTCAAGAACAGCCAGGGCAGTACGTCACTACTAGAGTTCAGCTATTCTACTACACCAGGCCCAGAATGCACCAGCATAGCTTAGCCAAGAAAAAAAGACTTTTAAACTGACTATATAGAGATGATAGGGGTCCTTAAAGAAGAAATGAATAAACCCCTTAAAGAGAGATAGGAAAAAATAAACAAGTAAAGGAAATCATTTAAAGAAGCTGAGAAAATGCAAACAAACAGTGGACAGAAACAAACTGTTCAAGACCTGAAAATGCAAACACAGGCAACAAAGAACACACAAACTGAGGGAATTCTGCAAATGAAAATTTAGGAATTCAAACAGAAACCACAAAGGCAAGCATTACCAATAGAATATAAGAGATGAACAGGAGAATCTCAGTTGTTGAAGAACAAATGGATATGTCAGATATAGACAAAAGAAAATGTTAAATCTAAAAAACTTTGACACTAAAATTACAGAAAACCTGGCACATTATAGAAAATCCAAATTTAATATAAACAGAGGAAGTAGAATTCCAACTCAAAAGGCCCAGAAAATATTTTCAATAAAATAATATAGGAATTTTTTTTCTAATCTAAAGAACAAGGTGCCTATGAAGTACACAGAGCACCAGATAGATTGAACCAGAGAAGGAAGGAAGTTTGCTACATAAAAATCAAAACATAAAATGTACAGAACAAAAAAGAATATTAAAGTGGCCAGGGAATAAGACCAATTAACATATAAAGGGAGACCTGTTAAATTACAGCTGACTTTGCAAATGTAGACTCTAAAATCCAGAAGGGGCTGGACAGATGTACTCATAGAGACCACAGATGCCAGTCCAGATTTTTATACCAAACAAAATTTTCTATCACCATAGAAAGCTAGATAAAATAAGCTATTCCATGATAAAATCGAATTTAAGCAATTTCTATCCACACGCCCCATCCTGCAGAAAGTACTAGAAGGAAACCGCCAGCCTCAGGAGGTTAAACTACACCCATGAAAACACAGAATAATCCCATATCAATAAAGTTAAAAGAAGGGATGCATACATACAAACATACTACCATGACCACCATGACTACCAGCAGCAATAGCAGCAACAAGGATATAATAGAAATCAGTAATCATGGCTAATTGATATCTCTCAATATCAGTGGTCTCAATTCCCCAATGAAAAATATAGACTAATAGAATGAAATGCAAAAACACAGGGCATTCTTATATATCAAGAAACATAATTCAACATTTATGACAGATGATACCTCAGGCTAAAGAATTGTCAAAAGATATTTTAAGCAAAGAAGCAAGCTGGAATAGTCATTTTGATATTTAACAAAATAGACTTCAAACCAAACTAATCAAGAGTTAGGAAGGACACTACATTTTAATTATTAAAGAAAAAATTCTATCAAGGCAGCATTTCAGTTCTTAACATCGATATTCCAAACATGAGGGAAATAAAAGACAGTCTTAAAAATCAAACAAAAAACACTCGAGTTGAAATCTCATGTTGACCCTTACACACTGGTAGTGGGAGACTTCAATACTCCACTTTCACCAATAGATAGGTCTTCCAGACAAAATCTATACAGAAATACTGGAGCTAACAGATGATATAAACCAAATTGATCTGACAGATATTTACAGAATGTATGAGAAAACCACAAAAGAATATACCTTCTTCTCTGCACCTCATGAAACTTTCTCCAAATATGACCACATGCTAGGGCACAAAACAAGTCTCAACAGATACAATAAAATTGAAATAACACCCTGCATCCAATCAGGTCATCACTGATTAAAGCTGGATATGTAGTTTCTGTAGCAGTAACTACAGAAAGTTTACAAATTCATGGAAATGGAATGATTGTTTGAGGAATGAAAAATAGTTTAAGACATAAAGAAAGAAAGACATTGCTTTCTAGAAGTCAAAGCAAGTGAACATACAATGTACCCAAATTTATGGGACACAGTAAAACTGATGATAAGAGGAAAGTTCATAGCACTAAGTTTCTACATAAAAACAAATTGTAGAGATCTCATAATTGCAACTTAACAGCACACCTGAAAGCACTAAAACAAAAACAAGTAAGCTCACCCAAGAGGGCTATATGGCAGGACATAATCAAACTCAGGACCGAAATCAATTAAATAGAAACAGAACAATATATAAAAAAAATAATAATCCATGAAACAAAGAGCTGGCTCTTTGAGAAAATAATCATTATCCAAGCTCATTAAAAGCAGGAGAATATCAAATTAATAAAATTGGTCACAAAAGAGCAACATAACAACACATACCAAAGAAGTCCATAGAATTTAAGGGTATACATAAAACTTGTATTTTCTCTCAATAGATTTTATTCACCAAAGTTAAATCAAGATCAGACAAACATTTTAAGTAGATATATAACCCCAGTCAAGTAAAAGTAGTCATTAATAATCTCTCAACCAAAAAAACCAAGGGCTAGAAAATTTTTAGTGAAGTATTCTACCACAAAAGATAACACTAATTCTCTTTGAGTATTTTAGAAAAAAGAAACAGATGGAACATTGCCAAACTTGTTCTGATAGCCAAACTATATAACGAGTCAACAGGGAGAAATACAGACCAAATTGCCTTATGAACATAGATGCAAAATACCTCAATAAAATATTTGCAAACAAAAGCCAAGAGCACATTTAAAAGATCATCCACTCTGATGAAGTAGTCTTCATCCGAGAGAGGCAGGAATCTTTCATTATGTGAAAATTAGTAAGTTTAACCCACCATATTCCCAAATTAAACAAAAAAATACTATATGCATTTCTACATTTCATTGGATGCACAAACGCCCATGACATAATCCAATACCCTTTCACAATAAAGGTCTGTTGAGATTAAGGATACAAGTGACATACCTCAACTTAACAAAGATAGTCTACTGTCTATAGTCAATATCAAATTAAATGGAAAGTAATTAAAGAAATTCCACTAAATCCAGGAACATGACAAGGTTGTCCATTCTTTCTGTACTTATTTAATACAATACTTGAAGCAATAATGATACTGTCATCATTAGTATTGTATGATAGTACAATACTAGAGCAATAATGATATTGAATGAGACCAAGGGGATAGAAATCGGAGAGGAAGAGATCAAAGTATTTTAATTTGCAGATGATAGTATACATAAAGTACCCTAAAAATTCCACCACGTAAACTTCTATAGCTCATAAACACTTTCAGTAAAATAGCTACTTACAAAATTAACTAAAAAAACTTCAGTAAACCTTATGCTATTTGCAAACGACACACAGACTGAAGAGGAAATCAGGTAAGCAACAGCTTTTACAATAGCCTTGATACAACATAAACTACCTTGAAGTAACTCTACCCAAGTAAGTGAAAGGCTTATAATATAAAAATTTCAAGACTTTGAAGAATGTAATTGAAGAAGATATCAGAAGATGGACAGCTCTCCCATGCATATGGATCAGTAGGATTAACATAGTAAAAATGGCCATTCTACCAAAAGTAATTTGCAGATTCAATGCAATTCCCATCAAGCTTCTAACACAATTCTTCACAGACCTTGAAAGAACAATTTTCAAATGCATATGAAAAAAAAACAAAAACAAAAACAGGATAGTTAAAACAATCCTTAAAAAATGAAGAAACTCCTAAATATATCATCTTCCCTGTGGCAGTAATAAAGACCACACTGTATTGGCATAAAACAGAGACATAGATCAATGTAATCAAATTGAAGCACCAGCCATAAATTCACACATCTATGAACACCTGATTTTTTTTTTAATAAAGGAGCCAGAAATATACATTGTAAAAATGACATCTTCAACCTGATCCTGGTTGAAACTGATGACTGCATGAATAAGAATGCAAATACACTCGTTCTTATGAACCTATACAAAAATCAAGTTCAAGTGGATCAAAGACCTCAGCATAAAACCAGATACACTGAATCTGATAATAGAGAATGTGGGAAATAGCTGTTAACACATTGGCACAGGAGACCAATTCTGAATAGAATAATGATACTGCTGGTGCTATGATCAATAATTAGAAAAAGGAACTCTATAAAATAGAAAAGCTTTTGTATGGTATAGAATACCATCATTTGGACATGGTGGCAGCCTACAGAATGTACAGAGATTTTTACCAAGTCCACATTCAATAGTGGTCTAATTTACAAAATTTATAAAGAACACAAGAATCTTGATATAAAAAACCCAAGTAATGGAATTTTTAAAAATGTGGTATGGATATAAACATAAAATTCTTAATAGGAAAATGTCAAATGTCTGAGAAACATTTAAAGAAATGTCAACATCTCTAGCCATCAAGGAAATACAAATCAAAATTAATCTGGGTTTCCCTCTTACACCTGTCAGAATGACTAAGCTCAATAAAAGAAGTGACATCTTATGCTGGCGAGGAGCAAGAGGAATACTCATTCTTTGTTGGTAGAGTGCCAACTTGTGCAACCACTTTGGAAATCAATATAACTGTTCCTCAGAAAATTGGGAACCAATCTACCTCACGGCTTAGCTATTCCCCCAAATCTTGGGCACATACCAAAAGATGTTTCTCGACAGAAGTTTAAAAGAATGGCATAAAATTTGCAATCAAATAGATGCGACTTTAAAATATCATTTTGAGTTTGGTAACTCAGATCTAAAAAGATAAGGATGATATATTTGTTTACCTGTGGGAATTATCCACTAAGTGAATGATAATCAAGTTACAATCTGTAGTCCGGGAGAGTTCCCATATAGAAGTCTCTAGGCTGGACATATGGATCTCCCTGCGTGGGAAAAATAAACTGAATTTTGCAGGTTGACTAAGGGAAGGTGGAGACAACAATGGGATGATCAGGTGGGGAGTGGAATGAGAGATACGTTAGAGGGAGAGAATGAGGAGAGTGACAGAAGAAATTCAGGGGCATTTGAGTGATGATGAGGAAACCTGGTGCAGTGGAAATATATTACTAAAATATATCAATATGACCTTAGTGAGGTCTCATCCGGCTATCTCTTGTTAGGAAAGGTGGCTTCCAGTAGAGGGACTAGGTTATAGTCAATAGAATTATTGGCAAACATGGTCATATGAAAATACCCATAAAATCAAGCCCAATGATAAGAAAAGGGTTTGCTCTCTGAAAACTTACATCTGGGCTCCATTGCTGAGGAGAACACTCATATACAACTCATTGAACATAGAGAAGTCCAGTTGGCACCTACATGTTGCTCTCACTCCTATATTCTTGTGTCTTTGATGCAAAATGATATCCTGCAGGCTACCAAAGGAGAAATGTGGATACCAACCTAGCCTCAAAGCCTACAGTCTGTCATGCCTGCAAGATATTCTCAGAGAGTGGTGGCCCAGAACTTGTGGGGCTAACCAACCAATGTCTGACTTGCCTTCAGGCACACTCCACTGGATGGAACCCATACCCTATCGTGTGTTAGGTAACCAGGAAGAAGAGACTAAGTATCTCAGAGATAGAGGATAAAACAAATACTTCAAGTGTTTTTAAAACTGTCAATAAGATGACTTCTAATTATATTCTGTTATACTCATATATCAGCGCCTTATTTAGTTTTCATCAGAGAGGCTTCCTATAATAGCCAATGGGAATAGATGCAGAGACTGACAGCCAACATTACATGGAGAGAAAGAGTCTAAGAGGGAAGTCTCTATTAATTCCTTCTCCTCAAAGCTCAGGGAACCCCAAGAAAGAGGACACAGAAGGAGGGTAAGAGACAGAATGTTTGAAAGACACCAGGGAAACAAGGCCCCTTGAACCAATGAAGCAAGCTACATATAAAGTACAGATTGAATCAGTCTCTACACCAGCCTTCTATGAATATATTATAGCTTTGAGCTTACGAGTTTATGGGACCCATGAGTGTGAGAATGAGTAGGTCTCTAATTCTTGTGTCTGCTCTTAGGACTCTTTTCCTTCTGCTGGGTTGCCATGTCAAACTTTGATATGATGGCTTTTGCTTTATCTTATCCTATTTATTTTGTCATGTTTGGTTGTTATCTCTTAGAAGCCTGTTCTTTTCTTATGAGAGACAGAAATGGAGTGTATTTAGAGAGGAAGGAAGGAGTAGAGTAATCAGAGAAGTAGAGGTAGAGGAAATTAAAGTCAGATATACTGAATGAGGAAAATAATTTGTTTTTAGTAAAAGAAAAACTAAAAATATATATGAAATATTTTACAAGGAAAACAAAACAAAATAGTGGGGTTCCAAGTGTTATCTCCATCATCAGAACTTACCAGAAGTGCATCTGCAGGCTGTTCATGAAAGGTATTCAAAGATTTTGCCTTATTAGACAATTCAAAAAAGCAGCCTCTATGACTGGTGAGATATCTCAGGGAGTAAATTACTTGGCACCAAGTCACATACTTGAAGTCCCATCTCAAGACCTACATGGCATAAGAAGAGAAAAAGATTGACTCTTGATAGTTGTCCTTTGACCTCCACACATGTGCTATGGCATGAGGTCTCTCTCACCCACAAATAAATAAAAGTACTAAAATCTATTTTTAAAAAGTATATATTACATTCCAAAAAACACCACCTAAAATAACAGAGTATGCAACTGATTTGATTACACATCAAATCCAGAGTAGTGAGAACAAAACAACAGATTATGTTTTAAAGAACTGTTTGGCTTTAGAAAAATGGTTAATAAATGGAAGTAGCTGAGAGAGAGAGAGAGAGAGAGAGAGAGAGAGAGAGAGAGAGAGAGAGAGAAGGAGGGAGCATCTGTAGGATGGAGGACAGAGTTTCAATGAAAACTGAACACTATTAAGATGCTTTAATTACCCTCTTGAGGAACACCTAAACAGAAGAAAAAGGTTCCATAATCTTCTTGAGATTTATCTGATAGGTCTTCAAGTTGGTCTGTTCTTCAATTATACAAGCTCTTGGAAGAAACTATTAATCTTAACATTAACAGAGTATCCTTGTTTTCTAGGACAGAGAGTGGAGGAAGCAGTGCAGTCCTAGAATATAGCAGTGAACTTGAATGTGTATTCTGGATGTATCCTAGTTTCTCTGTTTATTGGAACTGAGCTTCATCATGGTTAAGGCTAAATTACTTAAGGCTCAGATTTTTATTTTTTTACATAAATTGAGACTTAATAGAGTGTTAAAAGAGAACTCCATTTCCTTTCTTTCATGGTGCTGCCATATTCTCATGGCATTTTATATTCTCAAACGGGCTCTGGAGCAGAAATGTAGAACCTTTATTATGAGCACATTCCTTCTTGGCAAATTGTTGAGCCAAGGTCCTTAGGACAACTGTGCTAACTTTCTCTAGTATCATCTAAAGGGGACCTTATTTATATGTATAAGAGTATTTTTTTCTCCTGGTGTAATTGTTATCTTAGAGGCTTAATGCCTCTGATGCTAACCTAGGCCTAGTCCCAGAAGCTTCTAGCCTTTGTACAATCTGATCTAGGCCTAAAACATTTCCAGCCCGAGACTTGCTGCTGAGTTAGAACTCTTTCTAGCTCTTTCTGAAATCTGGATGTATGGTCAGCTCAGCTGTTCTGGTTCTTTCTCATTCTCTGGATCATTTTGTCTTCACCTGTGTCTAGTTTTTTCTCTGCAAACTGTCCCTATAAAACTGTCCTGGTAAAACTGTCTCTTTTATCTTTCTTGGTGCTGTTCTCTCTTAAGTCATCTTTCTTTCCTCTCTGTTACTATGAGTATTGGACCCAATTCTGTTAAATCTTTCTCTGATTTATCACTTTGTCTGTCACTTAATTAGACATCACTTTCAAACACAGTTGCTTCCTTCTAGAAACTAACTTTACCTTTTTTTGTTTGGGATTAAAGGTGTGTACTAAGGATGTGTTTACATTCCAATGGTATAATTAAAGGTGAGTGCTAAGGCTGAGCCACACCATAATGAGAAGCAGATTTTTCCAGTAAACTACACACTTTTACCATTCACAGTGTGATCAAATATCCTATAATAAAAATGGAACATATATACTTATTCTTTCTTTGAGGAATGCATTCCTGAAATGTGCTATACTATTACTCAAAGATACAATGATATGCAGACATAGACTCACAGGAGGATATGTTGGTAATGGAGCTTGGTAAACATTTAGCCAAATATCACATAGCATGTGCAGTGATAAAGTTTGAATATTTAAAGTATAAGTTGAATATCTCCATCCAAAATGTTGGAGACCACAGAATTTTGAGTTTTGTATTATTTTAAGGATTCTGAAATATTTCACAAAGACTGTGAGAGATCTTGTGGATGCTAAATAAGGAAACCCATTTCAAAACCTTAAATAGCATTGTGCTTAAGCAATGTGCTGGATCAGGCAAAAAAAATTATTATGTGTACCAATTTCTAAAAGCAAGGTGGGCATGATGAACCTGCAAAAGTGAAAGGGAGGCAAGTAAATATTGATCATGCTGATATTAAGCTATTTTCTTACATTTTTGAGATAGGGCTTTATTTTGTAGCCTAGGCTGGCCTGCAACTTACTATGTTGACAAGTTTAGTCTCCAATTTGGGGTGATCGTTCAGTCTCTGTCTCCCAAGGACTGGGATTACAGATGCACATGACCAACCTCCCACTAATTTTTTTGAAATTTTACTTATATTAAGTACTACATAAACTCTGGCATTTAATTTCTCTCAAGGAATTTTCAAAACTATTATTAAACTGTAACACTCATCTAACACTTGCAAACACAGGTTAACCACAGGTAACTTAAAGTAACACAAAACAAATCCCCCAAATAAGGGGAGAGGTTAGAATATACTTCAGTGAAACTAAAAATAAATAAATAAACAACAACAACAACAACAACAGCAACAACAACAAAACAGACAAATGTCCAAAGAGAGATGGGGAACAGTATAAAGTAACAACAGGATTTGAATGTAATGTTAAAAAAAAGTATTTGTCATATAGAAACTTACAAATATTGAAAGGAATAGTAACAATTCAATTTCAAGTTTATATCAAAAGATCAAAAAGGTAAGAGCCTCAGAATAGCCATAAATACAGGTATCCACAGTGTTGACTTCCAAGGGAGCTATGGGAATAGGATCAATAGTGAGGAATAGGAGTAGGATTATAGAATCTCTCTTGTTCCTAGTAGGGGATTTTATCTGATTGACAATCTGCATACCAGGAACTTCATGGTTCTGGTAATTCAGCTCCGTGAGAGAGGTTATGGATTCGTGAGAGATTTCCTGAATGTGGGGCCTAATTCTGTTACCTGAAATTGAGGTCCATAAAGCTACTACCTATTTTTCCTGTATTTTAAAAGAAATTAAGAAAGAGAAATTGGTAAATTTTCCAGTTTGGCAAAGGCAGAGATGGATACTGTTGGTGTCTTTCTCCAGCCTATGCTTGTGGTTATTCTCCAATTATGGAAAAGTGTAGATAAAGGCTAGAACAACAGGTCTAGCTTCAACTGGGAAACTGACAATGAGTCTTTTTTCCTGAAGAAGGGGATCTGGGCTTCATATTAACTCCATTCTATTGTAGACAGTGATTTTTAAATCAAGCTCAAGTCCAGGAAAGTAAAGTCTTATATGTACCTCAGGTGTGAATCAAAAGAATCTCAGGATTAATGGACTATAAACTTTACCCTCATCTGTGCCTGGCTGACTTCATGAGGCTGACAGAGTTCTTGTCCATAGCCCACTTCCCCTGGCAGGTGGAGAGTGGCAAGGTTCTCCTCTTCTTTGGAGCAATGCCCAGAGGCCAGTGTCACGAATTATGCAAAACATAGTGTAATAGCTGAAGGGGAGCACACAATTCTCTCTTTAGGATGTTTCCTTTCCTACCAGTACTTTGGCAGAGGATCATGTTTGTAGTTCCCTGAAAGCGAACACAAGTTTTATTTTAAGTGATTGATTTTAGAATATTCAGGGACAGAATGTAGCTTTTAGTCTCCCCCATCCCCAACACACCTTTAGCTGATTACAGCTGCTCAGATAATTAAAAGAAGCAAAGATCTAACTTGACTCACAATTCGAGATGTGTGTACATGTGCTTCTCTCTGTGTGTATGCGTGTGCATGTGTGTATGCATGTGTGTATGCATGTGTGTGTGTGTGTGTGTGTGTGTATTAAACACACTTGTAGGGAGGTCAAGAGATAACCAACCTTGTTCAGTGGCTTCTCTTTCTACCTTTCTAAGGATTGAACTCAGCATACCAGGATTGTGCAGCAAATACCTATACATGCTGAGCTAACTTATAGGGCCAGATTCAATAATTGTTTGGTACTGTCATTTTGGGCCATAGTGAAGCAGAACATCATGAAGGGATCATACTCTAGAGCAAAGTTCCTCGCCTCATGGATGGACAAACACATACAGAGCAAGAGAAATCAAGATGTAATTTTCCCCCACAATGGCTCATTCCCACCTTCCTTCCTTCATCAGGTTCCAACTCTTAAAGGTTCCCACAATTCTTAAAAATGTCAGTAGCTAGGAAACAAGCTCTGAACATATAGAGTCACTGGGGGACATTTAAGATCCAAGCTATAAAAGATCTTTTATCTGGAAATGTCTTCTAACATGTTTTTCCCTGGGCGACACTAACAGCAGGTGTAAAACATTAACATTTCTTACAAGTAAATGGCTCCCTAAAGCTTTTTTTATTTAATGGTTTCCAAAATAATTATTTGTGCTAGAGCTAATTTTCGAATAAAATCTGAAGTGGAAAGTTAAGGGTTCTTTGGAAAGTCAGTTGGATGGTGCTTTGCTGGGGCAAACACATGAAGAACATTTAGCTGAAGTGGACACACATGACAGACTAAGGCAGATTTGTGAAGGAACATTTGGTTGAAGAAGATACAGGAGAGAGGATGTTCTGCTAAAGCAAGCACATGAAAGGAGATGTGATGAAAGATTCTTTCCTAATGATACACATGTATTGGTCTGCCTTACATTATGTAGTTGACTTCCATTAGTCAGGACTCTACAGAGAGAAATGCACCAAAAAACTTCTTTTAATGTGCTGCAGTTTCTTGTCACTTTCTCAAAGTCCAGCTGATTGGCAGAGTGATGTCAGCTGAGACAGATGCACTGCTGTGAGGCAAGACCCGTGGAGGACATGTGATGTTTGAAGAGAGTATAAAAAGAACTCGAGGGACAATGGCAGAGGCTTGCCTATAGAGCTAGCTGTGCTACACTTGTGGGTCTTTCATCTTTGCTGATCTTCCCTTCACTGACAGAGGCACAGCCAACAACTTCTTCTGGTGTCCCTCCTGGTTTCTCTTGTTGACTCATGCCAAGACTGAGGCCTGGGGGTCTCTGCTAGATAGTGCCACTGCTGCTGATTCATGTTTGATATCCTGACACTATCGAACTGGACTGCTGGTGGATTCAAGAAGTGTTTGCTAGTGGATCAAGCTGCTGCTGCTAACCCGTTAACTGAATTGCCAATTTCTAGACAATATAGACAGGAGTTGCTCCAACGAACCTTTCTAAACAGGTCCACTTCCCCTGTATACTTTCTTTCCTACTACCTCTGGTGAGTGGTGGGCTAAAAGGGAAGTTAAAGCATTTAAGAATAATCATTAAAATAGGTTTTGAAAAAAGTTTCAAAACTATTATTAAACTATAAAGTTACAAAAATGTATTTAAACACTGAGTATGTCCTTACTGATGCCAGGATGCCAGTATAGTCTCTGAAAGAGCAGACAACACTCTTAATTGCTGAGCCATCTTGCCAGCCTAAACGTCTTAACTTTAGTTTCAAAGCTTACTCTTCCTTATGTGCTCTGGGGTTAAGAGTGAACTCTGGAGAGGAAAGCACATCTAAATGCCTAGTACCAGGAACTGAGTGCAAAGATGCTGCCTTTCCTCATCATTCCTCCTTACCATGCTACACTGGCTAATCCTTTTATAGAGAACCTTGGGGATGTCTCTACTCACAGTGACCAAAATCTGAACAAAGATGGCACAAGCATCACAGAAAGCTGAAGGGAAAGAAGATTCTTCTCTGTTGTAGATCAGCATTGGCAATCCTTTCCGTCCATAGCCTTAGCTCTGGGGCTGCTGTGTCTTTGCTGCTGTTGCTACTGTTACATTGTTTATTTGCAGGAGGATATAAACAGTGTCAGGATCTCAGGAAAATGTCAACATTTTATCAAACATGCTCATGAATGCAATATTTTGCAAACCTTGAGTGTGTCTTTTAGTCCTCCAAATAGAGCAGTAGAGCATTCCTGCACTTCAATATATGTTCTTAAACTGAAAGAAGGAATACTATTGTTTTCAACTAATGCAATTTATAGCATGACTGAGTTTATAAAAATCTTGATTTTTTTTTGCCAAAATTTGTCTTAATGACTATTTAGGTGATAGTAATAACGGTGATGACAGGTGTCATCTTAATTAATCAATTAACATACTAATAGGAGCGTCCCCTCCATCATCTCTTAGTCCCTCCCTCTCCCCTCCCTTCCCTTTTTCCTCAGAGAAGGGGAGACCTCCCATGGATATCAACCCACCTCAGCATATCAAGTTGTAGTAGGATAGGGCACATCTTCTATTGAGGTTAGACAAGGTTGTCTAGTGATCCAAAAGCAGACAACAGGGTCTGAGACAACCCCTTCTCCCACTGTCAGTGGTCCCATAAGAAGACCAAGCTGTACATCTGTTTCATATGTGTAGGGGGACTAAGTCCATTCCATGCATGCTGTTTGGTTGGTGGTTCAGTCTTTTAAAGACCAAGCTCACACCTAAAAATATAAAAGGCATCTTTTAACTCCATCAGTCATTCACCGATGTTCAGAACCAGCCATCTAATGTCAACCTGAGTCCATACTCACCTAAGCTTTTAGCTAGAAGTGAAGGCTGTATTGAAGCTGGACTGATGTAATATGTTGGCATTGTGAGGGGAGGCCCTTGGTCCTGTGGAGGTTTGATGCCCCAGAGTAGGGGGATGCTAGAGTGGTGAGGCAGGAGTGGGTGAAGGAGCACCCTCATAGAGGCAAAGGGGAAGGGGGATGGGATAGGGAGGTTGAAGAGGGGAAACCAGGAAGTGGTACAACATTTGAAATGTAAACAAATAAATTGATGAATAATATAAAAGAAAAAGAAGAAGAAAGAGAAAAAGAAGAAGAAGAAGAAGAAGAAGAAGAAGAAGAAGAAGAAGAAGAAGAAGAAGTAGTAATAGAAGTAGTTCATTGCTTCCAGATCTGAGCTAGCTGATAAGTGTCCTTGACCTCTGCAGTTCTTTTAAACAGTGGCCTCCAGAGGTGCACAGTCCATTCATAACCAGTAAAGCGCAATGAACTGTGGGTAGAGTGCAGAATCCTGACTCAGACCTCCCAATGTCAAAACTTAGCTGCGTGTTTGGCTGAACTGCATCATAACCTTGAACAAGTCACTCCACTTTCTTCCTTTATGTACTGGGAAATGGTGTCTCCTGTGATGATTAAGGGAAATTCAGACAAAGAAGAGAAAAAACTTCGAATTTTAAAGTCATCATTTTAGAATGCAGGCAGGTCTATCAATAGAGATCGGTGAGTAGCTGCGTGGAAGAAGGGAGGAGGTCGCAAGCTTCAGAAAAAGCCCACTGCAGTAGAGAAAGCATCCCCAGGCTGTGGTCGTACCCAAAAGAAATGGAGGTAGAAGAAAAAGAAAAGGACAAGTTACACTTCTCTGAATAATTCAGAAATGGAGGCAGACTACAGTGCTATGTGATGGAAGCATTAAGGAATCTGTCCTAGGGAGGAATTGAAAGGAAAGGAAAAGTACATTAGCTCATTAAGGCAATAATTATTCCCCCTGTCTCCTCAGTATGGCTTTAGGTAATTCAGCCTTCTTGGGAGTGGTCTCTTGGACAGGACATTGGCAGGTACAGGCGGATTAACTCTTAAAGTAGGAGACAATGTTTGTACTATTCTAATGTTTGCTGCAGATCAGAATGTCCCTTCTCCATCTAGGGGCAGGGGTATTTCATTCCTTGGGCCAGGAGGAAGTAGCTTTTACTTGGACCCCAACAGATCTTTTATATGTGGTACTTTAACACCTATGGAGTAGAAGATCTGATGTTTAATTTTTTACTGCTGTCAAGGAAACAGGAATTTCAGGCCAAATCCTCAATGGTCTTGAAGGCTTCTGTAACACTCCCTCCCTGCCTGCTTATCAGTTTCTGTGGGTGAGAAACAGAGTGGCTACTTGTCTACTTGCTTCTACTTGTTCTCCACTGAGGGGATCTTTGATTTCTTAAATAAGTAGATACTTAATGAGGAGTAGTTTCTTCTCCTGAATCTCCAATTTTCTCTTCACTAGTCACTACTAAAATGTCCTTATTCATCTTCCTTTTCATGTTTTTAATGAGTTGCAAATACTTTGAAAGTTGGCTGAGGCATCTCATTTTATCTAGATAAATCCCTAATTATTTTCCAAGTTATTTGTTTCCCAGGCCACTGATAGCTAAAGACCCCTTTGAAATCCTTGTTATTCATTGTTAGCAGATTTTGAGAGACAAGGTTTGGGGTGAGGAAGAGAGGACTGGCTGAATAGCACTTTAAGGTGTGTGTGTGTGTGTGTGTGTGTGTGTGTATGTGTATTTTGTGATCTTCCCCCATTTTATTTTGTTTATTTTTGTTTGTGGGCTGGCATAAAAAGTATCTTCTAAACAGAGCCCCTGAAGTCACTTACCCTTGGAAAATAACAACTAAATACAATAGAACTCCCTTTAAGCAGTCATAAAAATGTAAGCCAGGTCTGGTGTGAATCTTGTGTTCCAGTGTCTCCTTTCCTTTCAAACTATGAAAGTAACCAGTTGGAGAAAAGATATCATGTGGAACGAAGCTGTTTGGCCTTAATCTTTTTGGTGTGTCCTGAGTGGTATTTACTGAGGGATTTTGTAGGAATTACAAATACTGGCAAGATTTCTTTGCAGCCTTTCAGGCTACAGACAGATGCTGGACTCCCTTCTTTTGTAGCTGAGCAGAGGTTGGGAAGAGAGGTGGCTCAAATTATCTGGAAATTATCTTGCTGGGCACCCTGGAATTAAGTTGTTGTGATATGGTTTGTATGCCTTTTAGCAAATGTACACCACAACCCACTGAGAGTTGTAAGAGCATTCTGTGCTGCCCCTCAGACTGAGATGTTCCCCAGAATTAGTCTGTGTTACTGGTTTTCATTTCTTTGCCTCTGGTGTCTACTCAGGCCACCTGGCCACAAAGCTCCCTGTAATTTGTTAAGCAAATGATTCATTTATCCTGTTAAGTATCACCAAGCATTTGTGAAACAGTTGCACATCTTTTTAGAATACAAATCAGACAGGAGGAGCTTGTCCTTCATTCTAGAACGGACTGTAAATACCAAAGGCTGATTTCAGTGCTTGGCACTGACAGAATGTGTCTTTGAAAGAAAGAAAAGAATGAACATAAGAAGCATTCTTTTTTGGATGGGCAGGCTGCTAACTAACCTGGGTTTTCTGCTGTAGTACACCACAATCTGCATGGCATTGTTGAGCTAGTCAGGAAGGATTGTGGTAAACTGAGGAGGACTTTTACTGAGCAGAGACTAAGTTGTATCTATGATTTCTAATATAGGTCTATTGTGCTTTATTTTTAAGCTTATCACATACCTCAGGGGACCACAAATGTTTGGACTTCCCAGTGTGGTCAGCTGACCTCATAATACCAGCTCTCCAAGGGCCATACTATCTTCTTTCATAACAAAGAAAGTCAGATATGTGTTAATTGGAATTTACAAGGCATTACAGTTTTGTCATTACGTTATGAGCTCTGGTATAAGAACATTTTCCTTCCCTTTTTTGCCTTGTTTGTTGTCAGAATCACCACAATGAAGGCAGCCACCTAGAACAGACATTCATCAAATCATCTAATTTATTCATTGATTCAGCCACTTTCCCAACAACCATGTGTATTTGCCACACGTCCAAGTCCAATTTGTGCCAGCCACTATGGCCGGTGGGTGTTAGGGAGGACAGAAATGACGAAAGCGGTGGCAGAGACAATTGCTTGACCCAAAACAGCTACTCCACACCATTGCTTGAAGTGCTGGAAGAGAAATCAGCAGGCTGCAGCAGAAGAACAGAGGAGGCAATGATATAATTTGCTTGTCCACAGATAATGTAATACAGGTATATGTGACTCTATGAAATATATGCCCCAATGAAGACTCATAGTACCCAACATCTTCTTTGGAGGACTCCAGGTCCTGGGTATGGTGTATTACTTCTACCCAGAAAATTTCAAATTCTAGAAGCTTGCATTTCAGTATTGGTATCAGAATATGAGAACTTGCCAATTTTATAATATACATTAGAATTTGCATTTCATTATTGAAAAGTTACACTATTTAATACCTGTAATTGGCTACTTGGCTAGAATAACCTGTCTTGTATAACTGGGGAGTCAGGATAAGAACTCAGTGAGCTGGGGCTTGCAATTCTCACATCAATCTTCTGGAACTAGAATTCCATTTCTTCCCGAATCCTTTAATTAGCAAAACCCCTTGCAACAACAACAAAAATATTTTGCTATCAAAATGTATTTGCTTCCATGCAGAGGCCTCTGTTCTCAGCAGGGAGTTGGGACATAACCAAGTCTACCAGAGTCAATTGTGAGATCATCATCACTTGCTGTTAAAATAACAAGGGTCTCTATGGATGAGTGGCAGTGTTTTGTTTGAAGCTTGTTTCATTGTGCACCATCCAGCTGTACTCACAAAGGAAAAGATTTCTAGTATCCACTGTTCTTATTTTGGGGAAGATAACTGTATTTACTAAAGACTTTAACTGTAAGCTGACAGATCATTGTCATACATCAACCTCAGCTTCCTATTAGGCCTTGAAGATGCAGGTTAATAGATTTGAAAATGATTCAATCATTTCCTGAAACCTGCAATGACACTAGCTCAAGAACAAGGCATGCATCCTTGGAATCCTGGTTGTTTTGACCCCAGGAAGTTTAGGATGGGTAAGGGATTCTCACTTCGTGTCACACACAAAGTGACATATGATAGTCTTTCAAGTTCCTTTGTAGGTGTGTGGTGGTATGTAGTGAAAGACAAATGGGTTAAAGAAACATGCCTTTTAGAAAAAAGTGAGATTAAGAAAGAATCAAAAGTGACAGGGAGACTTCTTTGAGTCATTCATTTCCTGTAGGACCTTAGTTTTCTCACAGGGATTTATAAGAGCTAACTACTTGTCAATAAGGTATAAAATCCAGATGTGTATATTAGAGCTGTGTGATCCCCTTTCCACTTCAAGTTACTTTATCTAGAAAGGAGACAAGAAGCTTGAGAGACAGCTAAACAGTTAAAAACACGTACTGCTCTTATACAAGACCTAAATTCAGTCCTCAGCACCCACATTGGAAATCATGACTAGCTGTAACCGCAGTCTCAGCGGACCTGACACCCTCTTCTGGCCTCTTCAAGCACTTGCACTCACCTGTACATATCCCTCCCCCAAACACACAATTTCAAAACATAGACTACAAAATAAAATAAAAGAAAATTAAAATTAAAAAACATTGTAGAATGCTTTTAAAACAAAATGATATTTTTAAAAATTATTTTATTTACATTCCAGTCATTCTCCCCCTCCCACAGTTCCTCATCCCATTTCTTCTCCCTGTTGCCTGCAAGAAGGCACCCTCCCACCACCACTAGACCTTTCCCTTCCCTGAGGCCTCAAGCCCCTGGAGGATTAAGCACGTCTTCTTCCATTGAGGCCTTACCAGGCAGACCTCTGTTACATATGTGCCAGGGGCCTCAGACCAGCCTGTGTAGGCTTCAGGTTGGTGGCTCAGTCTCTGGGAACCTCATGGGCTCTAGGTTAGTAGAGACTGTTGGTCTTCCTACGGGATCGCTCTCCCTTTCAGCTTTTTCAATCCTTCCCCTAATTCAACCATAGGGTTCCTTGACTTCAGTCCAGTGGTTAGGTGTAAGTATTTGCTTCTTTCTCAGTGTCCTGCTGGTAGAGCTTCTCAGAAGACAGCCATGACAGGCTCCCATCTGTAAGGACATCATACCATAGTAGTGTCAGGCCTTGGTGCCCCCCCCCCCCCCCGCCATGAGAAGGATCCCAAATTGGGCCCCTCATTGGACAGCCATTCCTTCAGTCTCTTCTCCATTTTTGTCCATGTAGTTCTTTTAGACAGGAACAATACTGGGTCAGGAAGTTTGGCTGTGGGTTAGTAACCCTGTCTCTCCACTTGAGACCCCGTCTATCTATCTATCTATTGAAGGTGGACTCATTGAGTTAACTTTTCTCAATGTTGGACATTTTGGCTAAGGTCATCCCAATGAGTCCTGAGAGTGGTCACCTCCCAACAACACTGGTACTTTGTAGAGGGTCTCCCTCACCTCCCACTTCTCGAGGCTGCTTATTTCCATTCATTCCCATGGCCCTCCTGTCTTCTCCCCCCATTATCTGCTCTTGTTCCCCTTTTCCCCTCCCTTTCTTCTCTCCCTCTCAGGGCCCTCGCTCCCTCTGATTATTTCCTTCCCCCTTCTAAATGGCATTGAAACTCAAAAAACCCAAATAACCCAATTAAAAAATGAATTACAAAGCTAAACAGAATTCACAACAGAAGAATCTCAAATGGCCAAGAAGCACTTAAAGAAATGTTCGAAGTCCTTAGTTATCAGAGAAAAGCAAATCGAAAATGATCCTGAGATTCCACACCACACCAATCAGAATGTCTAAGATCAAAAACTTAAGTGACGACAGATGTTGGCTAGGATGTGGAGAAGGAGGAGCAGTCCTTAATTGCTGATGGAATTGCAAACTGGTACAACCACTCTGGAAATCAATCTGGGGCTTCCTCAGAAAATTGGAAATAGTTCTACCTGAAGACCTATAGAACTCTTGGGCACATACTCAAAAGATGCCTCACCATACCACGAAGACATGTGCTCCACTATGTTCATAGCAGCCTTATTTGTAATATCCATAAGCTGGAAACAACCCAGATGTCCCTCCACAGAAGAATGGATACAGAAAATGTTGTTCATTTACACAATGGAATACTACTATTCAGCTGTTAAAAACAAAGATATCATGAATTTTACAGGTAAAGGGATGGATTTAGAAAAATTCTTGAATGAGGTAACTCAGACCCAAACATCTTTTTGGTATTTACTCATTGATAAGTGGATATTAGCCAAAAAGTACAGAAAACCTAGGATAAAAACCTATAGATGTAAAAAGTATAATGAAAAATGATAATAATTTTAAGGGATAGAGTTTATACTATATAACAGGCACCTCAGAATTGATAGCTATTATTTGTCTGCTTGTATCTTCTGTAAAGTTTGTCATTGCCATTGGTGACAAAATAACTCTGTGGTAATGACCCTGTATAGAGGCTGTGGTATATTGGGTGAGGAGGAAAATCCTATAGCATGTAACTTATGTTTAATGCAGGAAAGTTTTTAAATCATCAAAAACACTTTTACAGCAACTTACGTGTTAGGTACTGATCTCCCATTTTACAGATAAGAAACCTGGCTTTATGGGTCACATCAGATTATTTCAGTGACAGAGAGCAGTGGGAAGGAATGGCATAAATTAATGCTGTCTCCAGGAAAGCTAGCATCCCTGGAGATTTAGAAGACAAGGCCACAGAGTTACCTTACAGGTCTTCTCAACACATGCCTTAAGCCACATGGCTGTTACAGCAGCCAGGGACATCTGTCAACAGAAAGGCTAGGCTTGGCTGCCTCCAGCTGGGGCAGAGTCTCTTGGGAAGACCTGTCATCCAGGAGCTCCTGGCTTGTTCTGCATCCTATCCTTGTTCTGACTTCACACTATCCCCTGCAAGATACAAACTCCCCAGGATGACTGCAATAAGCGCAGAAAAAAGAGAGTGGGCAGAATCACAGTGGTGAACCATGATACAAAACAATTGTCTCTGGAAAGTATACCTAGAGTTTCAACAGTTTGGAACTCAGCCGGGAGCGCTGAACCTGGAGCAGACAAAGAGAGAGAGAGAAGTGTGGTTAAAACCCACAATTTCAGAGAGTAAAATCAGATTCTTTTTGTTAAGGTGTATATTTTCTACTTATTAAAAATAGATTCTATTCTCATACAATACATCCTGATTACAGTTTCCCCTCCCTCAACCCCTTCCAGTTCTTCCCCACCTCCTCTATGTGGACTCTTCCTTTTGTCTTTCATTAGGAAAGAACAGCCTTCTATGAGGTAATGACAAAATAAGATATAATAAAATAAAACAAACCTTAACTGGTTGAGTAAGGGATGTGGCCTTTTTTGCATAAAACAGAGCTGGTAGCCAGGGCTGGGGCAGGCAATACCCACAGAAGGAATAGGCAAGAAGCAGGCAGATGCAGAGAAATGCAAATCAAGGCAGTGGGAAGCCAGAAGGGAGACAGAATGAGCAGGGTAGTAGCAATGAGAATGTGGAAGGACACAATGGAGGAGACAGCAGGTTAAGTTAGAAGTTAGCTGAGAGACTGCTCTTGTAAAAGGCCAACAGCTTTCAACTATATATACATTGCCCTGTCTTAATTATTCAACCTCAAGGGGGGTTTATGAAATCCCCACAAAGTCTTCTACAATGGATAACATACATGTGCACAGAGAGAGAGCTTCTACTTCAGAGTTTGTAGACTCACACTGCTAGCTTCAGATGCACAACTGAAACTGTGATGGAACTACCAAAAAGTAACAGTCTCACCGATTAGATTGTGAAAAGGCCCATTCTTTTTGGCAAAACATACACAAGATTAGTCACTAACAACATTTGTTCTATTGTTTATGCATTTATTTATTTTGTGTTTGTATATAGATGGGATACATGTGTTGTAGGGGTTGCCTGTGCATTTGTGTGCACTCAAGTAAAGAGTCAAGGGAAGAACACTTGGGATGTTCCCCAGTTACAGTCTACCTTATTTTGGAAATACATTCTCTTGTTCTCTTAGAAATCATCTAGTATGCTAGGCTTGGTCTCCAATAAGACTGAGTGCTCTACCCATCTTTGCCTCCCTAAAACTGAAATTGCAAGTGTGTGCAACCATACCTAGCCTTGTCTTCTTTTAAATTAGGTTCTGAGGACCAAAATCAGGTCTTCATATCAAGAAGACAAGTACTTTACCAACTGACACAGCTTCCTAGCCCTATTTCAATTTTTTGTTATTGTAAATCATATCTTTTTTTGCTGCCTTGTTATTATAGATCTGCAAGATGAATTTTGACTTAACATCAAACAGATACAGTATCATTATAAATTAACAATTATAGCATTCAGTGGCATCAAGCACCCTGGTCATAAATAGCATGATTGAAGCCCACTAGCTTAGCTAATAGAATTCACTGTGAAATTCCATCCAACTGATTTTATATTTTAAACAGGAATTTAGGAAGATTAAAAATGATGATTTCCCCAAGATCAAGTAGAAAAATCAAGTAAGAAATAGATATGACTGCTTTTGTACCAGTTAATGAATACCTACTATCAAGCCATGAGAACACTGATAGAGGATGGGTTATCACTAACCTGTGAATACCATCTGTCAATTATAGAGAACAACAATGGGGTATTTCCTTTCTTCACCACCAAGCTAGAAGATTTCTCACGTAATTGACTGCCTATTCCTACATGAGTTACTTACACTGCTTATGTGAATAAGTCACTGCAGTTTAAAGAACTATTTTCCATACTTCAAAAGCTATAGACTGAAACTTCAAAGGGTTAGCATCCTTGAGTGAAGTTACACAGTTTGAATCACAACTAGAACTAAAACCATCTGCTTTATTCCCAGTTGACAGCAATTATGCTTCACCACTTTGGAGAAGTGTATGACACCTGCCAGAGCCCAGGCAAGAACAGTACTGTGTGCTGGACCTTGGATACATCCGTCATTTTAGCAGGTTTATTCAAAGCAGTATAGAAATGGCTCTTCTGAAACATGCTGATTCCTCAGATGCTTGAATCCTTTTACTTTGATGAATGAGGCTATCCCAAGTTGAGGCCTGGATTTGGCATGGGGAGCCAACAGTTTTCACCTATGATTAAATGGGCAGGTAAAAAGACTGTCAGAGCCCAACATTATGATGATTATTTGAGTTAGGACTTTTCAGTTTTACAAGAGTGCAGAACCAAATACTCATAACAAGTTTGCTTTTCATTTTCAGCAGACTGTTCAATAAATTATGTGATTACATGAGGCATTAAGTACTTTATTCTATGAGTCTCTTCATGCAGGATGGGTGTATGGGTGTGTGGGTGTATGTGTGGGTATGTGGGTGTGTGCATACATGTATGTACATATTTGTGTGTATGTGTATGTGTATGTGTATGTTTTGTATGTATGTTGTTGGCTCATGTAGAGGCCTGAGGAGGATTTTAGATGTCTTCCTCCATCATTCCTTGCTATATTCTCTTGGGACAGGGTCTCTCTTTAAACCTGATGTTCACCTTTCTCATTATGCTAGTTGACCATTAAGTTTCTGGATATACCTATCTTTACATACCCCAACTCTGAGTGAGAGTACTGGAGTTATGGGTGCACATCTAGCCATGCCTGGAATTTTTCACTTGAGTACTTAGAAGGCATAGTCAGGTCTACACGCTCACACATCAAGAGTTATTACCTACAAAACCACTTCCTTATCTCCAGTTGGGTAGTTTTATTCAACTCCATATTGACATGAATCTTCTGGAAAACTTGACTTAATAATTGCATGTTTATGAAGTAGGGTGAGAATTTTGATACATTTATGTATTGTGTATCGATCAACTCATGGTGTTTGGGTTAGGTTTTGGCAATCTTTCTCACTCTTTTGTGGTAAGAGTTGTCATATTCTCCCTTCTGTTTTGAGTTACACATAAAGTTATATTAGCAATAATCAGCTCCTGTACTGGAACCCCTACACACACTCTTGCTATCTGGCTATGATTCTATACCTATTAAACAATCTGAACCCCTCCCTTGTGACTTTCCCTCACTTTGGACATCACTATCATAGTCTCTATGTCCACAAGGTCCTCTTTTAAGGTCTCAGATATAAACGAGAATGACTATTATTTTTCTGAATGTACATGAAATTATTTCAAGTAACACAATATCTGTGCTGTTAGTTTTGCCAACTTGATAGAAACTTGAGTCACCTGGGAAGAGATAGTAAGTAGTTATCTCCATCAGATTGGCTAGAGGGCAAGTCTTTGAGGCTTTTTCTTCAGTTGCTATTTGATGGAAAGGAGCCCCCACCTGGGCAGATAGGTCTGAGTTGTATACAAATGCAAGCTGAGCACCAGCCAGGTGCAGTAAGCCAGTGGGCAGTTATCTTCAATTGCTTTTTGCTTTCTGCCTTGAGTTCTAGCCTCAGCCTCTTTCAAGAAGCGACCTTAACCTATAGCTCAAATAATCATTTTTCTTTTTAAGGGCATGGTGTTTGTTACAGCAATAAAAAGCAATGCATCCATTTTGTCTGCCTGGTTACCTACTGGTGTAGGCAAATGAAGAAGGTATATCTTTTTGGACAATGACTCCTACTAACCTTTCCAACAGACACTTCCTTGTATAGTCCTCATCTTTCTGAGAATTGGAGCTTGAACTCACAGTTAGAGAGGATGATAGAGCCTTAAAAATGGAAAACCCATGGAAATTGATCATCCTGTTGTGTGGTGGTTATGAATCAGTGAGTAGGCTTGATTTTTCCATGTATAAAATGGAAATTATATATTATCCTAAAGACCATTCATGTGACCTCATGGCTCATTGTTTATATATTATATCTGGTTAATAGTACATGCTACAGGGGAAAAAAATCAGTTTTCACTTATTCTATCATTTGTTGAAAATGCAAAAAAGCTGAGACCACATAAAGTCTAGCAGGCTACAGCACTCCCAAGGCCACAGTCTCCTGTAGCTAATATAAGAAATTTGCTATGGCAAGTTTCTTCTAACTTGCTTCCTGGCCTCAGGATGGATCACTAGTGAAGGATGTCAGTGTGAACTGACACATTTAAGGACATTTCTCTTACTTTGTAGGCATATGCTTAAACAGCCTGATGCTACAGTGTTTCAAGAAAACTTGTGATGTATTGCTAATGGAAACTTCAGTTGCCAGTCTGGGTCATCTGGTTCACGCCCCACGGGGATCCTAAGAGAGAAATCACATGTTTCAGAATCTGGAAAGACACTTTTCTATTGTGAGCTCATGTCTCAAGGAAATCGATCAAGCTCAAAACTACATGGACAGCATTTTATGACTCCAACTGAGTCTCTTTCAGTGGAGACAAATCTTCAGAGAGACAGCTTTGAAAAAACTGTGCCTGGCAAAAAGCAGCACTCTAGTATACTGGAAACTTTGCTAATACAAAGAATGAGGGGAAAGCATGTGTAGGAAGATAGTAAATTTGAGACTGTAAAGATTTTTTTCCCTCTATAAGTCAAAAATACAGCTCCACAAATCTTATTGGTCTGTCTATCTGTCTATCTATCTATCTATCTATTATCTTCCTTCCCTCCTTTCTTGCTTGCTTTTTTCTTTTCTTGAAAACAATTTTTTTCTTCATATAATTTATCCGAATTATGATTCACTCTTCCTCTAATACTTGCAGTTCCTTCCCAGATCCCCTTGCATCAGGAGCCAACCTCTTTTTATCTCTCATTAGAAATAAAAGGCTCCTAAAGGATAATAATAAAATAAAATAAGACAAAACAAAAAATGAATACATTGAAATAAGACAATATCAGCAAACAGAAAAGAACTCAAGAAAAGGCACTGGAGACAGATATAGATTCAGAGGCTCACTTAGGAATCCCAGACCTTGGAACAGTCAACCCTACAGGTAGGTAGAAAGAATAGCAGAGTCAGAGGAGAAGGAAGACCCAAGGAAGCAAGGCCTGCTATACCAACAGGATTGATGCACATATGGACTCATAATGACTGAGACAGTATGCACAGGGCCTGTGGGGGTCTGTGTGAATGACCCATAGAGCTTAAAGAAGCAGACCCATGCCCCCATCTCTAATCCAGAATTTATCTCCAATTGATAACCATTTACAAATGAACATTTAGGTTTCTCCAAGGGAGTCTTACTGTGTCAAACAAACTAATCTTAAGAGAAGTGTTTGCTGGTAGGAGCCTGATATAGCTGTCTCCTGAGAGGCTCTGCCAGAGCTTGACCAATACAGAGGTGGATGCTCTGAACCAACCATTGGACTGAGAACGAGTCACTTAGAGAAAGGACTGAAGGAGCTGAAGGGGCTTGCAACCTCACAGGAAGAAGAACAATATCAACAAACCAGATCCCCTAGAGCTCCCAGGGACTAAACCACCAACCAGAGAATATACATGGCGGTACCCTTGGCTCCAGCAGCATACGTAGTGGAGGATCTGACATCAATGGGAGGGGAGGCCCTTGGTCCTGGGGGGAAGGTTCGTTGCTCCAGTGTGGAGGAATATCAGGGTGGGGAGGTGGGAATGTGTGGGTGGGAGAACACCCTCATAGATTCGGGTTGAGGGGGGAGAAATGGGATAGGGGGTTCCCTGAGGGGAAACCTGGAAAGGGGATAACATTTTAACATTTGAGAGAGAGAGAGAGAGAGAGAGAGAGAGAGAGAGAGAGAGAGAGAGAGAGAAGAGAGAGAACCACATCCCCAGCAGTAGATGGCACAGAAAATGAACTAAAGCAGCATTTTTAAGGTTCCTTGTCTCATGACATAATGTCAGGACTTCTTTTTAAATGTTAATAAAAGTAATTTTAATTTTCTGTACTTTCATGTTTGTATTTTTCTAATGCAATAGGCTGTTTCCTAAGATTCTCTCCTTTGATTTCAAAAGTGTAAATGTCTTACTTGTACCTCTATAATTTAGCCTTACAGTATAAAATTAACACACTTAATTGTGCATAAGACACACTTTTAACAAGTCAGCTAATTAACAATTTGTGGGCTCGCACCAAAACGTTGTTACAGTAAATTCTGAAGTCAGATGGGAGTCTACTTTCCAAAATCAGCAAGGTTGAGTAAGGCAGCGCGAGCATGAAGGAGCACTTAGCCCTGAATTTTATATCTCATAAAACTGATTCTAGAAACATTTAAATTTTTTATTTACTACAAGATGTTTTTGTAAAAGCTATTTAGCCTAATAAATGGCTGAGTTCAGAGGAAAGGGCAAAGCTCATAAGCAACATGAAACTTTTGGTGCTTGGTAGAATAGAGGCAAGAAGAAAAAATGGAGAATATTTCATTCCATATCCTATAAAAATCTAGTAAATTGCTTTCTCTCTAGTTTACATTTTTGAAACGGTTTTTTATTTGGGTCAATTAACATCCAAACTAGAGTAATATAAAAATTGATGTAAGTAAACATGATGGCTCTTAGATTTTATCTTGTCCACTGCTTCTGTCTGGTAGGTGATGTCAGTCTTTCTGCTCTGTGACATCTTGCTGGCCTGTAAGAGAACTGTTAAAAGGCATACAAGGGACTATTCTTGTACTTAACTTCTAATTAGAGGCACTCCAAATGCACTAAAACCAGGAGCTGTTCTTTTCTGTCCACTGGGAAGCTGTCTATAACACCATCTTCTAAATGGCAAGATATTTGCTATGCCATCATAAAAAGGAGCATTTTAACTTTTTCCAAATATGTTTTCAGGTAACAGTGACTAATATGTTTATTGAATAACAAGCATCAAGAGCTTCCTAGATGCTAGGTATACACCTGTGAAAGAAAACATAAACTTCCGCTCCTCATAGCATATAGAATCCCATTAGCAGCTAGGTGTGGTAGTTCATGGAATCCCAGCACCGATATGTCTTAAGACCTGACAGAGTCACCTAGAAGACTGGCTGAAATGCAAAGACTAGGATAGAGGTCTGTGGTAGAGCATTTTCCTAAAGTACCTGAGACCTGGGTTTGAACAGAAATTTAGCTGGAAAAAATTAACTTTAGATTTGCGTATTAGCATGGCCTTCTAGTCTACTGTGTGGCTTTTCATTTTTGTATTATGTTCTAATGTATCTTCCTGTAAAACAGAATGAGAATTTTAGAAGATATGTATTAGCTTAGTTAATTGAATGCTGTTTTTTTGCAGAGCTTTGTTCTCCTTCTTACATCTTGTCGTATACATGTTAGTATATACAATTTCCTTTCAGTTTGAAGTGAAAAGATAGTGGAAATAGGGCCCTACAGGTCTGTTATTTTGTCATGTTTGGCGCTTTCCTTTTCTTGTATTCTTAATCACAATTTTATAATTCCTTAGGATTTGAAAAAAATCTATGTTTCACTTAAGCCATGAAAACCGCAGTCATAACAAACACACAGAAGAACTGAAAATTAAAGGTTATTTATTGTCTTAGCATGGCTTCATAGTATTATACTTAACATTTTGAGACATAAATTAGAACCACTTTGAATCCTTGGTCTTGGCTTTTACTTTTCAGCATGTTTTCTGTCAACACACAGTCTCCTTTAATCTCTAAGTTATATTTGGGCACAAAACCTTTCATTTGAACAAGCTGTAATTATCTTAGAGATCAATTGTACAGGGCTGCTTGCCACATATATGACTGAACTCTAGTTTTTATTTAAAAATATATTAGGTTTTAACATAATACAATTAATGTATGCATGTAATAATCTTAGTTTTATTGTTGAAAATTATAATGTGTTATCACATTTAAAAATGCTTTTATTAGTAATTATATGTCAACATACTTTGGCATAAGATTATTTTTCTCAATACTCCCAGCCCCTCTTTTCTCCTCATGGAGCCTGTTTTCTGTGTCACTAAATCGTTTTCTTTATTCCATGGCTGATTACTAAGTGTTTGGGATGAGCAAGATAGAACTTGATAAAGTGTCTGGAATAGAAAATTCTCACAGTAGGACCTGCTGACTTGATTGCCTCGTTGTCATGGCAACATTCATTGGTCAGTGCAGCCAGGTAATGAAATGGCTTAGTTCAATTAGGGCTTAAAATATTCTTCTACCACAGTGTATGAAATTTACAAAAGCGTCTGTCTAAAAATAGGTCACCATCTCCAATGACTCATCTCATAAGATATTCTGTGTTGAATAGAGTTCATGAGCAAAGGTAAGTGAGAAAATCCATCCCTAACCTCATCCATTTATTTTGTCCATGAAAAACTTCAGAATCGTTGAATATATCTCAAAATGTTTGTATGTTAAAGAACACATTGTTTTGATTAAACGTGATTTGTGCAATAAGTTGAGCTATTTAAATGCAGCCCAAGCATACCTTCTGTTAGCATTAGCTGGAAGCTTGGCTCTGAAGAGAAGTACATCATTTAATCTTGGAGAAGAGACTAAGAACATTCCCTCAAACAAAGGCTTTGCCTACCTATCTATTAACCAGTGTCTAAGAGAAATGGCACATGAACATACCTCCATTTCTATTTTCATTTTCTAGCTACTCCAGAATAATTCTTTTAATTAAAGAATAAAACCTGCAACATTTTATGTGATACTATGGTAATTTGATACATGAATACATGATGGGATGTACAATTAAAGATAGACATATTTGCACCTCTTCAGGATTGAGATGTATTTTCATCTTCTCTCAGAAGGGCACAATTCACCTTATTTCTTAAAAGAAAATAGAGAATGCTAGATCGGAATGTCTTGAGTCCCTCTATAAGCACCTGCATCCATTTTACTGCCTTCAAGGTTTTTTATTTTGGTTTTTGCATATCTGCCTCTTATCCTTTCTCCTCGTCTTCCTTCACCCTTCAGTCTCTGTTGTTTCTTTTAACTATCAAAGATGTCAGGGTAAGTATCATCCATCTTAAAATCCATGAAAGGAACAGGATATAAAATGCACCTGTGATTGTGTGTGTGTGTGTGTGTTGGTGGGAGGTATGTGTGTATCTTCATGTGTGTGTACAAGTAATGCATGCACGTGTGTGTGTGTGTGTGTGTGTGTGTGTGTGTGTTTGTTTAACCACAGGAAAATCATGGGTGCAATGCCTCAGGAATCATGCACATTGATTTTGAGATGGGTCTCTCATTGGTACTCTAGACTCTCCAATTAGTCTAGACTGGCTAGCGAGCAAGTCCAGAAGCCATCCTTAGTCTCCTTTCCCAGCACTGGGCTTACAAGTGGGTACCATGATGTCTGCAGATGCTTGCCTAGGACTCGGGTTCTCATAGTTGCCTAGAAACTCTTAACTAACTAAGCTATCTTACCTGTCCTGTACTTTTGTCTGTTTTTTGTGCCTTTGGAATGAAGCTTTTACCAAAGAATTGTATACATTTTCATTTCCTGTTTATGTCTTGACTCACTGAAAGGTTTCTACTGCCTCTATATCTGCAGTGATTTTGCTGACAGTGAAATGAACAACAGAATTTAAAGAAACATTTGTTATGCACCACATATTAAATTGTGATTTGGGAACATGATATTGAGTAAGACATGTCCGTGTCTCCAAGACATTCACAGATACAATATTCATTGCTAAACCTGTTCTTTTAAATCATATTTTTAGTTTTGACATTATAATACAATAATACCATTTCCCTTTCCCTTTTCCCTCTCCAATCATTCCCATGCTCCTTTATACTTTCAAATTCCCCACTCTCTTTCCAAATCCATGACCTCTTTTTATTTAATTGTTATTTTACACACACACACACACACACACCCCAAACAAACAAACAAACATAAAAACCAACTAAATGGGGCAATCCACACTCAGAGCAGATCTTCGTCCTTAGTAATTGTTTCATTGGTCAGTCATCTCTGAGAATGCCCTCACAGACAGAATTAAAGATGTCCTTTGCAGATCTTTGAGCTTCTTTCAGTACAGTCATGTTGTACTCAAGAATAGCTATCAAAACTATTTTCTAATTTATAACATGAAAGGATATTTATTTTTGTGTTCAGATTTAGTGGTGTTCAACATATTGATGTACATGCTTGTGGATGTGTGCATGTCCACATGTGAAATACATGTTGTGGCCAGAGATCACCCTTGGGTGCTGTTTCTTGAATGATGTTTTTTGAGAGCAGGTCTTTCAATAGGGTTATAGACTTTTCCATTAGGCTTGGTTGGCTATCCATGACGTCTAGAGGATTCTCCTGTTTCTACTTCCACAGAGTAAGGACTGAAGGGCTTGCTATCATGTCTGGTGTGTGATTTTTTTTTTTTTTATAAAGCATAGCTCAAGAGTATTAAACTCAAAGCCTCATTATTTTTCAGCAACCCCTTTACTGAACTGTACTATCATTTTTATTTTTCTTTTAAAGAATCGAACATCTTTTGAGTTAATTGTAACTCCAATGTTGCTATGAGATATAGCAAGCATAAAAATACAAAATATCCTAGTAAAGGATATATCTGTTTCCCAGCATTAACTTCTAACTATGCTGTAACACTATACATAAGAAAGTAACATTTATAGAATATTTCCGGCAAAAATTATTCTTCATATCATGCTTTTAGAATAATCTTTGCCCATTTCTCATCCCAGAACCTTATTTAATAACTAATAATAATTGTTATGTTCTCTGTGTCTAAAGCATGGTTGTTTTAACAATGCTATGGAATCCTACCCTGCGTACGTTAGTGGAATTCCTTCCCTGGCTTTACTTTTGCTTATTTTGGTTTTTGCTTATCGTTTTCCCCCCACTAATCATTATTCCTTGCAAATCTATTCAGGTTGTTTATTACTCCATTTACATATATGTGCATCCTTTCCATTTTGGTAAACATTAATTTGTAATAACACAAATATACTACAAATACAAATATTGCAAATTGATTTATAAATATTGGAAATATTTGTGTGTATAATATTTATATGTTATAAATATTATAAATAATAACATGAAACCTTGTCATAATTTAGTCATATGATGGTAGCTTATTTAATGTTTTAAGAAACTATCAAGTGCATACTATGCTTACTGGTACAATCATGGCATAACTATTATAGGGAAAACCAAATGCTTCTTTTTTAAAATTGGATTTAAGGAAGATATACCTATTGGGTACTTTCTATGTGGCTAAAATCCACATCTTATTTTTTTCATACTTTATTTACATTTCAAATGTTTCCCCTTTTCCATATCTCACCTTTGGAAACACCCATTTCCTCCCCTTCCCCTGCTACTATGGGGGTATTCTCCCAACTACCCACCCACCCAATCTCATCTTCCCTCCTTGGCATTCTCCTATACTGGGGGATCTAACACCCTCAGGCCCAAGGGCCTCTGTTCCCCCTGATGGCTAACAAGATCCTCCTCTGCCGCATATGTGGCCAGCACCATGGGTCCCTCCATGTGTATTCTTTGGTTGGTGATCCAGTCTCCAGGAGCATTGAGGGGTCAGACTAGTTGCCACTGTTGCTCATTCTCTGGGGCTGCAAACTCCCTCAGATCCTTCAGTCCCTTCTCCAAGTCCTCCCTCTGGGACCTCACCCTCAACCCTGCGGTTGCTGTGAAGTGGCTCTTGGGTATTTTGAACTTTTGGGCTATTAACCACTTAACAGTGAGTACATACCATGTTCATTCTTTTGTGACTGTGTTACCTCACTCAGGATGATATTTTCAAGTTCCATCCATTTGCCTGTGAATTTCATAAGTCATTGTTTTTAATATCTGAGTACTATTCCATTGTTTAAATATACCAAATTTTTTGTATCCATTCCTCTGCTGAGGGACATCTGGGTTGTTTCCAGTTTCTGGCTATTATAAATATGTCTGCTATGAACATAGTGGAGCATGTGTCTTTATTACATGTTGGAGCATCTTCTGGGTATATGCCCAGGAGTGGAATAGCTGGGTCCTCAGGTAGTATTTTGTTCATTTTTCTGAGGGTCTGCCAAACTGATTTCCAGAGAAGTTGTATTGGCTTGCATTCCCACCAGCAATGGAGGAGTGTTTTCACAGGGATGCTATACCTCTGTTGTTTGTCTATGTGGATTTGAAGTCAAGCTGCCTCTAGGTGCTTATGTTTATACCCATAAACTGGTATGGCTATAAGTGTTAGCGGGGAATCTTCTTAACCATTTGCCAGTGCAATGCTACCTGATTGTAGTTGCTATACCGTATATTTTTGATAGCACAACTTTGTTCTTTATTTTAAAATTAATTGTAGTTCTAGCTATAAGCCTGTTGTTCCATTTGCTAGCCCACTTTAACCTCTGAAAATGGGCAGTGTTACCAGCTCCTGCTCAGTGAATATTGGATTCCCTGATAAAACACATACACACACACACACACATACACATTGATCAATTTTAACCTGCCTTCTTGGATCAACTAATGGGCCCCTCCAATCTACCACTGCTAGCTTGCACTCCCTAGTACTCGAAGTTCAGCACCTTAAATCTGCCTTCAACTTCAGTTGCTCAGCCACCTTCATTCCCAGCTCAACACCCCAATTTCCCACCTTGAAAAGCAGCCTATGGCTGCTCCACCTGAGCTATCACATGGCTGGTTAGCATTTCTCCCTTTGAAGTATTGTGGAAAAACTCTCCTGTGTCTCCTAGTTAGCCTGCTAGGACCTGGAAGTCCTGACTATTCTCCCCAACAATTGGCCACTGGCATTTTTACTGATAGATCAAAAACAAATTGAGGAAGAGAACCTTAGCTTCAGCTCCACCCCCTACATTTCATCCCTTAGAGCCTATCTATTAATTTATGTCTATCTATATGTATATTTATATATATCTACATCTCTGTATCTACATCTGTATCTAACTTTATCTCTTTATATCTATTGCTATATCTTCTATACATCTCTTTATCTTTATATATGTGTATATTTTACTATATAATATACAATATATATTGTACAAAATCTGGACATATTGTGGAAAGATTTTGAGAAATTCTGTCTAAACTATATTAATTTAGAGGAAATTGAGACCTGTACTAAGCAGAGACTTCCTTCCAGTCTTAGAAACACACCATGTGGCTTGACTTACCAAATCGATGTTTTGTAGTTTAGTACTGAAACCTTATACATACTGTAGTAGGCTTATTCCCATTTCTCTTTTGGATGTGTATATCTGTCTGTCTGTTTATGATTTTTATGATTATATCATATCCTGTGATTTTATATGAGTATATTGTATTTAATCAATTGATTAAATATAATTGTTATTCTGAACGAATTTTGGTTAGGTTTTGACATTTTCTTAATGAACAATCATGATATTTTGTTTGAGAGACAACCATCACAAGTTCAAACATTTGAAGATTTGTTCCCGGGCTGGTGGTACTCTTTTGGAGGTTTAGAAGGTGAAACCTTGCTGAAGGAAGTACATCACTGCATAGGAGAGCAGGCACTGAACATGCATTAAGCCTTGCCTTAATTCCATTTTGCTGCTTCTGTGCTTCATGTTTGTGGTTCAGGATGTGACTGTGCCTTATGTGTCTGCTGCCATGCTTCCTTGCCATAATGGACTCTTAAACCTCTGGAACTGTTGTTCAAAACAAATAATTTATTACATAAATTGCCTTTTAATTATGGTATTTTATCATAACAACTAATAAACTAATACAACAATAATATAGGAAATTTGTGTTTGTTTATTTGTTTGTTTATTTTAAATGTGGTAAAAATAAAGCACAATGATAGGAAGCAAAAACTATCACATGAAATTTGCCCACGTAGCAACTCAACAGGAGAAAAAGAGTCCCAAAAGCCGACAAAGAGTCTAGAGACCCACTCATTCTCATAGTCCAATGCCTCATAAAAATTAAGTTAATAGCTATAATATTTATACAGCAGGCATAGACTCTTATGGTCCTATGTTTTCTGCTTCAATCTCGGTGAGCTCATATGCACCTTGTTTAGCTGATTCAGAGAGGGGTGTTCGCTTGGTATCCTCTATCCTCTATGGCTCTTAGAATCTTTCCATAGACTTCTTTAAGAGTGAGTGGAAGGATTTCATGGAGACCTCCAATTTAGACTCTCTCCTCATAATGTCTAGCTGTGGGTCTCTACATGTGTTTCTGTCTGATGATGAAGGAAGACTCCCTGATGATGACTGGATAAGACCCTGATCGGAATATATCAGAATATCATTATGAGTCATTTTATTGATTTTTTTTGTTATTTTTTAATTTTTTTTTTAGACCTGTAGGGTTTGGTTTCTGGGATATTAAGTCTCTGGTTCTTGGTTACCCAGGCATTGACATGTGCAGGGTCCATCCAATGGAGCAGACACTAAGTCAAATCAAACATTGATTGGTTACTTCCAGGTAAGGGTCAATGCTACCTGATATGGTCACAAGGAATTAAACCAGGCCAATTGTAGGGGCCTGAGCAAGACTGCAACTATGAAAATTTGATTGAAAGCAATCAGACTTTTTGTATCTTTATCAGAAACATAGTATAATGGTGATTGCCAAAGTCAATATAATTGAACTTTCCAGGATAAAATAACATTTGCAAACAATAAAGGGTACATAGAATTACTATCTAAGGCCAATTGTTTTGTCAAGCTTTCGTGCTTCCTTGACTTTTGAGTGACCATACAGATAAACACAAAGCAGCTTGATCACTTCACTGCCTGAGGGAGAGTATCAGTCTCTAAGAAACTTGGAGGCTCATTGTGCCCCAGGAGCCCTGGATTTTAACTTGAAAAACCTATGCTGCAAGCCTCACAAGGTTACATCTCGGTTCCCTACAATCCGGGCAGGACATTGCTGTAGGTCAGTGGTTTTGCCGCTGAGTTGACAGCCGTGCTGCTCTTTCAGGACCCTGCAGAATGCCTTTCTGCACCAAGAGGCTAGAATGTAGGGGTGAGGAATGTCATGTAGGCCCCAGTTTGACTTCTCCATGTTCAATGAGTTATGTGGGTGTTGTCTCAGCAACAGATCCCCACTGTCAATTTCCAGAGAGCAACCTTTGTTTTAGCAACATTCTAGGTTATTTCCCATTTCACATGCCATCTTCTTTGGCCAACAACTTAATTAAATGTAACCTAGTTCTACCAATGAAAGCCTCGCCTGGCTACAAGAGATGGCAAGTTGAGACTCCGTATCCCTTTACCAAGAGACTTCATTAGGAGCACATTCATAGATTTTAGAAAGTTTTCACACCACTAGGTTTTCACACCATTCTCCAAATGCCCTGTCCCCAACTGCAACTGTCTCCCTTTGTATTCTTTCCCTTCATCCCATGTCCTCCAAACCCCCGACCCAGTACCAATGCACAACCATTTCATCTGAAAGATTTAATAAAATGAATTCTATTTTCTGTTCCCAGAGAGATCTCCCCATCCCCTTTAGACGCCTCCCTTTTGTCTAATTTTTTTGGGTCTGTGGATTGTAGCTTCATTATCATTTACTTAACAGCTAATGTCCACTTAAAGGGGAGTACATACAATATTTGTCTTTCTGTATCTGAGTTTCCTCACTTACAATGAATGTTCCTAGTTCCATCACTTTGACCAAAAAATTTCATTATGTCACTCTTTCTAACAGCTGAATTATACTCCATTGTATAAACGTGCTGTATTCTCTTTATCCATTCTTCTGTTGAGGGACATCTAGTTTTTTGTTTGTTTGTTTTCCTTCAGTTTCCAGTTGTTATAATTAAAGCCACGATGAACATCATTGAGAAAGGGTCTTGGTCATAGGATAGAGCATACCTTGGGTATCCTCAGGAGTAGTATATATCAATTCCCAACCTTCTTAGGAATTGCCATGTAGGGGGATTTTCCTTAATTATTTGATTGGCTAGTAAAGAAGACAAGAAGCCAGTTGCTGGGCAAAGATAATGAGGCAGGCTTTTCCTTTCCAGTCCATTCCAGTCCAGGAGAGGAAGATGGGACACAGGAGAAAGGAAGGAGCCCCTTTTGGTGTGGCCTAGAGCAAGAGAACGTGCAGGATGTAGGCCAAGGAATTGTCAGACCTGGTGGCAGCTTCTGCCACCAGAAGAATTTCCAACATAGAATAGATAATGAGTTTAGGAAAATAGATTCTCTGTCCAGTCATTCTGGTTAATTTTAAAATTAGATTGGTGTTTTCCATTCTCAATGATTCAGGTGGGCACGAGAGAGGGTGCAGCCATGTGGCAGCCTTGGCATCCAAAGAGCCAAGCTGCGGGGGTTAAAAACACAAGCTAGCGGTAGCTCCAGGCACTCACAGGAGGGATACCTGGCAGTGTGGGACAAGTGTGGGTTGTCCCATGGAACAAGCTTGGGTTCATTTAAAAATATTATGCTAGATTGCCTATTTCGATATTGGTTGTACAAGTTTTCACTCTGACCAGCAATTGAGGAATATTTATCTTCACCAGCATGAGTTGTCACCTCTGGTATTGATTTTATCCATTCTGACAGGTATAAGGTGGAATCTTAAAGTCGTTTTAATATATAATTCCCTGATAACTAAGGATAGTGAACTTTTCTTTAAATGTTTCTCAGTCATTCGAAAAATTTCTATTGAGAATTCTCTATTTAGATCTGTATCCCATTCTAAATTTCATTATTTTTTGTTTGATATTTAGTTTCTTGAGTTCTTTATATAGTTAGATACTGGTCCTTTAACAGATATGGAATTCATAAAAAAAATTATCTTTTCCCATTTCGAAGGCTACCCTACCCTGCTAGTCAACTGATGAGGACTTTTCTTACCTTACAGAAGCTTTTTAGTTTCATGAGGTCTCATTTTTCATTTTTTGGTGATGCTGCCTGCACTCAGTGCTTTATTCAGAAAGTTGTTTCCTGTGGCAATGCATTCAAGTCTATCACCCACATTCTCTACTATTAGGTTCAGGGTATTCGGTTTGATGTTGAAGCTTCTGATATACTTGGACCTGAGTTTTGTGAAGGGTCACAAATATGGATCTATTTGTATTCTTCTACCTGCAGACATCCATTTGACAAGCACTTGTTGTTGAAAATGGTGCATTTTTATCCAGTGTATATTTATTTCTGGTTTCTTTATCAAAAAGTAGATGCCCATATGTGTGTGGATGTGTGTCTGGGTCTTCAGTTTGAATGCTTTGATCAATGTGTCTATTTTTATGTTACTACTATGCAGGTTTTTTTTAAAACTATTTCTTTGTATAATAGTAAACTTGATCAAAGTAAATGTTTCAACTCTGTACAAAGTATAACTTTAATCAGAAATTGCTCAGGATTATTTTACATATGATATGCTTATTTGTTTGTTTTTTTAAGGCCTGTAAAAATTTAAAATTTTGATGGCAATTGCATTGAATCTGTAAATTGCTTTTGTTAAGATGAGTGTTTTTACTATGTTAATCCTATGGGTCCAAGAGCATGGGAGATCTTTCTATTTTCCGATATCTTCTTCTATGTCTTTCTTCACAAGCTTAAAGCACTTCTCAAGCAGATGTTTCTGGAGATTTTTAGATTTAATGTTATCTTTAACTGTTATCTTCTTCTATTGTATTTTTCTTGCTGTAGCGTATCTCTTCTGTCTCATGCATCCTGTTGGTGAAGCTTGCCTTTGGAGTTTCTGTTTGAATTCCTAAATTTTTTCTTTCTGGAATTCCTTCAGTTCAGGTTTTCTTCTTCTTTATTTTTTCCTTAAAATATTTATTTACTTTAGGCATAAAAGTACACTGTAGCTGTCTTCAGACACACCAGAAGAGGGCATCAGATCCCATTACAGATGGTTATGAGCCACCATATGGTTACTGGGAATTGAACTCAGGACCTTTGAAAGAACAGTTGGTACTCTTAACCTCTGAGCCATCTCTCCAGCCCCAGTTTGGGTTTTCTTTATTGATTTTATTTTTGTCTGTCTAAAGCACTTTTATTTATCCCATTGCATGTTTTTGCTTTTGTTTTCTTGGATTTCTTCAAGGGGTTAATTTAATTACTCTTTAAGGACCTATATGATATTCATAAAGGTTATCCTAAAGTTTTTTCCTTGTGTTTCAGCTATGTTGAAATATACAGGGTCTATTGTGGTAGGATAGCTGGGTTCTACTGGAAACATCTTGCATTGACTGTTTTTGTTCTGGTGTCTAAGCATCCGTGTGTTAGATGATTATATGTCTAGGCTCTGATTTCTGGGTTTGTCTTTGTTGGGTGAGTCTTTCGTTCCTTCATTTCTGTTTATTCTCTGGATTTTCAGAGAGTGTTATGACTGTGTGTTTTCTTTTTTCCTGGCTTGTTCAGCTGGTGTTTAAGAGGGAATGCTTGCTGGTGATGGAGATTGTGATACTAGGTTGAGTTGTGGGAAGGAAAGATGAAGGCAAAGGTTTTTTTTTATTTGTTACAAATGGTGTCTTTGAAGAAAGGGAGACCACAGCAGTTTTCATGCTAAAGAGCTAAGAATGGAATGGGTGTGTGTGTGTGTGTGTGTGTGTGTGTGTATACTGGATCTCAGGAGCAGTTAAGAAAGTTGTGGGTCAGGCTTCAGCCTGCTTGTTGCCCTGGGAAGAATGACCCTTGCCTTAGCAGAGATTGCCTTCTGGAGTTAGGGTCTGAGATTAAAACAACCAACCAAACAAAACAAACTAGAGGGGAGAGAGATTAAAAGGACATTGTATAATCCACAGTAGATGTCGGAAGGTGTGAGATCAACATCTGTAGCTGGTGTTCTATTGTAGTGCTGGCAGGGATACTTGGGAATTGTGTCTGGTGGAACAGAGGACTTGCATTTTCATATTTGCAAATAGTAATAGTTTTATTTTTTCTTTCATAATTTGTCTGTTTTTATTTATCTTGCTTACTGTATTATCTGAATCTCCACTATATTGTTAAAGAGTAACAGAAGTGGAAATCGTATATGTCTCTATCATCTAACATGTTGACTCAAAAAGTTATTTTTGAAAAATAATTGGGTAAATCAAATTCAAGACTTTTTTGTATCATGTTTCCTGAGTAGTCTCTGGTAATTATGAACTTATTAGGTTATTTCTGTATTGGACTTTTATTATTTGGTCTATTAATCAGATGACTTTTACTGACTGATTTTCAAATTTTGAATAGACCTTGTAGTCATTGAATGAAGTCCACCATATATATATAATTAGGCATACATTTAAATATACAACACATGCAATATAATACATATGTATATGTTATTGAATTCTGTATGCTAGTGTTTCATCCTGGCCTTTTGTTTCTGTATTCATGAGGTATGGTAATATATTATGCTAAAAACAATTCTGAGATTTTAAGTGACTAGAATTTTTGCTATACCTCCTGGCTAGAATGGTACCTTGAGGTCACTTAAGACTTAAAGACTGTTATCCTACTATAGACTTAGGCTTTTTGTATAACCTGCTGTTAAGTGTACCATGTAACAACCAATTGCCTCATATTTCCCATATAATTAGGTTTTACAACTAAACCAATGCATACATGTAATCTTAAATTATATACTCTTCTATTCACTTATCCTAGAGTAATGCATTTGTTTTCTAATAATCATTTGCCAAAACTAGAAAAAATAGAAGCTGAAAGCAATCATAAGAAATGAATATGTACCACAAATGCTACACACAATGTTCTGATACTGTTGGATAAACAATGATGTTTGTAATAATGTTTGTTATTTGGATTAGTTCCCAGCTGGGAACATACTTTTTTTGGAAAACTGTTGAAGGTTTCTATGAAGTATCCTCCATTTCTACCGTATGTGATTCTCTTTGTGCTATTGAATGGATAGAGAGCAAATGGATACAGAAATACAAGGACAATCAGACACATTCCCATGGACAGACCCACATTAGATAGACAGACAGAAACACACACAAATGCATAAATGCATACACATGTACGATCATACATGACATACACAGAGATAGAGAGACAGAGACAGAGACAGAAACAGGGCCAACAGACACACGAACACAAACATACCACACACACACACAGACATAGAGAGAAAGGGGGGAGAGGGAGAGGGAAAGAGGGAAAGGGAGAAGGAGAAGGAAAGGGAAAGAGGAGAGACAGATAGACAGACAGACAGACTAACATGGGGACAGGGACAGCTTTCTAAGACAGCTTCCAGGTAGGCACAGATTCAGACTTATACAAGGGAGGAAGGGGGGGGGGAACAGAGAGTATAAAGTAGAGAATTCTAATCTAATTTTATTCTTGTTTAAATGATAAGAAAGTGAGGTACTTTGACTTCTTCCTTAATGCAGCACTGATTGTATTACTAGTGACTACTTTTACTTCATTATCCGTGTATTCAAAACTACTGCAATAAAGAATAGTTTTATGTAGCTTTTATAAATTTCTAACTGTATAAATTTTCTGTCATTTTGGTAAAATATTTAGATAATTTGTATTTTTTTAAAAATAACTTTGTCTAATTGTTGATGAGGTTATTTGGAAATTCATATTCTTTTAGGGGAATTAATAAATTAGCAGTTGATTTGATGATAGTTATTAGACTATAAGAATTATGTATATAACCCTAGATTAGTCTCTCTCTCTCTGTCTCTCTTTCTCACTCTGTGTGTGTGTGTGTTGTTGTTTGGTTCATTTCAGTGAAGGTGTCAAATTTATGTGTAGTGAGCTTTAATATTACTTCATTTATATTAATTTTAATGTTTGTACAATCCTATGTTTAATGGTAGATACTAACTTCTCACCCTCTCCATTGTTTCTTTGTCATGGCAGAACTTTATCCATTTTATTGTGCTATTTAAAGAAAAATGATCCTTCAAAATTGATTTTATATGTTAGTTTTTATTTTGATATTAAATGGTTGCTGCTCTTATCTTTACTCTTGTTTAGTATTGGGGTTTATTTTGTATTCTTGTTTCTTGAGATAAGTGGTCAGAACATCGAGGAGCCTTTCAATCCTTTCTAATAAATTCATTTAATGTGAGAATTTTCTTAATTAGTATTTCAAATAATATTTTATAAATGATAAATAGTTTTGTAGTATTTTGTATTTTCTTTCAGTTGATGCAGATTTATTTTATCCTTCATATTTTCTTTTTACTTTGTGGATAACTGAAGAATTATATTATTCTCTAAATGTTGGTGGACTTTCATGGCCTGCTGTTTTGGGGTTTCAGTTGCCACTGATACCAATTTTTAAAAGTTTGATTTGAGGCTTATTTTATGATATGGATTTTGTTCCATGAGAAAATAGGCTGCCTTGGTTTGGTGGAATGATGTTGACTCTAATGATGATTGGACCCTAAGGTCTGTTGGGTGGTTAAGTTCTTCTAAATCCTCATTGACCTCCTGCCAATTTCTACTGGTTGATAAGAAAGGGAATATGGAATTTCCAAACTTTAACTTTGAGTTGAGTTTTCTTATTCCTTCTGCTCTTGATTCCAAAATTTGCATTTGCTTTTTGTGCATAGCTTTTGCTGTTTGCTAAGATTTTCTATTTTTATTTTTGTAAATAAGCAGTCATGATTGCTCTTTGAAATTTTTTATTTTTACAATGGTTGATGTAAAACATTAAATAACTCAGCATCTCTTTTATTAGAATTAATCATGTCATTTATTCAGTTTGAGAATTTACTGGTTACTAACACGAGCGGATTTTGACATTTAAACTTGAAGATATTGGGTATGATGAGACTATGGGTCTTATTCAAATCTTGTTTTTAGTCAACTACGAAACCAATCCACTGGAAAAGAAAGAACCTACTTTTGTTACAGGCAGGTGGAGATGCATGTACAGCCTCCCCATTTTCTCCTAGTTAAATTAAATTTGGTTTATTGATTCTGGATTTGAGCTAATATCAGATCTCTAGTACACCTAAATTGATGCATTGCTGATTACTAGTCCCTTTTTGGCCCTGTCTTAGCTTCTTTTAAAATTCACTATGGAGATAGTGTAGCAAGAAGCTTGGTTTCAAAGCTTAGCAATGGTGAATGTACTGGCTTCTCACTGTCTTGCCAGGTACCATTAGAGTATCTGAGGATACCTCAAGTTTGCAGGATGTCACTCCTGATATTTCAGTGTAGTTTGGTAACTCATTACTAATGAAAATACTCTCTTCTCACTTTCTTTTTGGCCACTTTCGTATGTGAGAAGAGGTAGTGATTCTTCATTAGTTTACAGAAGAGTGGGAGTGGATCTAGGTTATTTATACCTTAAGATTTGGTGGCAAATGTAGGTTTGTGTATCAGTTTCTGTAGGGCTTGGCTGAGTACAGTGGTTATTGCCTGTATGTTTCTGTCTGGTCACAGCTTTTCTGCTTGTTTGGATTTTTTTTGTTTGTTTGTTTGTTTGTTTCTTGTTTGATTAATTTCCTTCTTCTTTTTAGGCTTGTCCATTTTGGTATATAATGGTAGTTGACTTCTTTAGTACTAAGTCTGAGAAATACAGTTTAAAAGAGACTTCTCAGGATTCATTACCATGCTATTTTTTGAGTTACAGGTTCCTATCCAGTAACTCTTTCCTCATCTTTCAGACTCTGTATGTATAGCTCTTTTGGGAAGAAGGAAAAAGGGAAAGAATATTTGTGTCTTCTTAGAACTTCAACTTCCTTGCTTATTGTTAACCAATATCAATAAACAAGATTCTGGTTATACCTTTTATCCTCCTTTTAAAGATTCCATTGTGTCTGTGTAAGAGGATTTGTTAGTAAACAGAATAAACTGAGTTTTATTCAGGGCAGTGAGTAGCCCTTAGTTCCTGATTTTTCTTAGGAAAGCTGTTGATTTTGAATACATTTGAGAGTGAGTCTGCAAAATTAAAGAGCTCATATGGACATACCACTGAAGATATAGTGGGCTGCTCTGCATATTCTTCTTTGGATATCACACAGCTCCTTTGTCGTATATTTGGTATTTATAACAGCAGTTTGTTTCTTGTGAACAGAATCTGAAAGCAGAAGTATTTTATGAGGGACAGGTCCATTTCTTTGCCATCAAGGCATGTCTTCCTGTCCAGTTTACCTCCTATCACAATGACTGCTAAGCAGATTGTCCTTAAAATATGGTATATTGTATCCATGTACAATTTCCCTCCTAGAAAAGATTTTAAGTGACCTTGTAGCCAAAACTGCTTTGTTGTGACTTTTTCATTTGAGTGAGCCTTTGCAGTCCTTGTCTTGTTTCTTTCTAAGCTGATGCTATATTTAGCTCTATAATCCTTGGTGAATATTTTAATGAAAACTTGAAGTAGATTGCATTCATCTGTATATGCTATGAGTTGACATTTTTTAATAAAACAGAATATGAGAACAGTATTAAGAACAAATGACAACCTGCCACTCAAACATACATATGAGGCTCATATTTTAAATCAAATTGTTGATTTAAAACCATCTGTATGAAACATAAAAATAGTGTAATGACACCCACACTATGCCACTAGCAAATGCTGAATTAATCTACTGTTAACTATATGTAAATCTGCTATTGAGAGCTGTTCTTCAGCTCAGTTTTTTTCACGCTGTTATGATTTTACTGCTGGTATGTCAAGGGTTAGAGAAACACAGTTCATCAGAACTGCATGAAGACCCCCTGTGAAATATACATACCATGCTTTGTTAAAAGTGGACTACTTCCCTACACTGACAAACGCTGAATAGAATAATCGTGATCTTTACATTACTTTTCTGAATATTTAATTATAATATATGCTAATTTCATCAAATATAATTTTAAGGGAACTACATATTTTAATAGAAAAATAGTGTTTTATATCATCATGAAAAGATAAAATAATACCCATAACTATGCTTATCATCCAAATAGTGGGGAGGTTCTAGCTGGAGGATTACCAGAAATTTGAGGTTAGCTTGCATTTCATAATAAATTATAGTGCATTGTAGGGTACAGAATGACCTAGTCTTATCTAGCCCCATTTATGATAGATTGTAGATGATAGCCTTTTTACATGTAGATATTTTGTTTCTTTGTGTCTATTATGTGACATTTCTTAGAGAGGTATGTAGAAATGCCTATTCACCTCACAGAAGGAATAAACAAAGCAAAGACATTATTTTATCCAAATCAAGCTAGACACACCAATGAGCTTAGTGGTGTTACTTACAGAAGCAATCAAGCCCTTACTTATAGGAGTATCGGTGGGCCAAAGACATCTTCATGAATGAATATCCCTCCCAGTGGGAATGATGACTCCTGGAAGCTGTATCCTTAAGTTCCATGTATAACTTGTAGATATTTCCCCATTTAGAATTGGAGACGTTCCTCTCTAGGCATTCCCTTTACTCCTTTTGGCTCTCCTGGGTTGTAGGTTTCAGCAGCTCCTTGAATATTAGAACTTGCATCTTGTGTGTAAATTTCCTTTGCTTCAGGAGTCATACGATTTTCCCTTCTGCCTTAAATTCAGAATAACCACACAACAATATCTTTTATTTTCATGTAGATAGTAATAGGAACAATACAGTTAATTTTAAACACTATAGTTCTTAATGAATAAGAGACCATGTAGTTCACTGTAATTTACATAATCTTTATGAATATTTTGATTATACTAAAGATCAAGAATATTAGTGGCAATTGTGACAATGTGACCACAAAAGTATCCAAAACACAGAATTGATAATTGGTAATTATGATTTTCATATTTGTTTCAGATAAATATGATTTAACTATGCTGAGAAGGTGGCTCTGTAGGAAATGATATTTTTTCTGCCATGCCTGATGACCTGAATTTAATCTCTATGACCCACATGGCAGAAAGAAGAAACTAACTCAAGCAAGTTGACCTCATAACACCACACACTCATTATCTTGTGTGTGTGTGTGTGTGTGTGTGTGTGTGTGTCTGTGTGCACGTGTACTCATAGCAAACCTTTTTACAGATCAAATAACAGTTAACTCTTGGGAAACACTCATTTTTGGAAGAGGCATTTACACAGAAGAATATGTAAGACACCAGAATAACCTTTAGCAACTTAGCATAAAATAACATTTTCTGCATGGCATAATTTGAGGACAAAACAGTTTAAATTTGATGATATATAGTTTGCCATAATTGTTCTTTTATGTGTTATGACTTTGTGACCCAAGGAATCTTTTGTCTGCTTAATAGTTACAAAAATTTCCCTTTTGGGTTTTCTTTTAGAAGATTTAGCAGTCTACATGTGTTTTAATATTTTGACCATAGAGTCATTTAAAATTCTACTTTATGCATATAGGTAGGTTATATATGTTTATGTATGTAGATCTACTTTTTAAGGGAAATAAGTGAGGTAGATAGTATAAAAGCAGTTTGTCAGTAATAGCATGAAGTTAGAAAAGTTATTGGTTTGATTAAGTAAATAGATTTATCTTTGAGGACTCAGGTTATAATCCAATTTGGTATATGTTAGACTCCTCAAATCTTAGGTCTTAAATTTGTCTGCTTCACACTAACTGGACAATGAATAAAGTGTTTCCCATGAATTCCACATACAATTAAAGATTTCCTTCACTTAAAAATGTGTATAGTGTCAAAATTTTTCATCAAACAAGAAAATAAATCTCATGCTGCTGTGACAAAAGACGGATGTACTTTGTGATTTAAAAAGAGACCCACTGTGTCACAAAGGATTTTACCATTAATACAATAAAAAACATGATTATATCTCATTTTTATTATGGTGAAATCCATGGTAGAAAATTCAATTGAAAAAAAGGCAACTGAGCTAATTCAAGTATTTTTTTTGTTCTTTACTGAAACACTTTTTTTTTGGAAATGCTTTTCACTGTTGTGTACTCTTGAGCAATGACTTCTAGCTAAATGCTTTCTAATTACATCTGAGGGGAATGCTAAACTACCATAGCCATAGCCATTCACATTTTGGAATTGTGTTTTTGGAATTGAGTTAAGATCTTCACTAATCTCATTAAATTTCCATAGAAGTATTATAAACCAAATATATTTCTGCCCACATTGCCCAGAAGAGGAGCTGGAACTTTTAAGGGTTGAGTTATTTTCACAAGGGCATGCACCTGGCCTAAGCATGGTTATGACTTCTATCTGGGTCTGTTTAACAGGAGTTCATCTCTCATTAACATATTATCCACTATGCGAAGATTGTTATGGACTTTACTCTAAGACATAAATTAAATGAAAGACAATTGGAAAGCTGAGAAATATGAATGGACAAGCATATGTTTGAAAATCCATTGATAGTTATGATGTCAGTCTTCATAAGAATCTATTGTTAAGAGATGCAGGCTCTGTTAGATGTGTTTTTGAAATTTAAAAATGAATAAATTACAATAACTTTCATTTTGTTTTATCTATTTATTTATTGTGTGAGTGTGTGTGTGTGTGTGCACATGTACATTCACATATACTTCAGAATGCATATGGAGGTCTCAGAACAACTTGCTTAAGCTGGTTTTTATATTATACTGCCCCGGCCAGCGGGGTGTTCAATGCAGACCTAAGGAGGGGACGGGAGAATGAAGAGACAAGAAACACAAGGATGAGAGCAAGACAGGATGTCTGATCAAGCTCAAAAGAATTTTTATTTCTCACCAGCAATATATAGTAAAAAAAGAAGGAAGCTTAAACAAAGTAACCAAGGCTTACACAAAACAACAGGGGTGGGGAAATTCCACGGAGTTACAGATTCCTAGCCAACAGGACATGTTACCAAGGCAACTATCTGTTTTCTGCTAACCACCTAACCATAAAGGAGTCACCTATTCTCTGGGAGAGAATTCATCTCTTAGGAGACAGAAGCCTAAACAAAAGCTTAGGCTCATAGCTACTTTAGGCCTATAGCTACTACAAAATGGCATTAGTTAAGCCAAGGAAAATTCTTATTTCTATTGGCTCCCATCATTGTACCATGTAGGCCCCAGGATAGGAATCATGACTTGCTTGGCAGCATGTCCCTTCACCTGCTGAGCTAACTTAAAAAGCCATAAAAAGATGGTGTTGATTTTGTTGTTAATGATTCATAGTTGGAAATGGGTTGGTATTCACCCAGAGCAGCCTTTAGTTTCTGTCTTGCTGATCATTGAGACTGCAATACTCCTGAGCAAAGTCTTCTTTGCCCTACTTTCTACAGTGTGATTTTACTTTGGAATGGAGCGTGAATATTCATAGCTAATTTCTGTAGCTAATCATTTCTCCAGTTCATTCTCTCCAATTGTCTCCATTAGCAAAAGAACTTGAAGGCTACAAATGTAGTATTTTTCATTTTCTGTCAAAAAATAATGAATATTTAGCATGTTTATGATAACACTTAAAGGTTTTGGTGTAGTAACCAAGGTGTTTTGAAAACACAAAGGCATGAGTACATACAGTAGGTGTGGAGGTGCCAGAAATCACTGCTGGATTTTGCTGCTTCTGTATTTTGAGTTTGTGATGGAGATGATGAAGAATATTAGTTTATGTAGCATGGATTATATGAGCAGATGATAGAATCATAGCACAGCAATAGCCATAAGAGAGATAAACCTTGTTATATTGGAAATACCCTTGAAAAAGAAAGGAAACATGCACCTTTGCCTCCACAGGAGCATCATCATCATCATCATCATCATCATCATCATCATCATCATCATCATCAGTAGCAGCAGCAGCCACTGCCACTGTCATAACCCTCTTCTTACACCTAGACCAAGTCCACCATTTCCAGTTCTGCACTCGCCATTCTCCAAGACTTTTTTTTTTTTCCTCTCAATGGTATAGTTTTACTTTCTATTGATAGTGACATTATAAATAGGAACATTTTTAATTTATACAAACATGTCAGACTTTTCCACCTGTTCACTAAGGTACTTTAACTATCCAGTGAATACTAATAAAGTTTGTAGTTAATACCAAGTTCTCAAACAACCAACCCTCTATTCCATTTATTTTCTATTCTCATATTAATTTAGTTATTACAGAATTATAAAAAGACAGCTCAGGCAGTAGTTCAATTTTACAGCTATCCCACTGCTCCTTTTTAGAACATTATAGACTATTATTCTTTATTTCACCATGCAAATTTAAGGACAGATTTGTCATCCTCTGGAAAAACAAGACTTCTTAGAGTTTGTAGGTCAATGTGTTTTTCCCTCTAAACCAAAGTAAGACTTCTGAGGCATGAAAGAATAAGAGAAAAGCTTGTTTTGCATTTCTGGGGAACCTCAGTTAGAAAACTGCATGTGATAAAGCTCATCCTGGGAACCAAAACAACTTCTTGACCTGGGCTGGAACTAAGCACCACAGTGAATGGTCTCCAGAAATTTCATTGGTGGAATTAATAGTTTCCCTAATATGTGGGTTGATGAGAATTGCCATGGCCAGCAGAATCATAGCAGAAAGTAGTATGCAAAGGGAGTTGGGAACAGTCAGAAGAGAGCCATGCCATCCTTACTGGCTATTGACTTTGACAAAGTTTCTACTTATTCTTTAACTTTTTAAATTTTTTTCACCCTTCTTGGTCTTCCTTTGGTTGCTCTCTGATGACTATCTGTCAATATTACCTTCTTGCTTTTTTTTTTTCATTTTTAGTTCCATTCTTTAGAGGTATCCCATGCTTAAGAATGAATATTCACACAAAATATTTGGTAAATGGATAAGGCTTTTATATATAAGATGTTGCATTTGTCATAATTAGTCACTATTAGTAATTTAAAACATTTTCCAATTATATCAGGATTAAACCACCTTTACCTATAAAGTTTATTTAGGTGATGGCCAGCTCTCCTTTCTTCTGTATCTTAGCAGACATGTTTATTTTTATAATATGTGATCCATCAAACTTTGGAAACTTTCCCTCCTACTTTGTGGTTCTTGGTTTTGTGACTTTCTGTATCTATTTTAAACATGTAAAACCATGGTTGATACTTGGATGGAAGAGGCTCCAGGGAGTCTATAAAGGTGACTTTAGCTGAGACTCCTAGCAGTGGGGATATGGAGTCTGAAGTGACCATCTCCTATAGCTAGGTAGGACTGCTAGTGGAGGGCTAAGGAAACCAACCCCCCTAAAAAAAAATCTTTGACCCCAAATTTGTCCTGATTACAAGTGAAGGGCCACATATGAAGAGACTGAGGGACTCAGCAACCAATGACTGCCCCAACTTGAGACTCATCCCATGGGTAAGAAACAATTTCAGACATTGTTAATGATACTGTTATGCCTACAGACAGTAGTCTATCATAACTGTCCTTTAAGAGACTCCACCAAACAGCTGACTAAAATAGATGCATAGCCCACAGCCAAACATCAGATGAAGCTCTGGAGTCTTATGGAGAAGTTGACATGGGGATGGGAGAAGATTGAGGGACCTAAGGTGATAAGGACTTCACAAGACGACCAACAGAGTCAACTAACCTTGAACCTTGGGGGCTCCCAGAGACTGAACCAGCACTCAAAGAGCATATGTAGACTAAACCTCTCTTCCCCTAAACATACAAATGTACCAGATGTGCAATTTGATCTTCATGCGAATCCTCAATAACTGGAGTGGGAGCTGTCTCTGACTCTGTTGCCTGCCTGTAGATTCTGTCCTCCTAACTGGACTGCCCTGTCTGGCTTCAGTGGGAGAGAATATTTATAGACCTGCAGTTACTTAAGGTGCCAGGATGTGTTAGGACAGGGATCCGGGGTCAGGGGTTGCTATTGGGATGTAAAGTGAATAAATAAATAAAGGAAAAATGTGGTTGCTATATTTGATGTTACTAAGATTCCTTTTGTTTATAGAGTTTTACCCAATTTAACGATAGGGGAATTTCACAGCATTCAGAATGCCATCACTATCTACCATTTTTATGGTCTACTTGTCATTTGGATTTCATGGACTCCATATGAATATGTACAGAGATGCTCTCATCAGAGCACTTGCAGAGATTCTCCCACCTTCTTTTCTGTTGATAGGTATCTTGCACTTCTGATCATAGGAGGAACAACACTGTAGAACCTGCTGTCCAGGCGGTACTCTCTCCTTTGGGGATGTGTACATGGTACTAGTTAATAATCATCCAATGTCTCTCATTTTCTAGCAATTCAAAAACAACTTCATATTATTGTGCATAATTATTTGTGAACTACTGAGGGGTATCAGGAATTATAAACAATTACATTTCCCTCTTTTGTCTTTTTTCTCATGAGTAAAGATGCTTTTGTCCTCTGGGAATATAAAGTAAATAAATGGTGCACTTGGTATAAAGATAAAATTTCTCTGGAGGAATCATAAATTCAATAAAAAATGCTTATACTTTGTACTTCAAAATACTTGTTGAAAGAAAGTAAGTAAATCAAGTGTGTTCTATTTTAATTTTATGGACATAGGCTTTAAAAGAAATTCAAAACTGCTATAAGATAAAATGTTCATGGAACAAAAAGACGAGGGCACATGAAGCCACAGATTCCAATAATTTCACCAGAGAAACAGCATCATTAGAAGGGATTTCTTCCAGATACTTTCAAGTATTTTACAAAAAAATATTAGATGCCAAGGAGAGCTGTGCATCTTGAGATCATGTGGATGTTAAGGTTATATGGACAAAAATATGCTCTGACCTCTGAGGAAAACAAGTCTTTCACTTATCTGGGGTAAACACTCAAGAATAATTCAGCAATCTAAAATGAAAATTATATACTAGTGACACTGGACTGAACGAGTATAAATGTGCTTAATTACCTCAAAAACATCACAACTGTAACCTTGTTAGACAACTCTCTGTCTCACGGGAATTGTCAAAATGCCAACTGAACATGCTCCTGGACTAGATGTTGAGGTTTTTATCCACTGTACTTTCTGTTAGAAACCAAGAGGTAGTGAGTCTGAGTGCCAAAGATGCTTTAAACCACTCACTTATTTACACATATTTTAAGGGTCTAGAAATTTGCCTGAATTATAAAAATTAGATCTGTAGAAATGGTAGCTTCACATAAAACTCAATTACAACACTAACAAAAGTGGAAACATTATAACCTACAAAATTTTAACTTAGTTTTTCAGTCATATCTTATAAGATATGATTAAATGATTCATTATTTCAATGAAAGAGGCAAAAAGAGTTCAATATAGTTACTTTACAATTTTCTACATAAAATCTAAAGAACATATTTTAAAATAGTGCATCAGTTTTGGGGTTCTCAGGCACTACTCTGACACTTTGAATTAGGTTGCTCCTCTGTGATTAATATGTAGTATTCCTTTTCATATACATTAATTGTATCCAAAAAGTATTATTTAAAAACTTCACAAAACTCATAGTTTAACCAAATAGTTTCCACATGTTTTTCAAGTTCCAAGAGTAATTTATTAAAAACATGTAATCATTTAGTTCTTGGGAGCATACTGTATATCCAATCATATCATTATAAAACATGGAATCTAGCAAGATGGCTCAAAAGTCTCGAGGTCTTGTAAGGGATCAGGGTTCAATTCTTAGCAAACACATGGTGGCTCCAATTCCAGAGAATACAACATCCTCCTCTGGGTCCTGTGAGCAATGATATGCACATAGTGTGGGTAGATTTATAGAGACAAAATACTTATATACCAAAATAGGAAGAAGTAAATCTTTTTTAAAAAGGAAAATCAAGGGCTGAGAAGATGGCTTAATTGATAAGAACACTTTTTGAACAAGTGGAACGACCCAAGTTCAGATTGGACTTCAGTATCCATATGAAAACTGGGCATAGTTCAAGCACATGACAATTCAGTGTTGGGTAGAGCCAATCAGCTCTCTGAGGTTTAATAACCAAGCAACCAGGTGACAAAAAACTAGAAGCTTCATGTGCATTAAGAGATCCACGTTTCTGCCCCTCTCCCATACCATACAGCCTGTCTGTCTCCAAGGAGGTCTGCCATAACCAGAAACAGAGGTGAGCTCCACCAATAGCCACACCAGCTAGAACCCCCACAGAGCCAAACAGAATTGGGAACTATGCCACTGTGCCTAAGCTGCATACTCTTTCTGGTTTGCACCTCCATCTACAACTAGGGCAGATTCTGCCCCTGGACCACAAAGCCTGCCTAACTCTGGAGGTTTGCTCTAACCAGGAACACAGGGAGTCTGCTCTAATCAGGGACACTGGAGACCTGCTCTAACCAGGGATACAGGAGCCCCACCCTCTCAACCAGAGACAACTCCCAGAATGCCTGTTCTAACCCATGTCACAGAGTTCTTCCTGCCTCCAAGGAGGCCTGCTCCACACAGAGAAACTAAGGACAGCTAAAACAAGAGATAACCAGGTAAGAGGCTAGCACAGAAACATAGGCAACAGAAGCCAATGTAATTTGGCACCATCAGAACTCAGTTCTCCCACTATAGCAAGCTCTGCCTACAGACCTGAAAAGCAAGATCCTGACCTCAAATTCCATCTCATGAAGATCATAGGGGACCTTAAGGAAGAAATAAATAAGTCCCTTAAATTAATACAGGAAAACACAATCAAGCAGGTGAAAGAATTGAACAAAATGGTCTAAGACCTAAAAGTGGAAATAGAAACAATAAAGAAATCACAAAGGGAGACAACCCTGGATATCAAAAACCTATGAGAGAGATAAGGAGCTACAAATGCAAGCATCACTAGCAAAATACAAGAGAAAGCAGAGAGAATCACATGCTTAGAAGATGCCCTATGAGGTATTGGCACAATGATCAACAAAAATACAGTGTCAAAAGCTCCTACCCCAAATCACCCAGGAAATTCAGGACACAATGAAAAGACCAAACCTAAGAATAATAGGAATAGAAGGGGGTGGAGATTCCCAGTTCAAATAGGTAGAAAATATCTTCAAAAAAGTCATAGAAGAAAACTTCCCTAACCAAAAGAAAGAGATAACCATAAATGTACAAGAAGCCTACAGAACACCAAATAGATTGGACCAGAAAAGAAAATCTTCTCATCACATAATTATCAAAACACTAAATACACAGAAAAAGAATGAATATTAAAAGCTATAAGGGAAAAAGGGCAAGTAGTATATAAAGGAAGACCTATCAGAATTACATCAGACTTCTCAACAGATACTATAAAAGTCAGAAGATACTGGAAAGATGTCATACAGACCATAAGATAACACAAATGCAAGCCTAAGCTACTATACCCAGCCAAACTCTCAATCACCATTGAAAGAGAAACCAAGATATGCCATGAGAAAACCAAATTTATACAATATCTTTCTACTAATTCAGCCCTACAGAAAATACTAGAAGGAAAACTCCAACAGAAGGAGGATAACTACACCAAAGGAAACATAAGAAATCGATCATGTCACAACAAACCCAAAAGAAGAGAATCATACACAAATAGCATCACCTTCAACAACAAAAATAACAGAAACTAGTAATCATAGGTATTTAATAACTCTCAACATTAATGGACTCAATTACCCAATATAAAGACACAAGCTAACAGACTGGATACTTAAACAGATTCCAGCATCTGCTGTATACAAAAACCACACCTCAGTGACAAAGACAGATACTACCTAAGAGTAAAGGGGTGAAAAAAATTCCAAGCAAATGATCTCAAGGAACAAGCTGGAGTAGACATTCTAATATCCAATAAAATAGGCTTTCAACCAAAATCTATTGAAAGGAATGGGGAAGGACATTTCATACTCATCAAAAGAATAACACAACAAGAAACAAATCTCAGTTTTGAACATCCGTGCCCAAATGCAAGGGTGCCTACATTTATAAAAGAAACTTTACTAAAGCTCAAAACACACATTCAACCTCACACAATAATAGTGGGTGACTTTAATATGCAACTCTTACCAATGGACAGATCATGGAAGCAGAAACTAAACAGAGACACAGTAAAACTAACAGAAGCTATGAATCAAAAAATTTAACAGATATCTATAGAACGTTTCACCCTAAAACAAAATAATATATATTTTCTTCTCAGCACTTCATAGAACCTTCTCAAAAATTAACCATATAATCAGAAACAAAAAAAGCCTCAATAGATATAAGAAGATTGAAATAATCCCATGCATTTTATCTGATCACTATGAACTAACCCTTGACTTTAAGAACAACAAAAACAACAGAAAGCCCACATACTCATGGAAACTGAGCAACTTTCTACTCATGGATAACTTGGTCAGGGAAGATTAAAGACTTTCTAGAAATCAATGAAAAATGAAGACAAAGCATACCCAAATTTACAGAACACAAAGAAAGCAGTGTTAAGAGGAAAATTCATAGTGCTATGTACCTTCATAAAGAAGTTGGGAAGGTCCTATACTAGCAATTTCAAATCACACCTGAAAGATCTAGAACAAAAAGAAGCAAACACATCAAAGAGGAGTAGATGACAGGAAATAGCCAAATTCGGGGTTGAAATCAACCAATTAGAAACAAATACAACAATACAAAGAATCAATAAAACCGAGAACTACTTCCTTGAGAACATCAACAAGACAGATAAACCCTTAGGAGAACTAAAGGGCACAGAGACAATATCCACATTAACGAAATCAGAAAGGAAAAGAGATACATAAAATCCAAGGAAATTTAAAAAATCATCAGACCTTACTACAAAAGCCTATACTCAACAAAACTGGGAAATCTCTAGAAAATAGATAATTTTCTAGTCAGATACCATGTACAAAAGTGAAATTAAGATCAGATAAACTATCTAAACAGTCCCAAAACCCCTAAGGAAAGAGAAGCAGTCATTAAAAACCTCCCATCCAAAAATAAAACAAAACAAAACAACAAACAAACCCAGAATAGATGGTTTTAGTGCACAATTCTATCCGACCTTCAAAGAAGATCTAACACTGATACTCCTCACACTAGTTCACAAAATAGAAACAAAAGGAATACTACCTAATTCGTTCTATGAAGCCACAGTTACACTGATATCTAAACCACACAAAGACCCAACAAAGAGAATTTCAGACCAGTTTCCCTTATGAATATGAATGTAAAAGTACTTAATAAGATTCTTGCAAAAAAAATCTAAGAACACATTAAAACTATCATTCACCTTGATCAAGAAGGGTTGATCCCAGTAATGCAAGGATGGGTCAACCTATAAAAATGCATCAATGTAATCCACTGTATAAACAATCTCAACAAAAATATCACAAGATCATCTCATTAGTTGCTGATAAGGTCTTTGACAAAATACAACACTCCTTCATTTTAAAACTTTTGGAGAGATCCGGAAATCATGCCAAGCACACAAGCATATTAAAAGCAATGTATGGCAAACCACCAGCCAATATCAAATTAAATGGTGAGAAACTAGAAGCTATCCCACTAAAATTAGGGACAAGACAAGGATGCCCTTTCTCCCAATATCCATTTTATAAACTACTTGAAGTTCTAGCTAGAGCAATTAAATAACTAAGGGAGATCAGGGGGATACAAATTGGAAAGGAAGAAATCAAAATATCATTATTTGCAGAATATGTGATAGTATATGTAAGAGACCCCCAAAATTCTACCAGAGAACACCTACAGCTGATAAGCAATTTTGGCAAAGTGGCTAGATATAAAATTAACTCAACCAAAGCAGTTTCTTTCCTTTATAGAAATGATAAAATGACCTAGAAAGAAATTAGGGCAGCAACAACATTCGCAATAACCACAATTAATATAAAGTATCTTGGTATAACTCTAATCAAACAAGTTAAAGATCTGTGTGAGAAAATCTTTAAGTTCCTGAATAAAAAAAAAAAACAAAGAAGACCTCACAAGATGGAAAGACCACTCATGCTCATGGATTGATAGGATTAACATAGTAAACAGGGCCATTTTACCAAAAGCAAGCTACAAATTCAATGCAAACTCCATCAAAATTCCAACACAATTCTTCATAGACACAGGAAGATAATTCTCAATTTTATATGGAAACAAAACAACCCAGGATAGTCAAAACACTTCTCAACAATAAAAGAACTTTTGTGGGAATCACTATTCATGATGTCAAATTGTACAATAGAACAATAGTGATTATGACCCGTGATATTGGTCTAGAGACAGACAGGTGTATCAAAGGAATATAATCAAAGACCAAGAAATAAACTTATGGACATTTGATCTCTGAAAAACAACTCAAAACCATACCGTGAGAACAAAAAGTATCTTCAATAAATGGTACTGTTCTCACTGGTGGTTTATGTCTAGAAGAATGAAAATAGATCCATATTTATTACTTTGCAGAAAACTTAAGTACAAGTGGATCAAGGGCCTCAACATAAAACCGGTTACACTGAATCAAACCGACGAGACAGTAGGAACGAGCCTTCAATGCATTGGCACAGGGGAAAATTTCCTGAACAGAACCCCAGTATCTCAGGCTCTAAGATCAATAATTGATAAATAGGACCTCATGAAACTAAAATCCTTCCGTAAGGCAAGGACAAACCGGCAACCTATAGATCTGGAAATGATCTTCACTAACCCTACATTTGATAGAGGGCAAATAGTCAGAATATATAAAGAACTCAAGAAGTTAACCTCCAAAAAAGCAAATAATGCAATTAAAAAATGGGGTATAGAACTAAACAGAGGACTCTCAACAGAGATTAAGCCTCCACCCAAAGAGCAGACGCAGGCTGGTCTGAGGTCCCCACACATATGTAGCAGAGGATTGCCTTGTCTGTTCTCAGCTGGTGAGGATGATCCTAATCTTGCAAAAACATGAGGGAAGAGGGATACCTGAGGGAGAATGAGAGAATACCTTCTCAGAGACAAAGGGGAGGGAAAATGGGAAAAACTGTGGGAGGGGATACAGAAAAGGAGGAAACATCTAGAAAGTAAATAAATAAAATAATTAATTAAAAGAAAAGGGGATCCATGTTTGACAAAATGCAGTACTGCTTCATGATAAAAGTCTTAGAGAGAGCAGGGGTACAAGGGGCTTACTTAAACACGATAAAGGCAATATACAGCAAGCCAATAGCCAATATCAAATAAAATGGAGGAAAACTTAAGGCATTTCTACTACAATGGGGGACAGGACAAGAGGCAGTCTAGTCTCCCCATATCTCTTAAATATAGTACTTGACATTCTGGCTAGAGCAATAAGACAACTAATGGAAATCAAGGGGACAAAAATGGAAGAGTTTTTATATATGACTCCCAAAATTCTACCAGAGAACTCCAATATCTGATAAATATACCTTCAGCAAAGAAGCTGGATACAAAATAAACTCAAAAAAATTCTACTGCCTTCCTTTATACTGAAGATAGACTGAGAAAAAAATTAGGGAAATTACACTCTTTACAATAGACACAAATAATATAAAATATCTTGCTGTAACTCTAACCAAGCAAGTAGAACATCTGTATGACAAGAAATTTAAGTCCCGGAAGAACGAAACTGAAAAAGATATCAGAAGATGAAAGATCTCCTGTGCTCATGGATGGCTCTTGGATAGGTAGGATTAACATAGTGAAAATGACCATCTTACCAAAGCAATTTATAGATTCAATGCAATCCCCTTCAAAATTCCAACATGATTTTTGTAGACCTTGAAAAAGCAATTTTCAACTTCACATGGAAATCAAAATACCTAGGATAGCCCAAACAATCTTGAATAATAAATGAACTTTAGGAAGAATCACCATCCCTGACCTAAAGCTGTACTACAGAGCGATGGTGATTAAAAATTGCATGGTATTTGTACAGAAAGTGACATGTTCATCAATGGGATTGATTCAAAGACCCAGAAATAAACCCGCAGACCTCTGGACACTTGATTTTTGACAAAGAAGATAAAATCATACAATGGAACCAGTATTACATCTTCAATAAGTGATGCTGGACTAATTGGATCTCTACATGTAGAAGAATGCAAACAGATCCATATTTATCACCCCATACAAATCTCAAGTCCAAATGGGTCAAAAACCTCACTATAAAACCAGACACACTGAATCTAATAGAAGAGAAAGTGGGAAACAGCCTTGAGTGCATTGTCACAGAAGAAAAAACAAACAAACAAATACCAAAAAAAAAAATTAGGTACAGAATTAAACAGAAAAATTTCAGTACAGGAATCTTGAATGGAGGAGAAAAACTCAAAGAAATGTTCAATGTTTCTTTTTGTTCAATGTTTTCTTTTATTGACCAGGGGGAAGACAAATCAAAACGACACACGGATTGTACCTTACACCATTCAGAATAGCTAAGATAAAAACTCAAGTGACAGCACATGCTGGTGAGCATGTGGTGAAAGAGGAGCACTCCTTCATTGCTGGTGGGAATCCAAACTGATACAACCACTCTCAAAATCCATCTGGTGCTTTCTCAGATAATTGGAAACAGTTCTACCTGAAGACCTAGCTACATTGTGCATGGGCATACACCCAAAAGATTCTCCACCTTACCCCAAGGACATGTGCTCCACTATGTTCATAGCAGCCTTATTAGTAATAGCCAGAAACTGGAAGCAACCCAGATGTCTCTCAACTGAAGAGGGAATACAGAGAATGTAGTACATTCACACAATTGTGTAATGTATACACATTACATAATACTATTCAGCTACTAAAAAGAATATCATGAAGTTTAAAACCAAATGGATGGAGGTAGAAAATATAATCCTGAGTGAGGTAATCTAGACCCAAAAGACCATGCATGGTGTGTACTTACTCATAAATTCATATTTACCAAAATGTTCAGAATATACCCTACAGAGGGAAGACCCAAGTGATGATGCTTCAATCTCACATAGAAAGGGGGAACAAAATAGTCATGAGAGGCTGAGGGAGAGACCTGTTGGAGAGGGCAGGTCTAGGGGAGTAAGGGGCAGGATTAGGCATAGAGAAAGACAGGAGAATGAATAGAAATATGCAGCTGCCAGGAGTGGGGTGAGGTGATTCCCTAGGAAGTCCCAGAAAGCCAGGATGAGAGAGGCTTCCAGAAGTCAGTGTAGGTGAAGTTAGGCAAAATGTTCAACAGTAGAGATAAGGAACCTGAAGAGGTAACTTCCAGTAGCTTGAAAAGACCCCCAGCAGAGGGATGGAGACACCAACCCTCCTATAAAACATTTGATCAAAATGGGTTCTGTCTAAATGAAATGAAGGAAGAAAGATGGAGCAGAGACTGAAGGAATGGCCAACCAGTGACATGCTCATTTTAAGACCCATCCCATGTACAAGCACCAATCCCTCATACTATTAATTATTCTATGTTGTGCTTGCAGATGGGAGCCTAGCATAGCAACCCTCTGAGAGAATCTACTCAGGAGCTTACTGAGACAGATGCAGATACCCACAGACAAACATTGGATGGAGGTCAGGGATTCCTATGGAAGATTTAGGGGGAGGACTGAAAATCTTCAGAGATGGCAACCCCACAGGAAGACCAGTAGTGTCAACTAATCCAGATACCTAGGAGCTCCTAATGACTGAGCCATCAACTAAAGAACATACACAGGCTGATCAGAGGCCCCTAACACATATGTAGCAGAAGGCTGCATGGCTGGCCTCAGTGGGAGAGGATGTACCTAATCTGCAGAGACTTGATTTGCAGGGGTGGGAGGAATCACAAGGGTGGTCTCCACCTTCTCTGAGGAGAAAGAGAGAGGGTATGTGGGAGGAACCCTATGAGGGCACCTGGTGGGGGCAGCATAGTGTATGTAAATAAATAATAAATAAAATTAATTAAGTAATTACTTAACTAAAATACAGAAATTCATTCTCAAGGGAATAAGGCATCAAGTGATAAATCAGGACACGCAGTGTTCTCCATGTTCTCCTCCGGCTTCTGCATGTATATACATTGGTGTATGCAGCTGTAACACACACACAGACACACACAGACACACACACACACACACACACACAGGCACACATGCATGCATAAATACACACAGAGAGGGGGGATCTATAGTAATCATGCATGTAAGGCAAATATTATCTAACCTTTCTCACAAACGAAGTAAATCATTTGATCAAGAAGACCCATCTCAGAACTGATAGCACCTACAGGATAAAACTCATTTTCTAAGTATTAAGAACATAATTTCAAGCCAACTATCCTCGAAGTTGCACATATGTCTTTGCTTCCTTTCATTTACCATGACCTAAGACATTGGCCAAATTTCCATGCTTAACTCATAGAGACATGGCTTTGAATCTTCTTCTTTTTAATCTCCTTCCTTGAGGAAACTGTTCATATTTACAGCTTGTCTGCACATGGTTTAAAAAGCTAATAAAATTGTTTCATGAGGCTCCAACCCTACCCAAAGAATTGCAGGCAACTGGGGAACTGGGAGTGGGAGAGATGGTCTCACTAAGGAAAAAAATACATCAATTGGTCATCTGGTGCCAATAGCATAGCACTGAAAACATACATAAAAGTTACATTATATGGACTAAGTACACACACACACACACACACACACACACACACACATACACAGTATATATAAACTATATTTAGAAATACATGTGCATGTATTAATGAAAAAGTAATGTATTGGTCCCTTGTGATTTTATTTTCAGTACTGTGGATTGAACCCAGGGTCTTGTTATTAATGAAAAAGAGGTCATGAATTCTAAGGAGAGCAGGGAAGTGTATTTACAAGGGCTCAGTAGGCTTTTTTAAAAATAAACATATTTTTAAAAATTAAGCCATTAAGCTATGGTAGTTAAATTATTTTAATATTAACCAATAATTTGGGCAACAGCAGTGTATCTTACTACGTCATAATACCTCTGCAGGAACTTCAGTGACCAATTAAGAGATGCAGTACAGCAGTACTGTAGCTGAGCAAGCTCCAGTGGTTGGTGTGTCGTGCTCTGTGTTGCTGCTGGGTGCTGTGTGGGGAGTTCAGATGAGCTCTGAACCCATGATATGGATATAATTGGGAAGACCAAAATATTGAAGAACATTGTCAAAGTGATAAAAGATATGGAAGGCATGAAAGAAGTTGTGCTAGAGAGAAACCCTATGAATACACACAGTGTGATAAAGCTTTCACATTTCACAGTCATCTTCAAAAGCATGAAAGAATTCAAACTCAAGAGAAACCCTCTGAAGACTTTCAACATATTGATGCCCTTGCATGTCATAGTAGTCTCCAAATACATAAAAGAACAGATACTGGAGAAAAACCCTACAAATGTAATCAATGTGATAAAGCCTATTCACATCACTGGTATCTTCAAATATATGAAAGAACACATACTGGAGAGAAACCCTATGAATGTAATCAATGTGATAAAACCTTTGCATATCACTCTACTTTGTATTTGCATAAAAGAACTCATACTGGAGAGAAACCTTATGAATGTAATCAATGTGGTAAAGCCTTTGTGCAAAGAGGCCATCTTCAAATACATAAAGTAATACATACTGGAGAGAAACCCTACAAATGTAATCAATGTGATGAAGCCTATTCACAACAGAGTCATCTCTTAATACATAAAAGAACACATACTGGAGAGAAACCTTATAAATGTAATTAGTGTGGTAAATCAATTATATCTCAAAGTCATCTTCAAACTCATGAAAGAATTCATACTGGAGAGAAACCTTATACGTATGGTCAATGTGATAAAGCCTTTCACCACATCCTAGTCTCCAAATACATAAAAGAACACATACTGGAGAGAAACCATACAAATGCAACCAATATGATAAAGCCTTTGCACAAAACAGTAGTCTCCAAATGCATACAAGAACACATACTGGAGACAAACCTTATGAGTGTCATCAGTGTGGTAAAGCCTTCGCAAGTCCCAGTACTCTCCAAACTCATAAAAGGCTTCATACTGGAGAGAAGCCCTACGAATGTAATCACTGTGGTGAAGCCTTTGCACATTACAGTCGTCTTCAAAAACATAAAAGGAATCATCTGGGAGAGGAACCCTCTGAAGATGTTTAACATGGTAAAGCCTTTGCACATTGCTGTAGTCTTCATCATCATGTGAGTATTCATACTGCAGAGAAACCATACGAGCAGAAGAAATGTGGTAAAGCTTCTGTACATCACCGTTATCTCTTAATGTAGAAAAGAACGGATGTTAGAGATTGTTATTAGAAGTGTTATTGAAGTGGTGAGAGGACTCAGTTAGCCAAAGCCAGGCTGATTCCATGACAGGATGCAACCTGGCAGGTTGGGAGAGTGAACTAAGTTTGTGTTTTTCAGAACTGGAAAAGTGCCAAACAAGTCAATTCCAGGAAAAACCACCCCTCACAGGCAGACAATCAGGAGCTGTAGAAGCTACCCCACCATCTAACTTGAGCCAAGTATAGTTAATTAGCAAATGTCCGCCAAATTCCCCAGAGCCTTACCCAATCAGAAAGGCACCATACCCCTCAAGATAGAGCCAACCTTTCGAGAGAAAGAAAGGTAAAAGTCACCTACTCCCACCCTAACAGTTTTTAAATTGCCCTGAAAAGTCCACACCTCTGTCTTCCATCCTGGTGTATTGTAGACCCCTGCATGCAGATTCTCTGCAGAATTAACACTCTTTGCTGTTGCATACTATTTGAGTCTGGGGTATCATTCTTCATGAGTTATGGACCCTTATAGTGATAAAGCCTTTTCACAATACAGTTATGTCTGAATACATAAAAGTAAACATACTGGAGAGAATCCCTATGAATGTAATCAGTGTGGTAAAGCCTTTGCATAACATGATCATCTTTGAATACATGAAAAAAGCACATACTGTAATAAAATCCTATGAACGTAATCAACACGATAAAGCTTTTGCATATCACAGTCATCTTCAAAGCCATGAAAGAATTCATACTGGAGAGAAACACTATGAAGGTATTAAATACAGTGAAGCCTTTGCACATCCAAGTTATGACTGAATACAGAAAAGAACACATGCTGGAGAGTGAACTCATCCAGTTATAAAATGTTATGGGCATGTATTAGCACCTTTTCTGTTGCTGTAATAAAACACAATGTCTGAGGCAACTTATAAAAGATTTTAATTTGGCTTATGGTTCACACCATCAAAGTATAATTGCCAGTTTCAGACATGGCAGCTAAAGGCAGAAGCACAGAGCTCACATCTTCAACCTGCAAGCAAGAAGTGGTAACTAGAAATGGCATGTGGATGTAACCTCTCAAGCCCATCTCCAGTGACATATTTTCTCCACCAGGGCAGCATTTTCTACATCTTCCCAAAATGATATGATTAGTTTAGAAGAATTGATTTCTCTGGTGCAAACATACATTCTTGCTTTCTGTTACATGAATCAAACCATGATAAGGAAAAACTATGGGTTAACCTTTAGATTCCTCAACACCTTTATTGTAGGAATGAATGCTTACAGAAGAAAAACGTGGAGAAGTAAAAATGTATTGGTTTTAATTTTAATTATGCAATGTCAGTGTATCTTAATGAGACTTTGTGCTTGTACATGCTGATACCAAAGGATGTTAATACTTGGATCTTCTTGGATCTTCTTGGAACTTCATCAAAACCCTGACCCTTGGTCCTGGAAATAAACTTGTCTTAAGTGTTTAAAAAAAAAAAAAGGAGAGAGAGGGAGAGATGTAGTACCTCTGCCATTGTGAAACCAGGAATGGATTCTTAAGATAAGCATGAAAATTTTTACAAAGTTGGTCATGCCATATATGTTATACGCTGTAAGGCGGCAGGGAAAAAGCTCTTTGGGAAACACATGTTCCATGGGGTGAGAACAAAGCAGTGGACTGTGTGCCTACTGTTTTGGCTTGCATTTTGACAACCTAAACAGCTACTTATAAGCTGATGGGTGTTTGACCTGGCTTGGATCCTGAAGAACAAATAATAGAGCTTAGACATGTAGGGAAAGGACACACGCCACTACACACTAAATTAACAGTTCTCAGAGAAATTGCTCCTGAGCAATACACTAAAAATAATTTGAGAAGTCTAAAACCCTGTATCTAGGATGGATTGTGAAACATTTCTTTTACATAAATGTAGTTAAATTAAAAGATTGAGAGGAGTGGTTGTCTTTTTAAAATGACTGAATCAAAACTAATAATGTCAATAATAATCATAATAACAATAAATGCCATACAAAGCAAGTAGAAAACATGGCTGAATCAAAAAAAAATAAAATAAAATAAAACGAACTTGCAGAAAACAAGAAAATAAAAATAAATGCAAGTCAATCAAATGTGCCCAAAAAAAGAGTTAAACTAGTTGCCACAAAAATATTTATAATATTTAGACCTGCCACAAAAATATTCAATTAGCTAAACAAAAATTTTAAAAGAACATATTATTAATATAACATCATCATAAGGTAAAAAGTACAGGCAAACAGGATAAACTGAAGATCATATTAGAAGGATTCAAACTCAAAGACAAATGATTTAAAATCAATGGGTCAAAGGAGCAAAGATGAAACAACTCGAGTACCAAGAACACAAAAACAGAAAGAACCTAAAAGGAACTTCAAATTTCAAATCTCAATGAGAATAGAGCCAGGGAAATAGGGAAGTAACTCAGTGGCAGAGAAGTTGCCCAGCAAGCACGAAGCCCTGGGTTCTGTCAGAGCTAGAAATAAAGTCAGAAAGGTTAAAAAAGAAAATGTAACTAGAGAATACAGGAGAATGAGCAAAGCTTGTATGAAGAAATAAAGACCAAGGGGTTACCAAATTTAAAGAAAATAATGGTAAAAGTCTCTGATGATCTCAAATTAATAATATTTTCTTTTAAAATTTTGTTTAGTTAATTGAATATTTTGAATATTTTTGTGGCAGTAAAATCAGTACCCGCTGTCCTACATCGAGAGACAAGGGACTGAAGGAGCTGAAGGGGTTTGCAGTCCCATAGGGAAAGCAACAGTGTCAACCAGCCGGAGCCCCTGGAGCTCCTGGGGACTAGACCATCAACCAGAGAATACACATGGAGGGACCCATAGTGCTGGTCACATATGTTGCAGAGTATGGCCTTGTTGGATATCTGTGGGAGGATAGGCCTTTGGGCCTGAGGCCCCAGTGTAGGGGAATGCCAGTGTGGGAAGACAGGAAGGGGTGGGTGGATGGGGAGCACCCTCATAGAAGCAGGGTGAGGGGGGATGGGATAGATGGTTTCCGAAGGATAGACCTGGAAAGGGGAAAACATTTGAAATGTAAATTAAGAAAATATCAATAAAAAATGTAAATCATCTAACACCAAAGACAAGGAGAATCTCGGAGGCAGTGAAATACAGTACTTCATCACCCAGACAGGAGTATTTGCCGGGCAACTGCAGTTTCTCAGCAGAGGCTACAGAAATGGATGGGAGAGTATAAGACACTCAACATTACATCAGGATGCACACAGCCAGGAGAGAGGGTTTCCTAGATGAACCAAAGCTTTGTGAATATTTAAAACCACACACATTTAAAAAGCATGTTAGTGAGAGTCCTCTAATGAAAGAATATTACTCAGTCACACAGCCCCATACAGAAATGTAATTTTTGGCTGCAAATGCAACACAGAAAAATTGAGTAAATTTTGCTATTGTCGTTAGAGTATGTAGAATATGAAGCACACAATCATCCTTAAACTATGAACTTGCTCATATTAATGATGATATTCAATATATTAAGGGGCAATAGCTTTCACACTAGTAACATAAAATGGAGATGTGGAATCATAAGACCATGTTTGTTTCGTTTTTGTACAATTGGAGTTGAACGATTGTCAGTTAAATTGATAAAAAATAAATTACTTGGAGGAGGAAAAAAGTTATGCTAGACAAAGAAGGAAAAAGGAGCACATCGTGCTTGGGCCTGGCTGCTAGTTCTTAGGGGCATAACAGCAAGCTGTTCCTCAGTACCTGGGAGAAACACATGGGAAGAGTATGGGAATACAGAAAGAACAGTATGAATTTAAAAAGGGCTAGAAAACACTGAATAAATGGACTAAACTGATTCCTTTCATAGTTACAGGACTACTTAGGAAGTTACTTTCCTCCTGAGTAAGTGCAGTAAGTTGGATCTATCAAAGATTTCTATTTCATATGTTATTGAATATATGGGAATTGAGCTGTTTAAGTCTTTATTTTTTAAACAAAAATCAAATTAGTACTAATGAGTCATGATCTTTCTATTCTAATGGTGAGGCTGAGGAGAGAATCAGGTATTAATTATTACAATGAGCCACCCTTTGCCTATATTTCTCTATTCATTGATTTCTGCTTCTTTTTTATGATTTACTCCCTTCTCTTTGTGTTGGGTTGGATTTGTTTTTCGTTGCTATAGCGTCCAAAATGGAAGCTTAGGTGGATGGTTTTAGGGTCCCCTTTGCAAGCATATATGTTTGGCACTATAAAACCTCCAATTGCTGCTTTAGCTGAGACCCACAAATCCCATAAGTTACCCTGTCATTTTGCTTAATTAAATATATTTTAAAATTTCAGCTGAGATTTCCTCTTTTACCCATTGACTTATAAAAGTGATCTTTAAGTTCTCCTAGTTTGTTAGGTTCTAAAGTTCTTTCCATCATTGATCTCCAGTTAATGCTACTATGGACTGGGTGCCTATGTGTATGATTTATAATATTTTCAGTTAGTTCAGATGTATTTTGTGGTCTAGAAGGTTCAAGAAGATTGTGCACTCTGCTTTTTGTTGAATGAAATATTCTATAAATGTCAATTACATAGAGTTGATTGATAGTGCTGTCCCAGACACCTATATTCTTAAAGATATTCTGTCTTAGCTGTCTACTCATGGCCTACATGCTAGTATTAAAGTCTCTATAATAATGGATTGGTCTGTTTGTTTTTTCAATGCTATCATTTGTCAGCTGTAATTTTGTTTCCTTGTTATAAATATATATGTTCAGGATTACTTGACACTTCCTTCATTAGGAAGTCTTTTCCAACGCATCCTTTGTATGAATTTAATTTGGCAATTTAGCTTTCTTTTCATGAGTATCATATACTATTTCACAACAGATTTATTTTTAAAGTATATGAGATGTTTTTAGAAAAATTGAAATGTTATTCTTATTTACTCCTATTTTTTCTCTCAGTAGGTATACTTAGATCATTCTTAAGGCAGTCAATATGTATATAGATTTATGGTTCAGGTACTTGACACTTTTCTATTTGAGGCATTTTATTCTTTTATATTTTTTCTCTTTTTTCTAGTTTTAATTGAATATTTTCTATCATCTAGTTTTTTAAAGAAAAAACGTATGAATATGTTTAATTAGGTTGTTAGCAATTGAGAACATCAGTTTATGAGGATACAACCCATTTTTCAGGGGTAAATGAGATTGCAGGTAGCTCTGGATCTGAGGAACAGCTTTGCTCTTTGGCAAAATCTGTGAGTCCACAGTTTTCTGATCAGCCTTGTGCTGCTTTGTAATCTCAAGATCTCGTCTTCCTGGTGCCTGGGCTTATGTAGCTCCTTCTTCTTGAGGTAAGCGTTGGTCAGATGTTTGGGGATTGTAATCTTGCTGATAGAGGTGGAGATGCCAAACTTCTGCTGTGTTCTGTGCAGATAAACTTGAATGAGGACAAGAGGATCAGTCAAAAACACAGAGCCGCTGCCCAGCTGCTTCAGGAAAACCACTCTCTTGCCCCTGTGGCTCCCAGTGAAGACAATCAGGACAGTCCCAATAGTGATGTGGGCACAGAGCCTTCTCAAGTGCTGACTGGAGGACTTTTTGCATGACTCAGCTGCTTTTTAGTCACATTGTCCATAGAATGATACCTAGGCATTTTTCTGAAGATTCACCACCTGGGTACCACTGTTCTTGCGTCCACCAGCAGTTTTTGTGATAGTTGCAAGGACCTTCTCCTTTTTCTTCGTTTCAACCTTGGACTTGGCAGCTGAATATTTCCTTTTGTACAAAGCCTTTCTGGAATACACAGCAGATTGCGAGTACCTGCCAGTTCCTATAAACAGGACAGTGTTTCAGCTGCAATGGGTTTTCCCCTTTCTGGGCTTTTTAACCTTACGTCACTTTTATTTTTGGCTGCACCAGCGGCCAGGACAGCAGCAGCAGCAGCAGCAGCAGCAGCAGCAGCACTACTGCCTTCTTGACTGCAGGTTTCTTCTTCTTTATGTCAGCTTCTCAGCCTTTTTACCCGCCATCTTGCAAGATGGCAAAGAGAAGTAAGGCAGCCTCTGTCAATAAATTTTATGTCCTCTCTTAGCCTATCAATTGGAATACTTGAAGTTTTTTTAGGCATGATACATTTGTGCTCTTTGGTCTCGTTTAATTGGTCTCGGTCTAACGTCAGATAACACCATACTGCCTTGAGTAATGTGCAGATTCTTGCATATAATAGAATCCATCTGCCCTTCAGTGTCCACTCCCACATTTGTGTTTTCACAACTGTAGAGTCAATCAACCATGACCCAGAACATCAAAAAATTACCCATATTGACCATAAAGACTTTTCCCTCACTGTCATTCTTTAGAAAGGCAAGGTAGTAGCTGTTTAAGCAACATTTGCTTAGATTATATTTGTCATTATAATAATAAGATATTTAATAATACACAAGAGCAAGTTGGTAATTTGTAGGCAAATACTATACCATTTATATAATTTAGTGTCTGTGTCTATAAGCTCTGGTCTCATGTATGACACTGGAAACAACCCCCATTATTACTATGGACAACTAAATCCCCAGTTCTTACCTTCCATTTCTAGTGATAAAGCTATCATTCATTCCTATCATCTACACATTTTATTGGCATGATAACTTGTAAATGATACATTCATAGAGAAACTGTATCATCTTTATTAATTCTCAGACAATCTTCTTTGTAATTTTGTCACTTAAATGTTTTTTTTCTTCTACTCAATGAGCTTTGTTTACATTTATTTAAAGGCTGTTCTGCTGTCAATAAATTTCTCAAGTTTTTTGGTAAAGAATGTTTCTATTTTTCCTTCACTGTTTAGGGATACTTCAGTTAGATACATAAATCTAACTTGACAAATGCTTTACCTCTCCCACCAGTTCAAACAGTTCTCTTAGCTCTTGTGGAAATTTCTGGTTTCTTTGGACATTCAGTTGCCTCATGTGATGTTTTTCTGGAAGCTTTCTTGCGAGAAGACATTTTGCTGAAGCAGATACATGAGAGGACATGTGATGTTTTACTGGAGCAGGTGCTTAAAAGGGTGATGCTTAGAAAGAGTATAAATGGAACCCCACAAACAGTGAAAATGCACTCTAGCACTGTGATGCTGTGCAAAGCTTCTCTGGTCTTTGCTAGCCTTTTTGGTCCTCTCTGGCCATGCAATACTTCACTGGTCTTTGCTAGATTTTACTAGACTTCACTTGTCTTGACTTCATAGAGAGCAATGTGTCAAAGACGTTCTAGTAATAGTCAGTCTTAATCTCACCACTTCTGCTTACTCCTGTGGATTCTTCAGAACCTTGCGGTTTCTGCTGGATGGAGCAGCAGCTACTGATTCCTGTTTGGTGTTTGCTGTTAAACAGGACTGCTGCTACTGATTCGTATTTGGTATTTGCAATTGGACTGGACTGCTGGTATCCTGACAACAAAGAGTTTAATTGCCCCAACGAACTATTTCTAAACAGGTATATAACCCCGTTTTCCTATTAACTTTCTCCCCTACCTGTGGTCAATGATCTAGGAGGGAGATTGAAGCATTTAAGAATGCTAAATAAAGGAGGTTTTGAAAAATCAAAGCCTACACTTAGCTCTGCTTTTACTTGTGTAAATTATAATTCATTATAATCATAATTATTTCTATTTAAGATTGCAACCATTCTCCATTGAGCAAATCCTTGATACTGTATCTCTGTAAATATGATTGATTCCAGATTTGGGCAATGTAACACTCCAAGGGAAATCTACCCACTAATAATTTAAAAATAAAAATTTACTTCTACTTTGCAACTCTTCTCAATGTTAGTGGAGATACAATGTTTATTTGTAGAGCTGAAAACAGATGTGAAGTCCCTTGGCATTACATCTTAGCACCCTGCCAACAAAGCTTTTCTTTGTTTCCAGAATAAGACCAAACATACTCTGGAAAAGCACAGTAGTCTTTTGAGGTACAGAAAAGGATAAAATTTAAAATTAATGGGCCTAGAGAACCTGGAGAGTATGCAAAGGCCCCACATTAGATCTATCAAAAGCGTTGTGCTGTGTACATGGGGAACTCACAGGACTGAAAACATCCATAAATTCTTGGAGGAATCTGTGTATGTATCTCCCTCTATGCTTACCTCTCTGTCACATATCTACTTTTGCACACACATAGACTCATACACAAACATACACACAGACACACAGATACACAGACACAAACATACACATGAGAGAGAGAGATCTTAACTTGCTTTTCAACAAACTAGATCTAATACATTATGTCCACCATTGCCTTTAAATTCACTTAAAATTATATGTATCATTAAAACAATTGTGATAATCTTCAAGTATCATAGAATAAGGGTAATTCTAGCTCATTATCCTTAGATCAGAATAAGTTTCATTATCTTCCACATTAAAAGGCATTGTGAACATTGATTGCTGGAAGAGATCTTTCAGAATGCTTTAGCTCTTTGGAAAGGTCATTGTTCAATATCTGATATATTTACAATATGGCTCCTCAGCCAATCGGCCTCACAATGAAACTCTGACAAATGCTCTGGGCTCATTACTACAGTCTCCAGAAATATATATCCCTGTATTGTCACACTCTGAGGTAACAAACCTCCACAATCAGTGTGCAAATCCAATGTCCGTACACTGATTCTGAAGATCAGGAAACCTGAGAGTCATAGAATATAAAATTGTAGTCACAGAATTTTAACCTCATTTACAAATTGCTTTTCCACTGCATTAGCAATTTCAAGTTCTACCATCAAAACAGCTCTCAGACATTTCCCAGCCTAAGACCCTAATCTACGGCTTTCAATGCCAACTCCTCTACTCTCCATGTTGACCAGATGTCCAATTTCAAATGCCATACATTAGTGCACAACTATAACTGTGGTGTTCACCTCCAAAAACTTCAGGTACAGGAAACATGTTTAGTGAAAAAATGTTTCCACATAGATTGGTGCTGTGTGCTGTATAAATGGCTAACTATGTGCAGGATGTTTCTTCCTGCACAGAAAAGAACTATTGAAGGGTTCCTTGTTAGTTTTCATGTGGCAATCCACTGCCCTATGTGAATTCATCTGCACCATAGTAGTTAGCTTTGACCTAAGTACTCAGGAAAGAAGAACAACAGCCATTGGTACGTATGCATCTGTTATACCAGAGATGCAGTTCCCACCCTGAGCCTTGTTAGAGAAAGAGACAAGCTGCAAAAGGACCTTGGATATGAATCATGGCATTTCTCTCATCTTATTAAAGTCATGCCTGTGCTTGTCTGGCCTCTGCAGCTGCTTTTTCATGTCAGTGAATGAACAGTCAGATACTTTGCAGTTCAATGCTGCATATGGACATGGGCCATTTGTTAGAGTGCCAACCATAACCACCTCAAACACTGTACTCTCTTAAAAAGACTAAGCAGAATTATTGATATGGATGCTTTTAGAGATGGAAGAAGAGTATATTTAGCTTTATGTACTAAATTTACTTGAACACAAAAATACTACGTAGAAACCAATATTTAAAAGAACATCTTAATGGTTTGTAATTATTTTTGCATATTCTTGTTTAATAAAACGTATATTGCGATATTATATGAGGTTAATCCATATCTTCTTGACATAAGCCCATCATCTCATACTTTTATGATTTATTAAGTGGATAAAATCCATGATTTTATTTTCCATTTGGAAATTGAACTTAGAGCTTTATGAGATATGGACAATCCTCATCCTTTAAGCAATCCTTTTGTTTAACTTTGTGTACTATTTGTAAGGAGGCAAATTGTCTTATTCTTCTATTTATAGTTAAACTTTAATGGATCACAGATTGTTAGCTAGGGTTTTGCTGCTGTAAACAGACACCACGCAACTCTTTTTTGTTGTTGTTGTTGTTGTTGTTTTTGTTTTTTGTTTTTGTTTTTGTTTTTGAGACAGGGTTTCTCTGTGTAGCCCTGGCTGTCCTGGAACTCACTAATGTAGACCAGGCTGGCCTCGAACTCAGAAATCCACCTGACTCTGCCACCCAAGTGCTGGGATTAAAGGTGTGCACCACCACTGCCCGGCTTCAAGGAAACTCTTATAAGGAGAACATTTAATTGGGGTAGACTTAGAGGTTCAGAGGTTCATTTTGTTATTATTAAGGTGAGTACATGGCAGGATCCAAGCAGGCAAGATGAAGGAGGACCCGAGAGTTCACCATCCTCATCCTAAGGCCCTAAGATAAGACTGACTTCCAGGCAGGTAGGACAAGGAACTTAAAGTCCACACCCATAGTGATACACTTACTCCAAAGAGGCCACACCCATGCCATGTTAAATACTGTTGTCCAAACCAAAAGCTGTGATAACAGAATCAATTCATAAAACCTCTCTCTACACAGTGTCAGCACCCAGCTAGATTCTGTATAATTCTCTTTACTTTTCAGTGCATTCTATTTCCTGCTTTTTGATTATGTTTAGAGTTTTTAATAATTTTCTGCATGTAATCTCAATACCACAGGAACAAATTGCATTTTAATTGAAAAATGCTTCTTCAATATTTGACTTTAGAAACTACAAATAAAAAGTCTGTATTGAATTTGAATGTTACTACTTTAGAAAAAAATAACTTACTATTATTTGGATATATATATATATAATCTAATATATAATATAATCTAATAGTAATGGGGTAATAATACTGCAAATATTTCTGTATTCATGTGGTTTGAATTAATTTTACCATAATCTGATAATTGTGCCATATTAATTTTGCTTATACTTTACATACATTAAAAATTTATTTAGTGAAATAAAAGTTAGCCAAATTGTGGAGTTAGAAACAATTAACAATAAATGATGCATTTTTAAAATTACATTTTGTGTGTGTGTGTGTGTTTGGGAGTATGTGTATGTGTAACCTAATACACATGTGGAGGTAAGAGGTCAACTTGATTTTGGTTCCCTTGTATAGTAGTATCCAATTAAATTCTTACATAGATTCCTATGATGGTGGTGTTTATTGCTACCTGCTGGGTTCCCAAATGAAACACATGCACACACAGTCATTACATTTTGTTATGCCTAAATCAGCTCAATGGCTAGTCCACTTCCTAACCTCCACGTGTCTAATCCACCTCCCTCTCATATTCCCAAATTATTACTTACTAAAATCTTTATTCCATCTTTGCTGCCCTGAGCCCAGTCAGGCAGCCCTCTTGGGGCTGCTCTCTCCCTGCTGCTACATGGTGGCTATGCTCTCTGTCCTGAACCTTCTCTGTCATGGTGTCTCCTCTCCTCACCATTCTCCTGGCATGGTGGATCTCCTTCTTCCTCCTCCCTCCTCTCTCTCCTGGGAATCCTAAAGGTTCTACCTCTATCTGCCCTGCCCAGCCATTGGCTGGCATCTGTATTTACCAGTCAGAACCAACTGGGTGCAAATTCCCTTTGTGTGTTATGTGTAGATGTGTGTATTCTCTCATGCAAACAATTTTGGGGACACAAATTAACATGATACAAGCAGCATTAGGCCAAAGATACTACACTCTTGTTCTATCATGTAGTTCCTAAAGCTCGACCACATGTTCTCAGACTTGAAGGCAAATACTTTCACACAATGTGCCATCCTGTCCACCACTGACTTATGCAATACATGTTGAGTTTTAAGAAATCCTTTTTTAAGATGGTAGATTTAGGCAGTTGAAAAATTTAGGTAGTGTTTCAGAAAAAGATGTTAAATTTCAAAAGAAGGAAAATTGAAAAAGTAATTATGTACTTATGAGCACAAATATAATATAGTTTGATAAGCTAAATATATGCTTTCAAATATTAACTCCCCAAACTGAAAGATGATGGTTCTTTTTTAATTTAAACCTTAATAATTCGACAATAATAGAGAATCATAATGCCATTTTATACAGTGTGTGTGATTATAACACATCAGGGCAGTAAATTAAAACATTTTAAAATAAATTCTAAGTTGTTTAAAAGATAACAATATAAATACAAATTTTACCCTCTAGTTATTTATGATTAATGAGAATTCTAAAAATTATAACCTTTTTTCCATAATACTTCTAAAATCACCAAAGAAAACCCCTAGAAGTTCTAACATTTTAACTTCAAGAAAAATTTGTTCCCGACATGGGCTCAATTTATATATAAGCATTAAGTTATAACCAGTTACATTTTTGATAAATTTTGACAAAAATATCAAGAAATAATATTGCTTAAAAATTAAATTGCTTAAAATGGAAATATCTTATCCATTCAAATATTACACAGTATTTTCATAAAATGTCTTAAGCAAATATTAAAGATAGGTAACATGATAAAGTAAGATAATTGATCACATGGAATGTACAAGTCTAAATCAAGATACACTCATATATTGTACATTACCAACACTGATGGTCAAATCTTTTACTAGAAACAAAGATCTAAAATTCTGGGTTCACTAGAAGATTGTGTATATATGAGTCTATTCTCTTCTCTTTTTTTCTTTTCCATTTTCCATATATCATTTCTCATTTGAGTGATAATTAAGGTATAATAGAAATATCTCTATTGTACATCTGTTATCATGGCCAATGAATCTCAGTTTCTTTTCTGTTGCTTTCAGAAAGTACCACAACAAAACAAATTTTAAGTGGTGTAGTGTTTATTCTACTTACAGTTTATAGAACACTATTGCAGGGACATCAAGTTAAGAAATGAAAATTGATTATCTATATCCAGAATAGATAAAAGAGAGAATAGGTGTGTACAGGTCTTATCCAATGTTCATGTCCTTCATTATAAGCATGAAGCATATACTCCAGGGTCTCCATTCTGTTAAATGGTGCTGCCTGTAGTGAGACAGGACCTCCCATGCCAATTTACATAATCAAACTAGTTCCCAACAAATGCAGCTGATCTAGTTAATCAGTCCTTGAGACTCTCTTCTCAAGTGATTCTTCACTATAGTAAGCTGACAATTAAAGCTAACAATCTGACTGTTATGACTATTTTGATTTATGTAAAATGATAACCATTCATCCAAAGCTTAAGAAAGATCCTATTCTAAATAAAAGATTCCGCTTTAAAATGGGTTATGAGATCTTTTATAGACATTTAACACACACACACACACACACACACACACACACACACACGGATGCACTAGGGAGACAGTCTACAACTAATTGATGAATCTCTTCTCTAGATGTCAGATTACAACTATTTTTAGTTTTAGGGTTGGAGGGATCTGGAAGACAACCTAATTTAGTTTCAGCAGAAGTTTACCTAATAACCCCAAGACTTTTAGATCAGATACAAAGGTTGAAAATAAATGGCAAGTGAAGGGCCCATGACAAACCAAGAAAGTGTTGGCTCTTTACTGGCACCATTACATCTTTCCATAATCACAATGCTTTGGTCAGGAAAGGTTGATAGTAGGGTCATTGGTGCAGATGGTACTTCATCAGAGAACTTAAGCCATACAGTGTCAGTCAATATGTTCATTCATGATACTTATGTATGTATGTTCCTGTCTTCATTCATATACATTAATAACAGTGTCCCTTTTCTTTGGGATGTAGGAAACTAAGTGATACTGGTGAATATATCATTCTTAGGGGCAGTAAAATTGCTTGACTAGCATGTCAGCTATATGACTTCCTCATTTTACTCCTGATACCAACAAAGTTCCATCCCTAACCATTCCTTTCCAGTTTTACAGCTTCTAATACAGAGGCAAATTGAACCTCCTGGGAGGCAGTAAGATTTGAGTTTTCTCGTAGGCATAAGTAGAATAATTCCTATTTGTTTATTCATTCATTTATTTATTATTTTAAAGCTCTCTTATATTTATTAAACTTAGTTTTTCCATGTATGGTTTGGCATTACATAAAGTATATTAAAGCTACTGTAAAGTTAAAAACAGCATTTTATAAGGCTAGAGATATGGTTCCATTAAAGGCTAGACTCACAACCAAAACTACAATCAATACCCTTGTCTCTATCATTTAATTGCCATAAATTTCCATATATATGCATGTATGTGTACATATATACACATACTTATTGAATCTTTGGCTCTCTAAACTTTCTGTAGTCTCAATATCACAAAACACGTATAACTACTATACAGATATGGAAAATCTGGTTAGTATAGAGCCATTTGCTCTCTATTTACAACTTATCATGTGAAATGCACATATTAACTTAAAATCCCACATTTTGAGCTTTAAAGTACCTCAAAAATTTGATGTATTGAAACAAAAAAAATCACAATATATATTTGCACTACTGGTTGAATGTCTAAGATGCCCAGATATTTATATATTTCATATTTCTATTTGTATATTTAACATATAAATAACAATATAATAAATAATTATGTAATGGTATTGGTAAATTACAGGTCTGTTGTCTCTGCAGAAAGGCACTATTACTGGATCATGTAGAAAATAAAGACTTCCTATCAGTAACAATGCCTTTCTGCAGAGACAACAGTCCTGTAATTTATCAATACCATTACACAATTATTTATTTTATTGTTATTTATATTTTCAGGCTAATTAAATGACAATGTCTTTAGCATTGATGATTTGTACACATTTATATATATACAGGCATCTTGAACCAAGCTTGTATGTAATAGATGATAAAGGAGATGCACTGCAATTAAACCTCAGGTTTAATTATTTTATAAAAGCTATCTTTAAATATGTGCATTCTATTAGATGAAATCACAGACAAAACAGAAAGGGCTGGCTCCTGTCAAGATTTTTAAGGTTGGGTGTTTCTACATAGGGTAGTCAGTAATGTGACTATAATGTGGAGAAACACTCACTGATTTTTCCTGATTGTCACAACAAATGATTTTGTATTGACCTTTAGAAGGTAGCATTTAGAAATTGTTTACAAGAGAAAAACAGGGATTCTCTGCCCACCTGGGATGATGCTGCTTAAAAATACTGGGATATTTAAATGAATCTTCAGGACCAATGAAATATCTAGAATGATCCTTTTGATAAGATGTATACATATACACACATGTATACATATGTATGGGCCAAACATCAGGATGAGAAATAATTGAGCTAGAAAGAAAAATAAATAAATATCTTTATACTGGGCTTTAGGGACCAATGTAAGGGGAAAAATAAATAAATAACGAACATTCACTAAGAGATATGTTCATACAGCATATATATTATCTGTTCTATACTACAGTTTCATCTATGCAAAATAAGAAAAATGAGATTATTCTATTTTGCAGAGAAGAACATAGAAGTCAGAAAAAGGAACAAGTATGTAGAACTACTGAGTAATGTAATCCAGGGAGCCAGAGCTGGGACAGACTCATTGGCATCTACCATTCTTTTCCACCACCAACATCCCACTTAACACCTTGCATGGCTACCTAAGTATCATTAAAGTTAAAAGGGAGCCCAAACCCAAGATCTCACTAGGCCATGTTTTTGTAGGTGATGTGAATGAGCTGTGGAAGGGGGGTTGTTCTTCAAATGGGAGTGTTTTAAAAGCATTTGAAAGATGTGTATCTCCACAGGAAATCTCCTTACAATGAATGAGTCTTTGTGCTTCTGTTTCTATGATCTTTTCCATTTTCCTTTTCTGTGAGTTCATTCATGTTGGTCTACATGGAACACTAAGAGAATGGCATAGTTTCTATGCCAATCCTATAAACATAGTTACTGAAGAATTAGAAATGATTAGCTTCACAGCCATTTGAAAATGTACTGTTAAATAGTAAGAACTAATTCGGAAATCTGGAAACTCTTATGAACAGCCCATTACTGTAATTGGCTTTTGTGCAACAAACGGAATATGTTCCTTCGGGCTTTGTAGGGAAATGAAATAAATTGAATATAAACTAGATTACCATTGCCTAAAGTACTTTTAAGTATTTTGTGTAGTTTAATACTTCAGAGATATTTGCCAACATTATGCACCCCTCCATGTCTCATTCTTTTGTTTCTTTTCTTATTAGAATCTGGTAAACAGATCTCCAAGGAAGATCAGAGATGCCCAAATTAAGCAGCCATACTTTTACAGAGTCTCTTGTAAACTATATATTACAATACTTTTGCTTCTTTAGTTGGATGAATACAGACTATTAGCGTGTATTAATGTGGCCATTAAAATGACCCAATGGTCCATTTACAAGGCGATCTAATCTACATGAATCACTTGGGTCTTTAATATATGTTCCTGTATGTATCACCCATTTACTACCAACATTTATATATTTCGTGGATACACAGTCTGATGGCTGCACAGCACCACTTGTTTAAGTATCTTAGAGACTTAAAAGTCCCAAATTGTGATTTTTTTTTATTGTCAGTATTCTAAAAGGAAGTGAAACTGTAAGTTGACTGAGATAAAATCAGCCAGGTGAGGAACAAAGGAAATTAATATTCACATGAGGCTTGTTGAGGATGGAATGTGGAAGATGCCAAAGTCAAGCAGCCTTGAAGCTGTACTCCGAAGTTTCATAGAGCTGTGACTGGTTTTACAGTTTACACTGCAAAGTGGGTTGTTAGTCATGTCTCTAGAATGTTGAGTTACGATGGATGCAGCAAACACTGATTATTTTGTAGGAAGGGTATAGGATGCAGTCTCATGAAAACAGACTTAGGAGTTTTCACAAACCATTGTCAAGGCTAGCAGGCTCCATTCCATAGTTTCATTTTAGTCCAAAATCACATCTGCCTGGGTCTATTAAAGTCTTTGGCTAAAACCAAGACCTCTCACCTTTTTTTGTTTTTTTGTTTTGTTCTGTTTGAAATAATATGCTGTTATGTAGCACAGGCTGGCCTTAGTGCTGGGATGACAGACATATGCTCTCTACTCAGCTTCTGTCCTTTCTCAATATCAGAAAATTAAATAATAGCAAGTAAGAAAAAGCTACAATGTTTGTTTTAGGTGACTGTATTGACAATTTTCTACGCAAACTGAACTGAAACCCACTCTATGTAGTTGTTTTGCAGAATATATCAAAATTTAAAAGTTAGATTTCAAAGGTGGAGAAATGACTCAGTGAGCTACCTCTTCTCAAAAGTATCCAAGTGTGTGTGGGATCTGTGATCCCCCAAGGGTGGGGGTGGCCCCAAAATTGGGGTTGGAAGGTGGGAGAGACAGGACTTATCCTAAAACTAATTGACCGATCAGCCTATTCAGATCCATGAATTTCAGATTAATGAAGGCCATTTAAAAAAAAATAGTTAGGTAAAGAGCAATTTAGGAAAGGTACCCAAATGCGATTACCACATGTAGACTCACACAAGTGCACATACATTCTTGTGCACACACACATATTCAAATGGAGAAATACATATGCCAAACATATTTACAATAAATACCACACACCCACAAAATGCAAAGAAAATCAACACATATAAAATAAAATAAAATAAAATAAAATAAAATAAAATAAAAATGGTATTTCAGCTTCTCTGGGTACAGAAACGGCCTCCATATTGAAATGAATGCAATAGCAGTAGCTATTTTGAAGTACCTTCATGTGATGAAGGATACCATTGCTAAGATAGTAAGTATATCATTGTCTCTTACATAGATGGTCTTAGTATATTTCTTCAGTTTTAAACACTCTTCAATAAAACAAGCCCCTAAGCAGTGTATATTCACAAATATAAATCTGAAGTTTTGCATTAAAAATAAAAGTTGACAATTATTTCTTAAAGGCATAAGTTTGAAAAATATTTCTCAAAAGTGTATAATGCATAAATTTTCTTATTCTGTCTTTCACTGAAAAGTTGATGATTATTTTTGGAAACTTGATGTGAAAAATGATGGCTGAAATCACCTTTACTGTATGCCTTTCATTATTATTAAAATGCTTGTTCAGTAAATTATAAGTAAACATAAATTTAAAAACTGAAATTAGCATATTGGAGCACATAATATAAAATGTTGCCATTAAATTTATTTCTTCTTCTGAGACAAATCTTAATATATCATGAAATAAAGACTATAGTTTTTATTAACTTAAATACATTTATCTATATATAGTAGAATGTCCACTTCCCAATTTGGAACTTTTCAATTTGAACTGAGATTTCATTAATTCTTTTTATTAAATGCTTTCAAAATTATTATTAGATTTATCTATGTTATTTTATGTATATTATTGTTTTGCCTTTATTTATGAGCATGTAGCACATGCATGCCTAGTGCCCATGTAGTCAGGAAAATGGTCAGATCACCAAGATCTGGAGTTACAAATGGTTGTGAGCTTCCTGACCTGTGGGTGTTGGGAACCAATCCTAGGTCCTCTGCAAGAACAACAAGTGTTCTTCACCATGGAGTGATCATTCCAGCTCATTTTTGTTACATGTTTTAAGGAGAAGAAAGATAACATAATGCTAACTTTTTTGACCATCGATTAACAAATTTTAAACCTATTTGGTATGTTTCCCCAGGTCTCCTTAATCTTACAATGCTTTAAATGTTGAAGGAATTTTAACAGGCGTGTAATAAAATCCAATCATGAATTAAGACCAGAATTGGCAGAGCATAACAATAAGTAGTAGGTACATACACAGAGAATCTGCACTGGAAGCTAGCCCCACAGGTCTTAAGCCTTTCTTGGAGAGTGAGAAGGACAATGAGTGCTCAGTTAATTAACTTCAAGGATTAGACTGACTGCAACTTTCGAGCCTGATTACAGGCGAAGTAATTTGCCCATTGATCATTGAGTGTTAATGTCACATTCTACCAGTTCTGCTTGGTCAGTGAGAAAACACTGTTTTTATGTCTGGCATTTAGCTTGGAACTCCAGCATCTTCATCTTTGTTGCCCACTTATACACCCTCGTTTCTTCATGTGCAGTCATTCATAATGTTTTATTCATTGTTATTTCTGGGGGGCTGTTGATTTTAGGCATATTCATTTGGTAATAAGTTCTATTCATAAACCATCTTTGTATTGACTGATAAGTGGCATTGAGCACTAAACAGTTTCTATATTGAACTTCCCCAAATTTCAAAAATACATTACTCTACTATATGAGATTTGTGTGCAGACAACTGAAGATAAACTGTGTTACTGTAAGTCTAGTCATGCATGTTGTGGCTCCTTTGTTTCCAACAGTGATTTTTATTTTTTAGACATGGGGATTTAGTTTTTCTTTTTTTTCTTCTTGATTTTAAGTGCCAGACACTTCAGATATTAACTTTTTAGAACTCTTAATAGCTTCCTCTAAGCCTCAGAGAAGCTCTCTACTGAATCTATTACTTCTCTAGCTTTTCATTCAGTCCAACCATTGCTTAGCTCACAGCTATTTGCTTGTTGTATGACTCCCTATGTGGCAACTTGTATGGGGAAGCTATTAAGAAACCAAGTACTTTATGGAGTCACCTTCCATCACTTTTTAAATTAACTTTAGCAGTCAGAGACACAATTCTTTTTTATAAAACTACTCATGGTATCTTTTGCCATAGTATCATAAAACTGACAATCTTAATATTACTGGAATACTGAGGTTCACAGGAGTAAGCAGGGCAAAAATAATGGTTGGGACATGGGGAAGCAAGCAGACCAAGACAAGCAAAGGGCAATAGTGACAGCGAAGGAGTGCAAAGACACATGAACTTCACACAGGAACAGCACTGGGAAAACACTTCCCCTGCATTGTAAAGTTTGAGGGGGAGCTGATGGGAAAAGTTTTTACTGAAGCAGAAACAGTGTTGGAGTCAGGAGCACAAAACCCATGGCAAGAGGAGTCACCAGCTATGAAATTCTCTGCATTTCCCCATCTGGCTGGCTGAGAGTTTCCAGGAAAATAGATGACAAACCATCTTCTTTTGATCGCCATTAAAATACCCATTTTTCATAAAGGTAGGAAAGAACTTCCTAGGAGGCCTTTGGTGTCTATTCCTTCCATTTGTATGTAAGCAGAGTATGCTTAATGAACCAGAGACAACTTCTAAGACTAACATCCAAATTATGTTTATCCTAGAATTATTTAGCAGAGCCAAGAATCCCTAAGGTCTCAATGTTGCTGTCGTTTGACATGTACACATATTTCCTAAGAGAAATAATTGAAGTCCACTTAACACTGGTTCTAAAGTTTAATTATTTTGAAGGTGCTTAAGCAGAAATTCAGCTTTCAAGAAGCAGAAGGTGAGGGAAGGGCATAGCTGAACCGTTGAGCCATAGCTCTGAAGTCCTTAAGTGGAGACACACTTTTACTGACTGGTAGTTTTTTTCCAAGAAGAGTTATTGCTTATGTCTTATCAAAATTAATTAGATCAAAATCAAATTGAGGAATCTTGTTATGTTTATCTCCTTGTGATATGTTGAGTTTTCAACAACTACTACCTGCACTTTTTAACATTGTACAAATGATGAGACCTATATGTGTTGACAGATATAACACAATGGCTATGACGAGCCATAACTCAAGTACCCACTACACTTCACTATTGGTGAAAGTAAGATGTAAATGCTGAGAGAAAGACCATTGGAAATAGTCAGAGAATTTAGATAGGTTCAACATAAGTGGTAGTTTAAATTGTTACTTTTGAACCAATTAAATCTTTTTATCTTGGGTATATAAGATAATCTATATGATTCCAATCATTTTATTATAAGTTGAAAAGATAATATATTTCCTTAGAAGATCACTTTGATTGAAAATGTATTTATTTTTACTAGCATTTGGGTAGCAGATGCTGTTGAGTACTATCACAGCTCTTTGAATTGATGCCAAGTTACAAAGGAAACAAAAGGGCAAATTTTACAGGTGCTTATTTCCAATCTGTTTTTAGTCAATAATTTTGAAGCAGATGTCAAATTAATTATCCCCATTTAGTCTATGTAGAGAGAATAAAGAAATGCTAAAATTCCTCCAAATTCACCACTTAAAAGAATTCACATTATTACCTGAAGTCCCTGTTTATTTTTTCAATTAGTTAACATTGCCTCATTTTCTTTTCTCAGTGGAAATAAAACTCATATGTCATTGGATTTCCCATTTAATGGCCATAATTTGGCAGCACTTAAGATATAGTTAGGCCACCCTCAAAGATGTTTGATGACAGACCATTTTCTACAACCCATGAGTAATTTCTATTCCCAGTAAGAGTCACTCTCACTCCTTGGTAGTCGAGTGGTCAATTCATGATACAAACAAACAAACAGACAGAACAAAGCAGACAAAGAATTTTAAAAAAATTTCCTTATACCCTGCATCAATGGACTGTTGCCTTGGCTGGGAGGAGGTTTTGTGTACATGCTAGGATAGTCCCTCAATATTCAGCCTCACAACTGGAAATGTCTTCCCTGCCCTCTCTTCCTGCTTTTGCAAACCATGGTGAGACTCTTCATAGTTTTCAAGCCTACTGTAGGGCTGATTAGAAGTTGTGACCAGGTCTAGTTGAAGTCTGCAATGCTCACTGTTCTTACAGATACTCATTTGTTTTGTTTTTCCATTTTCCCTTCTTTTTGAAAGGTTTCATTTTTATACAAAATATCCTGATCAGAGTTACTTGTCCCTCTACTCCCAGTTTTTACCCACCTCCCCTCCCATCTAAACTATTCTGTTTGTCTCTCATAGGAAAGAATAGGTTTCTAAGAGACAACAGAATTTAACAAAATAAAACATAATAAAATAAAACAAAAACTATCACATTGGAGTTGGACAATACAAACAAACACAAGGAAAAATGCAGTAAAGAAGGCAGAAGAATCAGAGAATGTCTTGTTCACACACTCAGCAGTCGCATAAAAGTACTAGACTGAAAGCTAAAAGATATATACAGAGAACCTGTTGCAGACCCATGCAGGCCCTGTGCTTTTTGCTTCAGCGTCTGTGAGTTCATATGAGCTTCATTAAGCTTATTTATAGGGTCTTACTCTCCTGGCTTTCTCTATGCCATCTGGCTCTTACTTCCTTTCATCGTCCGCTTCCATGGGATTCCCTAAACTCTGAGGGAAGGGATTTGATGGAGACATCCTGTGGGGCAGTGATCTGGCAGGCAGTCTGACATCTAGTTGAGCACAGGCTGAAAACTCTGGGAGACCCGGCGGAATAATTCGAAAGGGACCAGAAAACGTTTTTTGCCAAAGCTCCTGGAAGGCTTTTTGGCTCCAGCCACGGTCACATATCACGCCCCAGTAGAAGCACAGCTCCAAGCCGTCCCCATGTTAGAGAGACACCTAGAGTCTTAGTCACTTCCCTTCCCAGTTATTTTATCTGCCCCACCATTCTGGGAGAGGCTGGAGGTACAGTTCCATCCATGCCACTTTCCACAAGATGAAAATAAACACCTTAGAATTATGGACAGTCTCTTCATCTGGACCCACCATGGGAAGTGAGGGATCCAGCCTTTAATTAATGAGCAGCAGCTAATCTCCCGAGCACTCCTAGATGGTACCTGTTCACCCAAGCCTAAGCAGCTAGCCTGTTTCCCAAAGCAGCCTAGACCTGGTCCTTGGAGGGAACCCCAGCTGTGCTCCAGCTAACCAGCCTGCAGCACCCTGCAGCAACGGCTGTCCTGGGTTCAGGGAATGGTCCCCTCCCCCACCCACGGACAGGGCCAGATAAAGGCTTCCCAGGGCCCCTCACCTGCCTGTAGGATTGTGGGGGAAGATGGGCAGCCGCTCCCCATGTGTCCTGTCCCACCCAGAGCTGCAGCACCCTGGGACAGACACATGGGACTTTGTTCTACCAAGCCAGGTATGTTCCCAACAACACTCCATTTACAACAGTATCTTCTGAGGTTTCTCTCTGTACAATGTCTGCCTGTAGATCTTTGTATTTGTTTGCATCTGCTACAAAAGGAAGTTTCTCTAATGATGAATGATAAGGTCACTGGTCTACGAGTATAAAAGAATATCATTAAGAGTCATTTTGTAAATCACTTTTTTTTTTTTCTTTTAAGATCAGTACTGTTTGTTTTTACTCTAGGTCTCTGGGCTATGTAGTCTCTAGCTCTTGGTCACCTAAGCAGTGTTGGGTATCAGCTCCCTCACACAGAGTAGGCCCAAAGTCAAATCAGATATTGTTTGGTTGTTACCACAGATGTGCACTACCATTGCTTTAGCATATTTTGTAGACAGAACAGCATTGGAGATCAAAGATTGTGTGGATTGGTTGGTGTGTACTTTCCTCTTTTGGTAGTATGAAAAATACCATCCTGTAACAAAACCACTATAAGGTAGAGGTTAAGATTCTCTGGAGGCACCAGCTTGACCTCTCTATGTTCAATGTGTTTGTAGGTGTTTTATTCAGCAATATGGCCTTGCTAACTGTTGGTAGAAAGCAACATATTATCTTGGCAAAAGCCTAAGTTGTTTAAAGATTTCTATGAAACCCTTTTGGCCAGCAACTTAGTTGAGTGTAAACCTGTCGTGATGCTGGAGACTTGGTTTGGTGACAATAGATGAAGAGTTGGGACTCTGTCTTCTTCATTATCTGGAGACTTAATTTGAATCATCTCCGTATGCTTTAGGAACTTTCTACTACACTCAGTTTCCACTCAGTGCCTCAAATGTCCCTGTATTCTAGCTCCCTGTCCCCTCATTTCCTCTCTCAACCCAATCTCCCCTCATCTCTCCACCTGAACTTCCTTTTCCCATTCCCTTGCCCCCAACTACTCATATAGCCTATATACAAATGAGTTTCATGGGGATTACACTGAATGTGTAGATTGCTTTTGGTATAATTGGCACTTTTACTATGTTAATACTACTTATCCATGAGTACAGAAGATCTTTGCACTTCTGATATTTTCTACCATTTCCTTCTTTGATTTCTTAAAGGTATTTTTTTATCATGCAAGTCTTTCACTTGCTTAGTTAAAGTCACTCTAAGATATTTTATATTATTTAAAGCTATTGTGCAATCTGTTTGTCATTTGTATATAAGAAAACTAAGGCTTTTTGAGCTGATTTGAACCCAGCTTCTTGGCTGGAAGTCTTTATCACTTGTAGGAGTTCCCCATGGAATTTTTAGAACCATTTTTATATACTATCATAACATCTACAAATAATACTTTTATTTCTTAGGCTTCAATTTGTATCCTCCTGCTCTCCTTCAGTTACTTCCAGTAGTATATTGAATAGATATAGAGAAAGTGGAAAACTTTGTCTTATTCCTATTGTCTCCATTTAGATTGATATTGGTTATGGGTTTTCTGTAAACTGTTATTAGGTTGAGGTATATTCCTTATATCCCTAATCTATCCAGGATCTTTATCGTGAAACGGTGTTGGGTTTTGTCAAGGCCTTCTTTGTATCTAGTGAGATGATTGCGCAGCTCCCCCTCCCCCAGTTTGTTTATAGAATAGATTACTTTTTTATGGATTGAGCCATCTCTGCCTCTCTGGGATAAAGTCTATTTATTCATTCTGGATGATCTGTTTGATGTGTTCTTGCACTCATTTTGAAAGTATATTTTGAATTTTTTGCATCTATGTTCCTGAGGAAAGTTGGTCTGTAATTTTTTCTTCATTTGGTTTTTATGAAGTTTGGGTTTCAGAGTGACTGTGGTCTCAGAAAATGAATTGGGAATATGATCCTCCTGTTTCTATTTTGTGGAATAATTTGAGGTATATTCGCTTCTTCAACATTGGAACATGAGATTTGTAGTAACCTAAATTTGTATTCCATGGCCATAATCATCCTTATTTGGCTCCCAATTAAGCTATTTCTTAATTCTCTTTAAGGTGAAGCCTGTGGTTTTGCTTTGACATACATGATTGTTAGCAGCTTGAGTGAGCCATTTGGGCATAATAGCACCACTCTATGTCAGATGGGTTTCTACCAGGTTACTTGGGAGAAAGGGTCTCAAGAGTCTTTTATGGTGAGTTATGTTCACAGATAAGTATTGAGGAAATCATGGCAGCTACTAAAACTTGTACCTATCCTAAGATCTTTTCTACTGCCCCAACACAGACTACCTACCTATAGTGCATCCAAACAATTTTGTAAAGAAAAATGACTTTTTATCTTTCCCTTCTTTTGATCATGATGCATACTTAAATTGTCTGTTCCTATGATTTTCGGAGCTGGTCGATTTTTGTAGCCTAGAACTTTGTTCTGTACTCTTTGTGCCAAATGTTAAATAAGGCGTGAAAAGCCAGTTACACGTGAAGTGCTCTGTCATCTTGAAGTCTGAGCTGAAACATTTGCTGAGTAATAGTAACCTATTCAATTATGAGTTTGCAAAGTTCAGGAAAAGTTCTTTGGTAGAGCTACCGCTTTGCTGGCAATTCCTTCTGTCCTGATTTGTCATTCATGTATTTAGATTATACTTTAATCTTTTCCCCCATGCTTGAGGCACACATATACATGGTCAAAAATAAAATGCATATTTTAAAAATGTTGTATGTGAATCAAAGTTTATTATTTTGATTATGTTTGGAAAACTAGATTAAAAAAATCCAAATACAATTGGAAAATGGGATTTTCTTAATAGCACCCTATGTGGATGCTATTAAGCAAGACTGTCCTGAGATGTAAATAAAAGTGTTAGTGCATATTTATAGTACTAAGATATCACTATTGATGTGAATTAAGTTACTCTTTTAGATTATTACTATGTTTACCCTTTGAAAATATTTTTGTATGTGCTATAATCCGTATAAATAATCATAAACATATACATGTATTGAAGGTATTTCTTTTAAATTTGTTTTCATGATAGGATTAAAGAAGATGCCAGATTCTCCTAATAGTAGCTTTTGGCATCTGGATTAACTTTTATATTACTCTCTATAAAAGAGGCAAACAAAAGATCAAGATTGTTAAGTGTTGCCATGAAGAGAGAAAACATCTTATTTTAAATGGTGGTGAAATTGTTAAAATATGATGTGATTAAATGCTTAGACAAAAATTTCACACTCTATATTTGCTAGAAAAAAACTAAAATTTATGCTTCAAAATTATTTTTAAAATTAAAGATAGGCATTCTTGTGGAGGAACTGTACAGTTTCCCTTCATGTAAAACATATTTTGTCATTAGTTGAGCAGTGATTTTTATTGGTATGATGAAGCTTTTTACCAAATATTAATCACTGCCAATAGATATTATCCTAATTTTGTTATAAAGCATGCTATATAATAAGGTATTTTAATGCCTAATTTTGTATAAAACTACTGAATTTCAGAAAAAGAAAACATTAGATTTACAGCCTATGCTCACTGAAATATTCCATAAAATTTCTATGGTTATAATATTTATCCAGCAAAATGTTTGTGTGACATCTGTAATAACTAAAATTCAGTTCTTTTTGTAAAATATGCTAATGCTAGATTAATATTCCATGCATATGTTAAAATCTAATACTGTGTAAATAATATGTAAATGAGATTCTGGCAGCTGAGGTATGATAGGACATTACCAGACATTTAGTTTATTTTTCTAGATTTTTCTAAATTGTTTCTACAGAAAACTCACATTTTTTTATAAACAAAAAATTTACATGCTGCTTATTAGCACTTAGTACAAACTTTTGGGGATAAAATACTGAGACATTGTTATATCAGCTATGGCATGTTTTAATGAACATACAATACATATATGTATCTATGACATTTAGAAAGAAGATAAACATGATTTTGTATAAATATTAATTCACCACTCAATAGTTTGAAAGTTACAAATGAAACTTCCTGATAACTTTAGTTATGATTAAAATTCTAAAGAGTTTTAAACTGTTCTCTGAAGCATCATAGTTCTTAAAGTAGAAAGTTCATTTTAATTTTATATTTATTTTCATCAACAAAATCAAGAATTATAAAAGGAAAACAACTTTGTTCAGAGATATTGATATCTTCTCCGTATTTTGATTTCTGAGATTAATACCTCAGGAAAAGAAAAGAAAAAAATATTCTACATGAGCCTTAAAAGAATTACACCCTTGAAGAAGGTTGAAAAAAATAATGTAAGAAAAGGCTTATGCATAATTAGGTTGGCTATAATCAAAATAGTGCTGCTTAAGAGACTTTCTAATTCTTTATATTCAAAACAAAATATTCAATGGTCCTAGAATATCAATCTATTTTCAGTACAATTTGCAAAACACTTTGACTTTTAAAGATGTTTTATACTTACCATTAACTTTGTCAGCCTCTTAACTCAATCAGAGCATATTTAAGTTTCTGTTTGGGTTGAAACAGTTTTAATGACCACATTAAGGCTCTGATTAAATAGTTCTATCCTACATGTAAGGTGCAGTGCATACCAAGTAACAAATCAATTGTTGGCTTTTAACAACACAAAAGCATAGCTCTCACCTTAAAGGGGGTAAGAGTTCATTGTCTTCTGGAGCCAAGTATGAGTGACTATGGCCAGGGAACACAGATTCAGGTTACCCCTAAGTTCTAACACAGTAACAGTTTGATGAAGTTTTTATAGTAAAACAAAGAAATACATGACTTATGACAACTTTTAAATACACAGATGGAAATATCAGGTAAGAATACTGCATCAAGAAAAATATTAACTGTAGATGTCAAATTCTGTTTGAATATACTTTAGCCTTTTAGTTGATGGAAATTGTGGCTTTATTAAGTTCATATTGTCTACAAGGGTTTACCAGTTTGGCACAAGGACATGAGGTCAGACATAGACATAGGAAAGAGATGTTGCTAAGAAGGCTGAAAATAACCTTGGTGACCAAGCTTTAGTAATGGTGACATTCTTACTTTACCACAATGACAAAAATTCTCATCAGTTATTTATCCTTCAGAAAGCTCATTGTCATATGTGTTTTTTTTTTTTCCAGGCTCTTTTTCAATGATGATAATATCAAAAATTGATGTTTTTATAATCTTCAGTAGGTCAATCTTTAAAACTTAAATATTCCTGCCAGGCAGTGGTGATGCATGCCTTTAATCTCAGCACTTGGGAGACAGAGGAAGGCAGATCTCTGAGTTCGAAGCTAGCCTGGTCTACAAAGTGAGTTCTAGGACAGCCAAGGCTATACAGAGAAACCCTGTCTTGAAAAACCAAAATAAATAAATAAAAAAATATCTTTAAATATTCCTCAGCCTGATATTTTCATACAAAGAAATGACTAATAATTATAAATATTTTTGATGTATGAATGTTCCTATCATAGTATGATCATTTCTGAAGACAAGTAATGAGATAAGCCAAATACTTAGCCAAGCAGCGCTATTCTAGCAGGTAAAAGCCTGACTCCTGATTGATTAACTAGTCTCAAAATGATGCATACAGTGGAAATAATTAACCTACCTTGTCAGTTGCTACAACTTCTGTGACATTCTGATGATGGCCATTCCAATTCTTTTACCTTCCAGAGATCTGATTCTTTAAAACACTTCATATGCAATGTCAAGGATAGTCTAAGAAGTTAAATTTTAAGAATATTCCTTTTTCTGTAAGTATGTTTTTCTGTTGGTTGTGCTTTGCATTTTACTGTTGCTTTATCTATTGTTATAGAGCTCCAAGAAGAGGAACAAAAGGTCACCCTTTCAGTTACTAAGTTAGTATACCCAATGGCACCATGGGAGGCCAGACCTAAAGCTTACCTTTAAAGAGGAAGATATAGAAATTCATGCAGCTTAGATGCCAATGGACTCAGATAAGTTCAGAAAGAATGGGAAGCATTTCACCCAAAACTCAATATTCTTAAAAACATGAGAACAGATTTCAGGTAAACTCAACTTAACACCTTGCCTTCTAGACTATTTAATTACTTCATTTTTTCAAAAGAAAGGGACTTTTGGGACTGAATCCCAGCCTCTCTGACATTTCCAATCACTAGTCCCATAAAGAAATAATTCTTGTCCCAGTGACTAGGAGCAGTTACAACCAAATCAGAAATGTATTTGGAGGAAATGTCTACAGTCAGAATGGAAATGGTAGTACATAGCAATCATCCCAGCATCTGGGAGGCTGAAACAGTTCAATAGTGTCCCAGGTTATATGTTCTCCATATAAAAAACAGGGAGACTGATGATAGGAATGGAAACTAACCCAACCTTTGTGAAAATCAGTATGGAGGTTTTTTAAAAAATAGAGATAGATCTCTGTTCTTACTTTTGGATATTTCCCTGAAGAATCAAGTATCACAGAGATATTTGTACATCAATAAATGCTATAATATTATTCACAGTAGCTAAGTTATGGAACCAAGCTAGGGCATCTAACATAGGAATGGATAAAGGAAAATATAGTGATCCTCAAACTTCCTCGAGAAAACTCTTAGAAATGACATACACTTTCAGCAATGTAAAAAGCACAATAACTTCAAGACAAATAAAATTTAAAAACTATTAATAAATTTTATCAAGGACGTCAAAGATCTCAACCTTGAAAACTTCTAAATACTCTATGAAGAAATTCAGAAAAGCATCGGAATATAAAATGAGTATACATGCTAATGGATTAGCAAAAAATAATATAAAATGTCTGTATTACTGAAATTGATTAACAGACTGAATGTAGTCTCCATTAAAATCCCAAAGTCATTCATGACAGAACAAAAAAAAGCATCTCCTAAAATTCACATTGATAAGTATGAAACACAATAAATAGTCAAAGCCACTCAATGCCGAAAGAGTTCCCCAGTAGGCAGCACAATACAAATAATACTATAGAGCCATAGTAACAAAACAAGATTGTTACTGGCATGTGGCCAGACATGAAGATAAAGTTAATAGATACAGAATCTAAAAGTAAACCCACAGAACTATATAAATTTTTTTTTTGACAAAAGTGTCAAGACTACACATCGAGAAATAAATGGTGCTAAGAAAACTGAATGTCTATTGCTGATCTTAGAAACTGAGCCACTGTTATTTTGTTCAGGAAGTTGTAGCCTGTATCAATGAATTCAAGACTATGCTCCACTTTCTGTTCTATTAGATTTAGTATATCTGGCTTTAGGTTGCAGTCTTGAGTCACTTGGACTTGAGTTTTATGCAGGGTGATAGGTATGGATCTATTTGCATTCTTCTACATGCAGAAATCCTGTTAAACAAGCACCATTTATTGAAAATTCTTTCCTTTTTCATTTGTAAAATGGGACCTCATACAAATAGAAAGTGTAAGACAAAGGACACTGTCAATAGGACAAAACAACAGCCTACAGATGGGGAAAGGATCTACACCATCCCTACATCAGACACTGCACTAGAATCTAAAATATATGAAGAACTCAAGAAGTTAACTTCCAAAAATCCAAATGACCCAATTAAAAATAAGGTACAGAACTAAACAGAGAATTGTTACTGTATGAATCTTGATTGGCATAGAAACACTGAAATAAATGTTTAGTGTCCTTAGTCATCAGGGAAATAGAAATCAAAATGGCTCTGAGAGTCCATCTTGCACCAGTTAGAATGGGTAAGATAAAAAACACAGGTGATAACACATGCTGGTCAGGATGTAGAGCAAGAGGAATATTCCTACATTGCTGGTAAGAGTGCAAACTCATATAACCACTTTGGAAATCAATCTGGTATTTTCTCAGAAAATTGGAAATACTACTACCTGAATACCCAGTTATACTGCTCCTGGGCATACATGTGAAAGATGCTCTACCTTAACACAAGGACACATGCTTCCCTATGTTCAAAGCAGCTTTATTCATAGTAGCCAGAAACAGAAAACAACCTAGATGTCCCTCAACTGAAAAACTGATAAAGAAAATGTGGTACATTTACATAATGGAATAGTATTCAGGTATTAAAAAGAGTCATTATGAATTTTGTAGGCAAATGGAAGCAACTTGAAACTATCATCCTGAGTGAGGTAACCCAGACCTAAAGGATATGCATGGTATGTGCTCATTTATTAGCGGATATTAGCCACAAGGTACAGGATACCCATGCTACTCTCCACAGACCTAAAGAAGCTAAACATGTAGGAAGGCCCAAGTAAAGAAGCTTGAATCTCACTTAGAAGGGGGAATGAAATAGTCATGGGTGGACGGATGGAGGAACCTGAGTGGGAGAGGGAGAAGGGGAATGGGGATGTTGGAATCCATTATGGCAAGAGACAGGAGAGAGGGCCAGGAGAATGAATAGAAATCTTTAGCTAGTGGGGTTGGGGAGCCACGGGGATTATTTTCAATGATGTACCAGAGACCTGGGATGGGGAAGGCTCCTAGGAATAAAAAGGAGTGACCTTAGCTGAGACTCACAGCAATGGGGATAAGGAACCTGAAGAGGCTACCTCCTGTAACAAGGCAGGAACCCCAGTGCTTTGATAGCGGCACCAACACACCCACAAAATTTTCAACCCAATATTTATCCTGTGCACAAGAAATGCAGAGATAGGGGATGGAGCAGAGTCTGGGGGAATGGCCAATCAAAAACTGGTCCAAATTGAGACCCATGCCATGGGCAAACATCAATCCCTGACACTACTAGTAATGCTCTATTATGCTTTCAGACAGAAACCTAGCATAACTGTCATCTAAGAGGCTTCATCTAGCAGCTTATTGAAACAGATGCTAAAAGCCACAGTGAAACATTGAATGGAGCTGGGGACCTCTTATAGAAGAGTTGGGGGAAGAAGCTAGGGCACAGAAGATGATAGGAGCTCCACAGGGAGATTACATCATACTGTTTGTCCAATATAGATGGTTTCATGACAAGGTAATCTTTAACATTTTTCAGAATAAATAAATATTTGTTAATTATTTGAGAAATTACTAGTATTATAAAGTTTAGTTCTGAAATATAAGAATGATACTTCTGATATTACTTATACTTTTGAGTTCTACTTATGTAGTACATACATAAAAATTGCCTGCAGTGCTTTCTGGTACAAAGTGGGTAACTTTTAGAAGTCATTGACATTTTCTGCTGTTTCATTCACTGTTTTACAATCTAACTAAACATGTAATGAGCATTTATTCTTTGGACTCTTTAAAAATCATTCCTTATCAGAGCTGTGAGAAGGCTTGATACCCAAACCTTGTTTCAAAGAGAAGAGAACTACTGGAGTGATGGACTGAGTATCTAGTAGCTTTTCGGTAGAAGATTCAGGATATGAAATTATTGCTTTTGAGAACATGTTTATTTGGTTTATACAGAAAATTGTTCTTTTATAACTTGCATTTAGGAGATTTGTGAAAAAAATTGGCCTCCTCATTACATGTACTTTAGACACAGTGACATATGACATTTACTGTACATTTATAATTTTTTGTGAAGCACTGTACCTTTCTCAAGTACCACCTAAATAGTTCTCAAAATTTTCCTGTGGGGGAAAAGTATTATCACACCTATTTTACAAATGAAGAGAAAATAAGTAATTTTTTCACATTATTAGATAGAAGCCAAGTAGTAAATCTCAGACTGTACTGAAAAGGAAAATGGTTACAAAATCCTTAACTATTATTCTATAATATGTGTCATTAGAGGAGTGAGTAGATTTTAATGGGAAGAAGCACCATAGAGAGAGGGTGAAGAATGACAAGGGAGTGGGGAAAATCTCTGAGGTCACAGGCAGGCATGATATCTCTCAAATTTGACAGAGGGAGTGTTTCTAATTGTACCTCTATTCCAGAAGAACCAAGTGATTTTTTGTTTTTGTTTTTTTTTCGTACAATCTAACACTTTTAGGTTTCTGTATGAAGGAATACACTAAAGATGAAAGTTTGGAAAGATTACTTTCTAAACAGAAATCTCCAAAGAATAAAGGAAGGAATGTAGAAAATTCAGAAGTTATGTTGAGAGGCTGGAAAGGTGGGTCAGGGCTTGAGAGCAAGTGCTGCTCTTGCAGAGGACTCAAGCACAGTTTCTAGCATCCATATCAAGGGGCTTTCAAATGCCTGTTCCTCTAGCTCTAGGGGATTTGACAGCTCTTGTGGCTTCTGTGGGTAACTGTACTTACATGTATATAGCCATAGACAGATATACAAATAATTAAAATTTTCATAAATAAAATATGACACAGGTATTCATGTTGAACACTAAGGTACAATTTATATTTTTTATAACTCCATAGAAATAAAAATAATACATGGACTTACAGAACTGATTCAGAATTCCCGGATACTGTATATATTTTTAGTCCTTTATTCACATGTCTAGAAGTTACCTGTGTTTCTATGGAATGAAAGTATTTATATTTTTCAATGGAAATAACTCTGTATAGGAACTCCAGGAAAAACACAAATGAAAGAATGAAAGGTTCCTACAAGTATAGGGTAAAAAAAATCACTAAATTAATTCCATAGATATGAGTGGATATCTTTGTTATAATAAATCCAAGTAGACTAAAGAGTATAGATGTGCAGAAAAATATCTTGAAAGAAGAAGCCCATGACTCCCTCATGACTTTAGTTTTTATCCATTTTTGTAGCATCACATTCTTCTGCCTATCAGTATATGGATCATGTAGGTTTGTCTCTAAGCAACTGCAGTATGAGGATACTGTGTTTGTGTGAATCATTGTCAATGTAGCAAACACTATATGTATCTCATCAGAAATTCTTTTATCCAGTGTTCTTACAGTGTTTCTCCTCCCTCTTCCACATAAATCCCAAATCATTTAGGGGAGTGGTTTGATAAAGACATCCCATTTAGAATTGAGGTTCTTAAACTCTCTCACTCTCTGTACATTGTTCAGTTGTAGGTATCTATATCAATTCCCATTCTAGTGCAATGTCTGATGTAGGGATGGTGTAGATCCTTTCCCCATCTGTAGGCTGTTGTTTTGTCCTATTGACAGTGTCCTTTGTCTTACAGACACTTTCTATTTGTATGAGGTCCCATTTTACAAATGAAAAAGGAAAGAATTTTCAACAAATGGTGCTTGTTTAACAGGATGTCTGCATGTAGAAGAATGCAAATAGGTCCATACCTATCACCTGCATAAAACTCAAGTCCAAGTGACTCAAAGACTGCAACCTAAAACCAGATGCACTAAATCTAATAGAACAGAAAATGGAGCATAGTCTTGAATTCATTGATACAGGCTACAACTTCCTGAACAAAATAACAGTGGCTCAGGTTCTAAGATCAGCAATAGATATTCAGTTTTCTTAGCACCATTGATTTCTCAATGTGTAGTCTTGACATCTTTGTCAAAAAGTATAATAATAAATATATATAGTTCTGTGGGTTTACTTTTAGATTCTGTATCTATTAACTTTATCTTCATGTCTGGCCACATGCCAGTAACAATCTTGTTTTGTTACTATGGCTCTATAGTATTATTTGTATTGTGCTGCCTACAGGGGAACTCTTTCGGCATTGAGTGACTTTGACTATTTCCTGTCTTTCATACTTATCAATGTGAATTTTAAGAGATGCTTTTTTAGTTCTGTCATGAATGCCTTTGGGATTTTAATGGAGACTACATTCAGTCCATTAATCGTTTTCAGCAATACAGACAGTTTATATTATTTTTTGCTAATCCATTAGCACGTATACTCATTTTATATCCCGATGCTTTTCTCAATTTCTTCATAGAGTGTTTAGAAGTTTTCAATGTTGAGATCTTTAATGTCTGTGTTTTAACACTTTCATCATCTTAAGGATAATAACCTGGAGGTTATTTAATGATACAAGAGGATGTATTCCTCTTACAAGTGAGTGTTGTATGATGTGTAATTTTATACAAAGAACATGCACTGACTGATTTTGGGATCTGCTTGTGGACCTGGATGCAGTTCTCTACAGATACAGTGGTACCTGTATAAAATTCCTCTCCAGTCACTGCTGCTACTCTCCCGGTCATCTAAAATTAGAATTTCTGACCTTTTAACATATCTACTCCTCTTATACTCTGAATAATTTTTCCACAGTAATTTTATTCATCCTCACGGGTCTGGCTATGTTTTATAATCTGATAATACCTTAATTTTTCTCAATATATCTTTTAAATTAAGAGATATTTCCCTAGAGCCAATGACATTTCTTAAATGTTCACATTCTTTAGAGAGCTAATGCTCTTTGGTTTATCCCCGGGGGAACTGATTCAAATTTTGTTCCAGTTTTCATCTTTCAGCTCAGTAACAAAACAGAGAAAAAGTTTTCTGTCATTTCATTCACTGTGGATTTCATTTCCAGAAATGTGGCAGATAAGAGATCCTGTCTTTACGGCTTTCCCAAACACATTAAAATACTGTATATGTGTGATCATGTTCTTACCTAGAACTCACCTTGGCATTGTTGTTGTCATTGTTTCCTCAATAATCGTATGACTTACATACTGTAATTGCTTCCATTGTTCTGAGTATTGACTGACCATAAGCGATAACATGTACCTTTTCCAAGATCATAAAATTAACTGCTAAATTCTACCTTTTAAATCACTCCCTTTCTGTTTCTTGTCTAGGCCACTTTCATTCTCCTACTGCTGAGAGGCGTGTATGTCTGGCATGGCTGGAAAAACAAAATTTTTGTCTTGCAATACTTTGGTGTTATCTCCTGATTTTGACACCATAATGTAAGATTTAAAATACTTTTAGTACATATATATAATAACCATAAGAATAACAGCTTGTATAATAAAATCAAGAAGGTATAGACAGCTAAAACAGTGGGCAGAGAGTTGCCTGTCTGCATGACTCTGATACTGTGATTCTCACTGCTTACGTGCATAGTGGGAAATCTGTGATAAAGCAGGATTTTAACTGGGTTTGACTGAAATGTTACTAGGAAGGTGTGTAGAAGGTAGTTTGTTTGTAATTGGAACCATAAGGGAAACATTATGCAAGATGCTTTTACAGTTTTTCACTTAAGATTGTACATATTTCTTTTCACTAGAAACCAAACTGTGTACAGCAATTTATAGTGTGTTAGATATTGTACTGAGAAGTACGCATGTGTTATTACATCTGTACCATTTATGACAGTATTTTGAGAAAGACATTGTTAGTAGTTTTATCTATATATGGTGAATATGAGGTACAAAATGGTTACATCACTAGCCTAGCTCTTTATGGGTAAGAAATAAGGCCAGGAGTCAAGCCAAGGTGGCAAAATAGTTTTCATTTTCATTATTATAGCCAGTTTCAAACATCCAGTTGGATGAAAAAACAATGAACATTAATATACCTTCCACTTACGGCCAACTGTTGTCCCGCGCTACCGTCTCGCCAGCAAGAACGACACGGCACACATAGGATCCTTCTGCAGTAAAGCTTTAATGCATCTTGAGAGGGAGAGCATAAGCTTGCCAAGAATGGAGACCCCGAACAACAGAACGCCCGTCCCTTATATAGGTCACAGCGCTTGCCTGGGACGTGGAGCTTCCCCATTGGCTCCCGCACATCAGGCCAGATGCCGCCACGAGAGAGGCTGAGACTCTGAGGTGGAAAATTACCAGGTACATGCACACTAGCCTGTTTACAACTTGTCCTCGGCTGGATGTAGGCGCCATCTTGTAATGGCGAATGTGGGTGCGACTCGGGCGGCTCCCCACAAACTGTAGTAACCCATGCTTTGCTTGCTTATAATGTTTGTGTAAACACTATGCTCATGTGTATTCCACTGTTTTATGTTTCATCAAGTTGTTTGTATACTCCTCGTGGGTAATTTGAGCCTACATTTCAGATGTGGTATATACTTAAATAAGAGGGGACTAACAATACTGGTTATTAACAATACTGGTTCCAAATTAAGAATTGGTATAAACTGGTTCATATCCCAGTTTCCACAAGTATTTTCAAAAGCATATTTTATATATATTGTTTGGATCAAGATTCAAAGTTCTGATAATACAATAGAGCTGCATGTCTCCCAATTATCTTTTTAAACAGAGCTTTTTCCACTGGTTTCCCTTTGTCTCACAATATTGACTTTTTGAAGCTTCTGGGTCTGTTTTTGTGTTGAATTTCCCACCTTCTAGATTTGTCTCATTTTCTCCTGGTGTTGTGTAAATGGTGCTGTCTATCTGGGAATGTTAGGTTTCATCTATTGTATTATTTTTCCTCTTTTCTAAGGCACCAGGAATTGATTCATTTGCCAATGAAACATTCATTTTAAAAAATGATGTTGTCTCTTTGTCTTTAAATAGAATGGATAATATCTTAAAATCTAAGATTGCTTTGGTAGCTGTCAGTTACTGATACCAAAGATTCATTTTTTAACTGTGTTGGGGACTTTTAGAGGGCAAGATAGGACACTAGTCAGAGTGCACTGGCAGCAGATGATTCGGCCTGCATAGATAGCTAAAAAGTAATCACATTCCAGTGTGTCCCATAATAATTGCCTATGAATTTTATTATACAAGCTAGCAACTATGTATTTGTACCTGTGCATACACATAATTCTTGATTCTTAGAACAACTTTGTATTATAGATATACCTATTACATTTAGAGATAAGACACATTCAACTATATTATTAGAGAAGAATTTTCTTACCCTATAGTTTGTAGTACATTCCTGATGTGAAATGTTAATGATAAAAGCCCTGCCACTGCAGACTGCTAAGCTATTAGTGTCTAAATACAGCATGATGCCGAGGCTGCCGTGAAGAGGTGTCCTGCTCAGTTAGAATGGTCTTGTACAAACTCTTCAGTGTCCATCCTGAATACCAGGGATGCTGAGTGCCGGGTCATGTGGGACATGTGAAACACTTTGGAGTGCTACCTGAGCTGGCATAAGCAAAGTAGTACATGCAAACTCTACCAAGCTTCTTCCAGGTACAACTAATTATTTACTTCCCTAAAAAAAGTTTAATTCTCTCTGACTTTTATCTACACAAACCGTTGAAGTATTCGTTTCCTGGGAAGTATACCTGCTGAAGAATTGAGGCAATTTGGGGGGTGTGATTAGAAGAGGAAAGTGAAGTTGATATCAGTTCTTTAAACTAATTCAGAGATATTTATACCTGTTGTGCAAGTGATTCTGGTTGTTTCCTCTAATGAAGATTCTACGCCAGAGAGCATTTAGTGCAGAAACATTTTCATAGGCCATTTAGATGAAATCCACATTTTTATCATTGAGAAATGCTGAATGGGTGCCTTCTATTTAACTCTTCTTAGAAAGCCCCAGATGCATGGGAAATATTGTTTAAAGTAACTTCGTAGTGTGCTTTGTTCAGGCTTTATTTATCCCACTGGACTGAAGGCATTGTGACACTGCAGGAACAAATGGCAATTAGGAGGGGACGCAGATGATTTGATTTTGTTATTAAGTCTGATGTAATTAGACACATAATTTGATTCCCTCTAATATGGCTATTAAGTAAGAAGTCATTAACAAAACTCTGGATGCTAGAATAGAAGGATGGAGAAAAGTTCTGTGAAATACTCTGTATCCCCTTTCCAGTTCCATTTACCCTCTCGTGGCACAAAGAATCACATTCACAGTGATACTATCATGAGAGCTTACAGCGTGGATCATCCTTTTGTACTTCTCTATGTAACATTTTACCATTTACCTGAGATGGGCTTAGCAACACACTAAACCAAAGAGGAAGAATAGCATAGCATGTACCCATCTTACATTTGGAGAAGTAGACATTTAGTGATGTCAAATGGTTTAACCATTACCAGTTAATTTTAAAGAGCACAGCAGTAGTTAAAAGCACTCCTCTTTATAGTATGATGCATTTAGGAATTAATATGGAAAACGTGTACAAACATACTTTTGTTTAACCCAGCAGAATGCATTAGTTCACATGTTATCGTAGCAATTACTGTTGTTTTCATGTGCTATACATTATTGTATTGTGTCTCTTTATAGAGCTACAAAACCTCCTGCCCACATTTCTGCCTGTTGTGCTCCTTTTATTCAGCACAATGGAACATTGCCTTTCATTGTGGCAGGGCCAAGCACCAGGCTTTTGTTTCTTATTAATTCTTCCACCACAAATATAGTCATATGAAACTAGGTCATCCTTTTTGTCACAAAGCAGATAAATACGTGCTTTCTTTTTTAAGTTTGTTAATTTTTCAGTCAAAGAAAGAAAGCATAAGCTTTTAAGTAGTATTCATGTAAGAAAATTTGTTAAGACAATGGCTGCTTAGAAGTTGCTTATAGAGAATAAGGTGCTTCTGCTCTTTGTTTAGCATCTAGGAACTTACCTTGTAAATATACACAACAGAAAAGTTTAAACCATGTTATGTTTATACCTGAGAAACACAGTAATAGAAACAGCATCATTAGAAAAAATAAAATTTTCTTTAACCTTTTAGAACTTGGTGCCTTGTCCTTTATCTTTGCTGTTGTTTCTTTTATGATGTTTCTTTCTCCTAATTATGACCCTTTGAGATATTTCTAAACTCTGCATGATGATGTCATTCTAGGGCACTCCTTAAAGATGTTTCTAATAGCTTCTGCATTGGACAGAACAGCTCTGGAGTCTAGGGACAGACTTGTTCATTTAGCACGAGGCTTTTATCAATTATTAGGTGACCTGACTGAGACTTAATACTTTCATGTGCCAGAAGTTCACTGCTTTCTTCCATTACTGGCTGATGGTTGAACTTTAGCTCAGTACTGTCATCGGTGATGGGATAGAGTAAACTAATTGCCAGATGTTTTCAGAGAATCATTTGCAACAAGACATCGTCTTCTTTAAACGGACTTTATTTTTAGAGCAGTTGTAGATTGAAAGAAAAATTGAGCAGAAAGCAGAGTTCCCATATATTTCGACACCCATTTTTCTACCACTGGATGTCCTTTTTTAAAAAAGATCATTGGTGACTGTGCCACATTTTTGACAACTGATGAACACTAATGAGGCATTATTATTGACAAAAATAGGTGTTTTGCATTTAAGGTTACTTTTTCTGCTGTAAAATTTTATTGGTCTTGACAAATACATAATGTCATATACCCGCAGATAATAATTTCTCCATCCCAGATTGCCCATGTATCACTGGTAATTTATTCTTTGTCCCACCTCCACTGAGCTCTTTTAGACAACCACTGATTTTGCTTTTTATATTATTTGAGAATTTCCTACATTTGTACAATGAATTTTGCTTGTTTTTGCCCCTCACCGCTCTGCCTTATCCCATGCTCCTTTACCTAAAACCCTTCTTCTCAACACGTCTCCCTGTTACTTACATGTCTTCTTTTTGCATGTAACCTACTGAGTTTAATTAGGGTTTCTTGCATTTGCATAAATGGGAAGTTGTTTCCCGACCGTGGACAGTGTGTAAGTGGCTACACCATTGAAAACAGTGACCCTACCCATAGCCCCCCCAGCAACCATTCTTTATCAGTAGTACTTCAGGGAAGAGTGGCGCCTCATGAAACCTTCCCCCATCTATAATGAAATGCAAATGACCTAATCTTACTCAGATCTCCTTCAAATAACTCCAGCTATGGTGAGTTTACAAGTGCAATGACCATGTTATATCCAAAAGGTAACTTTTGGCAGAATGCCTCCCTGTTCTCTAGCTTTTCATTCTTTCAGACCCATCTTCCATGATGTTTCTTGTGCCTTAGATAAAGTGATGTTAATGTCCCATTTAGAGATAAACATTCCTATCACTCATTCTCTGTATTTTGACCAGTTATGGGTCTCTGCATTAACTGCTGCCCACTCCAATAATATATTTCTCTGATGATGTCTTAACGCAGCACTAATCCATGGATATAAACATGAATATTGTTAAAGGAAATTTGGCAACAGGTCTATTTATCAAAACAGTGGAAGTAAGTGTCTTTTGTAAGATTTCATGTGGATGCAAATGTAGTGTACACAAAGGATAGAAATTTACCCAAAGACACAGGATCACAAGAAATATGGCACTGGAGCTATACTTAGCTCTGCATTGCTGCTTTCTATGGATACAGAATCTTTCTATTCTCAATGTAAATGGAATCATGTTTATAACCTTATCTGTCTCATTTGTTTCACTCAAGAAATCAGATTATATTTCATTATCAATGTGTCTGAAGTAATATTAGCTTTGAGGCAATAATAGAAGTTGCTATAAAAGAAACTATGTGTGAATTAGGTTTGTCAAATCTCTGAGAATATCCTTTCCTTGGGACATTTAATAAGTAACATTTGAGGAGAAAATGGATTCAAATTTGACTTTGAACACACATACACACACACACACAATTTTCAGAACACTATCTATATCCCCATTTGATATTCAATTTTCTCTATTGAGCAGATTTTCAGGGTGGGACATTCTCCTAAACTTCACATTGTAGTTCTCTCCCACTTTCAAAGATCTATAGAGATGAGTGCAAAGCCAGCTCCTTAGCATTTGCTTGGGGACTGAAATCTTGACACTGTTGCAAATAACCTTTTCATTTTATTCACTTCAAAGAACTCACATGCTTTGGTGTGGTGTGTATAAAACACAGTAGCAGCTGATTGAATTGTGGATTTGTGATGCCAATTTTATGAAGCCTTTCAAACTCATGCTGGTTTACCAGAGTTACCACCAACAGAGTGACCCCAGCACACTCATGGATGAGATGTACCCTGGATATTAAACAGAGCAACTTGGTTGTGAAATCCCTTATATATGATCACATTCAGAAAGCTATGAACCTTTCTCACTTGCTATCATATTTTAATTCCCTGCCATACTTGTGAGCACACGTATAAATCAGTGTGCATCTTTACTAGATAAATCTCACATCAGATCCACAGCAAACTCCTGCATCCTGCTTTATGGGATCTGTGTGACCTGACTGCAAAGCAGAGTTTTGATTAATCAGAACTATGTTTTAATAAAGAAACAGCAGGTGGGCTAACCACAAAATTAAAACTCCCAACCATCTCAGAGTAATAAAGTCATAAATATAAAAATGTTCAAAATACCTAATTTGCATCTTTGAATAATAGTCCTGTTTAATAAGGACAGGGCATTGAGCTGACCAGCAGAGGGCAGTTTCCTGGGGATGTTGTTATTTCCTGGTACAGTCTTGTAGAATCATTTTCAGTCTTCACTGAGTAATGGAGCGGGGCCTGTGTGGTAATTAATTGCCATCTGCAGTATGTTTTTACCAGCGATTTTTACAGCCAATTGTTTAAAACTGCAGTATTGCATTGGCTGCATTGAGACACAGCCTAGAGAACAAAAATGTGCTGTTGATTTCCTAATCATATTTGCACAAAAGGACTTTTTTCCTAACCAGAAACCATGTCAGTTCAATTTCCTTTTATTAGTTACAATGCTATGGCCTTTTGAAAAAGATGGATCCAAGTTTTAAATAAGGACTGATGAATACTGGTTGCATGACCCTATGTCAAGTTTCAAAATCACTCTGTTCACTTCCTCTGGACTTTCTTATAGAAAAATGTAAATAACAACATCCAACACCCTCTCCTGAAGCTGTGTCAGTGTTTAAAGATCTTAGTCCTCATAGACTACACACTTGAAAATTTCCTGCCCAGACCCTTCAATGCCAATGTACTTAAAACATGCAATCCTGATATAGTTACCTCAGGAATCTATGAACAAACATGGTTATGTGCTACACTCACTCTCTCTACGCAAGAAACTTTACTGATTTTCATCTGCAATTCTGTCATGATTGTACATATGGCACAAGAATGATAGAAAGTGTATGTTATAGGCCATGATATCCTTTGTAGTGTGCCCTTCCACTTACACTTCAACTACCCAGCTAGGCTGGGCACAGATTAGGGTTCTTCTTTTACTATGATGAAATTGAGCCTCAGGAGGTAAATAATAATGAATTTATTATTCACCTGGTGGATGGCTTTACTTGGGCCATATTTCACTCAGATGCCCAATAACAGACACTTCTAATACATTCCTTGGTTCCTTTAAGGAGTAATGGTACTTCCCTTTTTCAATCTCATCCTTTGAGGTTGTTACTAAGAAAATTAAACCAATATCAAATGACCTCTATATTGTCTTTAGCTCTGACATTCCAGAGACCTTAGTTTGATTGTTCATGGGAAGGATAATACTAATGCAGAAAAGAACTGCCATGATGATTATGATCTTTATATCATTCATACAGAATTAGGATCCAAAGCTTAGTATACCAAAGAAGCTTCTGAAAGGGGAATAAGAAATATTTTAAAGCATTAGCTATGTATTTTGGATATACTGATCAGGGTCAGAAGCCCGCTTGACATCCAGGCACCAGAGGAAGGCAGCAAGGTGTGGTGTGGGTGATTGAGGTTGGTGCTAATTAGTGGCAGGCAATTTACACGGACAGTACTCGTAGTAATGATGGGATCCAATCTTAATTATGTGAGGTCTGGCAAGAAACTCTGAATTCCTAACTCTTAAGAAGCCTGCTAGAAAGAAAGTCACACACACACACACTCACACACACACACACACATACAAGTACACACGCACACTGGATGGGCCCTAACACCTTTTCCTTCAATTTGACAAATGCACACGTGTATATGTATATGTATGTATGTGTGTGTGTATATATATATATATATATACACACACACATACATGTATACCTGCATACATATGTATACCAAATATACATATATATTTGGTGGATGGAGCGGAGACACAACATCCACACCTTGTTTTTATCTCTCAGCCATTTTATACCTTTTTAGACAAAAAAAAATTTTTTTATAGAATTACCTCACAGATAAAATGTTACTTACACCAAAGGCAGTTACAGAAGGATACTGATAGAAAGCTCAAAGCAATATTTTATTCTATAAGCTCATTATAAGTTCAAAGCAATATTTTCACATGACCTTCCTCTAACATGGTGCATACCTGTAACCTTGGACCTGACCTAGAATGAATGTTTTTCCTTGGTCATGGATCTATCCCAAGCCTATTTTTCTTCTTAGTGCAACTTATGGAAGCTTATTATACCCTTTATTATGCAGATTTTACTTACTATTCTATGAGAATGGGGGTATATCCTATTCTTGATTTTAATTTTATTATATCTTTCTGGCAAAACAACTAAAATCATTTCCTTAAACTTTCTTCTTAAAATTACTTGAATCAAATCAGGAATTCTATAAAATCATACATCTAAACAGCAGTATTATATGATAGTATATCTTCATATCTGCAAGAAATATGCCCAGTATGGTGGGCTGATACCCAGGAATCATTAGACTATTCAATAGTGGCAGGAAAGACTACCAACAGCAAGAAGCAATCCTGGGATGAAGTCTCTAGGACCCTTGCCTCACAGAGCACATCCATCGCAGCCATGCAAAATGATGGACCATCTCCAGAAACTCACTTGCTTGCCATAGTCTTTCCTACATGGCTTGTGACAGATCAGTGGACTAAAAATAGGCAAGTTGTTTCTTTCTTCTCTTTCCAAAAATTCATTAAACCTTAAATATGTCATCCTAAGTACCACTCCTATAGTGATACCATAATATAGTCTGTAAATTTATTTCTAAGCTAGCCAACTGTAACAAAGCAAACAGGCCTATCTCTCAGTGACATCTAATAATCATTCAAATCAAATTACTTCAAGCAACTGTAGTAGTCATAACATTAGTGTAGATAATAATGTGCACTGTTTTATTCATTCTATATAATGGAACTGTACTCAGTACTTTAAAGGTACAACTCCACACATGTTTTGACCTCATAGGGTCATTATGGAGCTCAGTAATTTATAAGGACTTCATCCTCATTACTATAGTAACAAAATTTTCCCAGGAGTATATATAATATCTATGATTTTTTATATATATATATATACACATATATATATATACACACATATATATATACACATATATATGTGTGTCTGTGTGTTTATATGTGTATGTATATATGTGTGTATATATGTACTCTATACATACATGTATACATAGATACACATATATATTTAGAATATATTTATTTAGAATATATTGTTCCTATAATATATATATTGCCTATGTTTTTATCTATTCTTTCTTTCTAGCACTTCTGTCTACATAGCATCTGGGAAGAAGTTTTAAAGTATAAGTGCCATTCTCATGTTTAAATCCTTCATGATATTTCCATTGTGCTTGAAAAGGTATGATAATCTTTGCAAGATGAACAGGTATTTCCATCTAAAATATACCTTTATAATTTCACAGAATATCACAGCCCTTCATTTTGCATTCATGATATGCTAGGGACATTAAAAATCAAAATAATTTGAATGGAGTCTGCATATTCCTTACCAAATGTTTTAGCCTAATATTTCATTGCTTTTCATTCTACCTCCCCCGCCCCCCAGTGTACAATGCGTATCCCAGAACTTCTTTATTCTATAATAATTTCCTGAATTATCTTGTTCTAATAAACTAGAACACACTCAATTCTTTGTCAGGGTGTCTTGTATTTTTGCAATCAATTGGTAGATGCATACATCCATGTGTTTTACTGTGCCTAGGACAGAAAGAATGAGTCTATGATTGCCTACTTACCATCATATTACCAAACATGGAACTTATTTTGCAGAAGTAAAAATGAGGTAGCTAATATTATGAAAAGCTCATCCTTTTAACCTTACTCTGAACCCTTTACTCATTATTTCTCAAATTCTTCCTTCTCAAAAAGACAAAACCAATCAATAAACTATTTATTAGAACTAAAGCATAAAACAAAATATAATAATGCAAGCAGCTATAACAGCAAAAAAGTAAAACAACCTCACAATGATCAAAAATAGACAGGAACTAAATGGTCTACATTATCTTTAATCAGGACATTTCACTGAAGCTAAGGTTCTAGGTCTCAGGCTTGTCCCAACTTTGCAATTGTCTCTGGTCTCAGTATCTTAGATGCTGGGAATAGAGACATGAGCCAACTTCATCTTTAATAGATAAGATTATATAATCTACATGTTACAATGATCTGATTTTCTTTATCCTATTAGTTAATCTGATGATAGTATTACACAATTTATAGATAAAGAAATGATATAACAAGTATTAAGGAAAATGATCTAGCAATCAAAAATATTGGGGGATAAAATTGAGAAACTGATAAGTCAAACATTTAATTGGAAGAGATATATGATATAAGTAATAAACTCATAATTACAAGGGTGAAGTGAAGAGTGCCTAATTTGCCCAGTCCTAGAGTAAGAGAGCGAGTATGATACCTAGCAATCACTTTAAAAGTTGAAAGAATTATGAATTGCAATGAACAGTAATAAAATAGCAAAGTTAAAGCTGATAATCTGTTTTAGAGATTTTATATGAACTTGTAGGTAGCAGCATAATCACTCATTAAGGAAAAAGAGGTCATTTGGGAGGTTTCAATTAACTTTTTATCTGATTCCCTAGAGTGCAGCAGTATTTATTTTCCAATTATAGATTCTCAGCATAGAATCAACATATGTTTGGGTATACTATACTCTTTACTTACTATATTTCTATAATTTGATGTCTACTACATTTTCTTATTTTATTGAAATCATGAAAGCCCTTCCATGGAAGTAAGACTGAATTTGTTAACTATAGATTTATGGGTTTTTTTTTTTTTTGTATCTTGTTGTTACCTCTTAATTCTGCTCCTTGTCCATTCAGAACAGTTATTCAGGAGCCTGGTTCCCTATCATCTGCCCCTTGGCATACAATGAACTTGTTCCTACATGGACTCTATTCTTACATTCATTCACATGCTTATAAACACATAGTCACCAAATACCTACTACATACATGCTAGGTGCTAGAGAAATGACACAGAAAAGGAAATTGTACATGATCCTACCTGTAGCATTAACAGAAGTAAAAACTAAGAAGAGATCACAGCACATTATCAAGGGCGAGACAAGAAAGAATGTGCAGGAACCACAGAGAAACTGAAGGCAGAAAGTATCATAGAGAACGTGGCATTTGAGTTAAATAGTAATCACAGAAGAACCCCTTGAAAGTGGGAGGCAAACAGAGAAGTGAGGAGTGTTAGGATGTAGTATTGTTAGGAGGATTGAATATAGTTAGGGGTGTGAGTGTGGGGGGGGAAAGTCAATAAAGCCTGACACAAAACTGAAGTGTTTAAAAATGGGCAGGAATATGCTAATACTGAGACCACTACAGAAAGGACACTGAACTTTGAGAAGGAAAGGTTGTGTTATCTTACACTCAGTGACAGAAAGCAACAGACAATGATGTGTGTGCATGTGCTCGCGCATGCGTGTATGTGTGTGTGTGTGTGTGTGTGTGTGTGCGCGTGTGTGTGTGTGCTCTGCAGATGACCTTTTCATCCAGTGGTTTTCAACCTGTTGGGTGTGACATCTTTGAATAGTTGAACTACCCTTTCACAGGGGTCACCGATGGTCATCAGAAACATAGATATTTACATTATGATTCATAAAAGTAGCAAAATGACAGCCCTGAAGTAGCAACAAATTAATTTTATGGTTGGGGATCACCACAACAAGAACTGTATTAAAGGATCACATCACCAGGAAGGTTGAGAACCACAGCTTTAGATGGAGATGCACTGTGGAGGAATTGATTCACCTTCTTGGAAATGAAGACTAAAGTTTAGGCTGTAACATGACTTAGAATCATACCAGTAGAGTAAAAGAGATACTAGACCAGGAAAGGGACAGTGAGTAAGATGTAAAGTGAATAAGTAAAGAAAAAATTAAATTTTAAAAATGTCTTATTCATATGGATGTTAAATGGCAGAAAGAACATATACACTGGTTAAAGTGACATTGCTTAACTAAGAGTGTTAAAATCTTTCATTTATCAAGTGGAAAGATGTGAGTACCATATCAAATAGTCACTTAACAAATAACCACTTACCACTTACCACACACGAAATATTCAGGGAACATTTATACTATCCTATGACAAAATTATGACAATTTAATTCAAATATCTCTCAGAGTTGAACTACCAACCAAAGAACATGTGGGCTGGTCCTAGGCCTCTCCCCACGATTGTAGCTGATGTGCAGCTTGGTCTTCATGTGGGTCCTAAACAACTGGGACAGGGCTATCCCAAAAGCTGTTGCCTGTACATGAGATGTGTTCTTCTAGCTGGACTGCCTTGTCTGGCCTCAGTAGGAGAGGAAGCACCTAACCTCACAGAGACTTGAAGTGCCAGGATCAGAAGATAGTCATGGGGGGCCTCACCTGCTCAGAGAAAAGACAGGGGAATGGGGGAAGGATTGTGGGAATCGCTGACCAGGAAGGGGGCAGTGAATGACCTGTAAAGTGGGTAAGTAAAATAATTAAAATTAAGTTTAAAAAATGTCTTTCCTTTCCAGAACAATCCCTCATTCCTATAAAATAGAATGTGTTTTCTGAGGGTTGAAAAAAATGTTTTATACATAGAGAAAATCCAAAGAAAGAAAAAAATGAACCAAAATGCATATTAATTTCCTCCTAAAATTCTCATGGAAGAATGGAAATATAAGACATTGGTCATTGCTAATTCTAGGTTACCTTCCTATATAAATTTAAACAGAGGCAACTCTATTGTCAAGTTAGTTAAAACAAAAATGATTAGTAACTTACATGCTACTTCTCCATTCAGATTCTCAAATCAGATAAAAGTTTAGTTTCAGTGAAGCACAATGTCTTTGTTGGTGACTCTATTTTTATATTTAGTCTAGTCAGTTGGGTCCTAGTAAAAAAGTTAATCTTAATGTACAGATATCTAGTGAACTTTCCTGCCCTAGAAAAATGGTTGACTTCAAGCTGCACTGTACTATCATCTAGGGGAAAGAAGTGTCCACTCCCAGCAACAAAATCAGGAGGGGATGATTCAACAAATGGGGACCTTGAAAACGGTGAGGGAGCATAGCCACATTTGACTTCAAATAATGATGAGAAAATACAAGGCTGAGTTTACTGAAAGTGTAGGATCCTGTGCATCCAGTGAACCTGAAAGATGCACTACTGTCCATGTTAACTGCTTAACTTATGAAAGCAACAAAACCTGGAACAAGCCTCAGCCAAATACTGGTGTAAAAGTAGCTCTTGCTTTGCAGTCACTTTGTAGTTTGTCTGTGCCAAGCATCATTTTCTTTTGGAATGCTCATCAATGTTCTTTCATGAGACCAAGTATGGGCATGATTCAGGGAAAGTAGCCATTTCTACTTCTCTGTTATTGCTTTTTCAATAGATAGTGACACAATGCTCAAACTAAGGTGACAGATATCAGGTCATCTGTCATCTGAGCTATGTACATAAGGTCATTATAAAAGAATCAAAGGTCAATGGCCAAAGAGGATTAGTAGTCACCTCTTTTCTTCTTCCAGCCTTCAATCATCCTTTACATGCCCCTGAGGATTTAGAATTTTAATCTCTATGCAGAAGTTTGTTCAAAACTGTCCAGTTCTGTCCTTGGCATTAATGACTTCATCAAGATGTTTTCTAAAGTCAATTTGGGTAAAGATGAGCTCTGACAAGTGATAAGAATCTTCCTGAATGTAATAAAAAGGAATTACCTTCCTCAAGAACAATTGAACACAAAAAAAGATATGGAGGTTCCCTGATTTCTCAATATTTTCATTTATTATTATTTGCATATGTATGGCATGTGTGACAGTGGGTACCTGTGTGCAATTGCCTGAGTGTAGAGGTGAGAAGACAACCATGGGGAGTTGATTCTCTCTCTTTACATTCTGATCTGTAACAAGCTTGCCTGCAAAGCATTTTGACCTCCTAAACTGTCTAACTAGCCCTTGCACCTGATTCTTAAAACTTGGGCATAATACAGAAGTAATAATCAATGATTTAACCAAAGACCTTGGATTCCAATTACTCAGAAACTAATTAAAATTGATTGCTTTGTAAATATTTTATTGTTCTGGGACTTTTGTCATATTTGTTGATTTCTTCTTATTAAGGCAAGACTGTAGCAGAACTCTGAGCTTATTTTTTCTTCAAGAAATATCAAAGCCCTTGCCATCCTTAATTTCTTATTAATTCTGTTTAAATGAAACTGTAAAATGAACCATGCCAGATGACTGAAAACTTAAGGTGCAGGCATGACTTGGAAATAAAAAACTTCACTTAGAACTTGGAAAAACTAGACAAATTGTCCTGTTTCAATGGTTCCATCTTGTAACTTTAAAAAAGTAGCACTCTTCAACCGACACTTAATCCTCAGTCTGATCTTAGAAAGTTCTCTGTGATTTTGCTAAGAATGTTCCCTTGGTCTTCATTCTGTTGCCTTTGAAATGAGATAGTGAAACTCATTCTTTTTAATCTTAATACTCAATGAATCTAAACTGGGCAGAGAGGACTGCCATCCAAAGCTCAGGCAGATGCTACCTAGTTACCACGTAAGACGTTAGGATATTCAGAGTTCAGCATCTTTCCTATATTTGTATGTGGAAGCAGCAGCCTAGTAGTTTGAACCTCAGAGACTAGGATCTAGAAATGCTTTCTGATGCAAGGAAAGTTTCAAAATATTCAGATGCTCATCCACCAAACACTATAAACCTCACTTTGAACTTAGCAGGAATGCAAACTTTAGTCATACACACATGAGCTCCTGGTGCCTCTGAGTATTATGAAATTGTTTCTAATACATCAGTCAAGTTCAAAGCAGAAAGTCTGGAACAAACTGATCACACATCTACTGGCCTGTGCTTTAAATAAAGTTTAAGCAACCTGTGACATAGGCTTGTCCACATCATTCCAGCCCTTTCCCAGCACCGGAAAGTCTATACTACTGGGAGATTATGGAAGGCTTTGTCATACTCCATTTTGCTTACCTCTTTTTGTCTCTATAAATTTGGAAGTACATTGCCTCTTTCCAACATTCATTAGTGCATTCTTCTTTCTCCTTCAGTTGTTACAGTTCTAATGTGAATCAGCCCAGATGCCAGTCAAATCTTAAGCTTTTAACCTCCCCAGTGAGCCTACTTTAATTTTTAAAAGGGGCCTCTAGGCCTCAATGTACAAGGCTGCCTCCTAGTTTCTGAGCAATAAACCAGGAGAATCAATAATGATCACAGGAGAAAATTCACAAAGCTATGCTAGAAATTTACAGGTGGGGAAAGAGATAGGATTAAATTTTGGCCTTAAGGGACCAGAAGCACTTCAGGAGACATCTAAAAGCTAGCTGCTTAAACATTTCATTTTATTCATGTAACAATTCTTTCTTGTTTTTTCTCTTTACTACCATTTTTAGATGACTTAGAAAGACTACTTCAGTTATTTGAACCACACATCTATAACAACATGAGTCACAATTAAAATGAAGATCTGCTTGCACCTTTGTCTTCCATTTTCTAGGTTCTTAGAAGGAAAATAGAGGTAGAGGTCAATGTGGACCAATACAAAAAAATGTTTAGTGAACAGTTTTTTGTGGGCATAAAAAAGTAGACTTGACTGAGGTCACATAGTTGTCGGCTACTACATTGTGGAGGAGCAGGAAAGTGAATACCAGTAACCCCCAGGTTTGGAAGCACACTGTGAAAAAAGGCAAACCAAGGATCCAACTTTTCAAAGAAATGGCTTGAATCTAAAGGATCTGCATACAAGTTTCAACTCATTACCTCTTTTCCTAGTAAACAAGGTCCGTCAAATCTAGCACAGCAATGTTCCAACCCCTCAAAACCAGTTGCTAACTTTTGCTTGCTGTGCATCATAAAGAATCAAAGACACCATTGCCTGTTCCTTAAACAAGGACTTTTCCCAGACTTTTCAAATTTGCTGTTTCAGACCGGCCTTCCCATCAAAACCCAAGTAAAATGTCTATAAATGCTGAGTCTCCAAGGTGACATTAGTGTGCCCTCCCACTGAATACCCTGAACATATTCATTATTCATACTTACATGACAATTTGTCTATAAACCTTCTAATTCCTGCCAGATTTCTGAGGTCATTAGAGATTTGGGCAAGAATGTGATTTTTAGCAATTTTCTTCAGCTTACAGCATTCCCTTCCAGAAGAATCTCCTTATGACTATGGAACTAAACAACTCAGGAATCTCAAGAAGTCTCTGAACCTTGGCAGATTGCTAGGTTCCTTCACTTGTCATGGGCATATAAACATTAAGGACTACTGAGGCAAGAAGTTTCTCTGACCTGTCGTGCAGAGAGCACCTGTGATTCATCACTTGGGTGAGCATTCAGCGGTGCAGCTGCTTTTGAATTGTCCATCTTCCTGTAAATAACCCTTTATCACTTAACTTAAGCAAGCCCAATTAAATAACTGGTTCAACAAGATGTAGATTGGTAGTATAATTTCTTTGTTCTACTATCAGTTCCACATGTATGGCAAGTAGGCATGAGGTCACATCTCCTAGCAATGGTGTTAAAACAACAGCGTATAGCTAATTTGCAAGCTTTTCTTCTTCTGATATCTCCTGTACACAGATACTCAAAAAATATGTGTGAATGAAGAGAATTTACTTCCAGCCCAGGGCTTGGTTTTCCTTTTATTTCCCTTGGCTACAAACCACTGGTAATTCACTGAGTCTTATTTACTGAGCACCAACTCTGTGGATAGCTCAAGTCATCTGAAGTGCTTTCTGTCATTTTTAAGAGGCTGGGGGTAAAGAATAACAAAATAAAATGATCAGACTTATTTTTCAGAAAGATGCTTCCTGCTGAAGAGTTAAGGACTGAATGGAGGGTGGTAAGCCAGGCAGCAGGAAGACAAGAAGGGTGTTGGCAGTTTTCCAGGCATGAGATGATAATAGTATCAATTGATCTTTACAATGGAGACAGGAAAGAATGGTAAAATAATAGAACTGTGGGTTTCCATAGCCCCTTTACAGTGCAAGTTTCATAGTCTAATCATTTATAGCTAATAATGTTCAGTTCCTAAAGGAACTGACCATTCCCTCATTTCTACTCCGTGGAGTTCGATTTTATTTTCCTTGTAGATTTGCCAAACATAATATAAAAAAGATTGTTAAAAAATAAAGAACACACACTATTTTTATACAAGAGATAATTTTGAAAACTTAAAAGAAGAAATAAATTGTATGGTGTGATAGCCTCAAAACACTGCCATGGAATTATCTGTAATTAAATCTATTTTAATATTGTTTCCTGTTGTGTAACTTTTCCTAGAGATATGTGAACAAATATCTGTTAATCACAAATTCATGGATGACAGACCCAAGTACAGATTCTAAGTCAAACTTAGCTGACAAAATAATGTATTGGTATAACTTATAAAAGGTTGGGTGACTCCAAAATAGTTGCACCACAGCAAAGCTTCATTCCATCATGGCTGATGATGCCATGGAAGATTCATCATGAAAGCTCACTTTTAGTTTACCTTCTACTTCCTACATATTCTATTATCTCCCAAGACTATTTTCAGGTGAGGATTGTGGCAAGATGGAATAATGACTCGAACTACATTTGAAGTCTTATGGCATCCACCTTCCTTTTACTATGGGACACTCACAGATTCATGATTGTTGCCACAAATCTAGTCATCATTGTATTATTCTGCTTTTCATTTTGTTGTCAAGAATCTGCAAGGCTCCATATTTTGAGCACAAAGGTCAACGTAGTATTTGAATGAGAATCACTTTCCAAAACTTACATGTTTGAACACTTGGTCCACAGTTGGTGGTACTGTTTGATGAAGTTCTTGAGTCTTTGAGGTGCATGTTGGAGGAAGAGTGCCAATAGAGGTGGGCACTGAGAATTTAAGGACTCTAGTCATTGCCAGTTTGCTCTCTGTTTTTGTCTTTCTGCTCACAATGTGAGCTCTTAGCATCCTTTTCTAACCACCATGCCTGCCTTTTGCCTCTGTTCTTCAATTTTAATCTCTAACCCTCTAGAACTGTTAAAATCAAATAGACTCTTGTATAAGTTGCTTTGGTCCTGGTATTTTATTACAGGAAGTGTAAAGTTACTAGTAGAACACCTAGCCTTTCCAATCTGTTAGTAAAATTTCTATCTCTTCATATAAAATCTTTATTTTAAAATATTTTAAGAAAGATGTGTTTAAAAGACATTGTATCTGATATTTATATTTTCACTTTATTTTAGTCTAGAGGAGACTAATCTCTGTGCCATTGGCTTATTTAACAAACCAATACAGATGCTTATAATACCTTCCAGAGTTCTTGTTTTGGTTCATTTTCTCTACCAATTAAATAGTTAAAGGGCAGGAAAAGAATTTCAGCAAGCAGCAGATAATAAGGTTTATTAAGGGAGAAGAACTGTACACAAACACTTACACATATACAGGGCACAGCCTTTAGAACAAGACTCCCTGCAAAACAGAGAAATGACAAATCCACTTTTTTTCCTGGAGGGCTGGGCTTTAAGTGTTTCCTGGGCTGGGATGAGTCCTCATCCCCTAAATTAGAGTTGGTCAGTTTTGAGATGCTGATAGGCCCACAGTTGTTGTAACATGTCTGGTTCCAGTAAGAATTTTTAGACCCAGAGGGGTCCAGGACACAATGAAAACATGGCCCACAAAATCAAATAAGCAGGGCAAATACAGACTTGCAATGACTGGAGTGACAATCACAGACCAGGTACAGGTCTGAGCTAGGTCCGCTGCATATATACCTTACGTCTATATAGCTTGGTGTGTTTCTAAGACTCCCAACAGTGGGAGTAGGGGTTTGTCTGATTAATTCTTCAAGGTGTTTCTGACTCTTTTACCTGCTCTTGGGGACTGTTTTCCTCTTACTAGATTGCTTCATCCAGCCTTGATGTATGTAAGGGTTGGTACCAAATCTTATTATAACCTGTTATGCCATGTTTGGTTGTTACAACTGGGAGGTCTGACCTTTTTGAAGGAAAACAAAGGAGGAGTGGATCTCGGGAAGGGGGAAGATGGAGGTGCATAGACTGTGAAGCATAGAGGGAGGGCAAACTGCATCAGGATACAATATATGAGAAAAGAATAAATAAAAATTTAAAAAGAGATCATAAAGGAGTCCTCAAATGGAAACATGATTGACCAATTTGTCACCTAAATCATAGATTTATCCTCTGTTATTATTTGTTTCATAATTTTAGCAGGCTGAAACCATCACAGTTGATAAATGTCAATATACTGTATACCCTGGATTCTGTACTGGATGATGTGAGATACCAGACTCTAAAAAAACTAACAATGAAAATAGATAGTGACATCTAAAAGAGGAAGATGAGGCCTTATATGTCAGGAGTCACAATGTTTTAACCATTTTTCTTCTTTTAATTTTTAAAGGATCCTTTATTGATCAGAACAGGTTCATGTGGTATACTTACATCCCATACACAGAAATAAGCATGCACACACACAATACACACACACATGCACACTCACACATATACATACACACAAAGAGAGAGAGATGCATATGTAGACACACACACACGTGTGTGTGCGTGTGTGTGTGTATGTGTGTGTGCGTGTGTGTGTGTGTGTGTGAAGTCTTGTCCAGCAGTTATTGCTTTGTATGTCACCATACCCACACTGCTTTCCTGCCCCTTGAACACAGAGGGGGAATGAATTCTCTGCCTCATCAACAACGCAATATTTCCTGACAGAAAGGGCCTCACACTGCCCAACAGACTTCAACATTCACCAAAAGAAGTACAGAAATCAATGAAAAATATAGCTCATGATTTTGAAAGAGAACAAGGAAAGATAAATGGATGGAAAAGTGTAGCAGAAGGAAACGAAAGGAATAAATGATGTATTATAATCTCATAGAATAAAAGATATAGGTATAATACAGAAGTCAATTAAACTATTTAAATGTGAAGAATCCAAAGTAAAATGGGTAGCGAGACAAACAAAAGATGATTTTTCTGGGAAATGTCTCTCTTTCCTATTAATGGTTTAAGGACTCAGGGTATGAAGTGTGCACATTGAGTTTGCAGTGACAGATTTTCAGTGGAGATTCCTACTTCCCAGGTGACTTTAGGTTTGTGTCATGTTGACAGCTGAAAATGTGAAACTAAGTCATCATATAGTATAGGTGAAATATGATACAAAATTGTAAAACTACAGTCTATCAAGCCTAGAAATTATTAGACACTCAGACTCTGAAAACAGTAAGATTAAAATTTTTGCAGCGAACTAAATACAACATGTAAAGCCAGTGAACAAGTGAAAAACTGAAAGACGTATTTGTAATGAAAATGGAAAAGTTCTAATTGCTTTAATAAACTATATAAATAGAAATATAAATGACAACAGTTTTAACATCTAGAAACCAGTGCTCGGAATTGCTAATAATATGAGAAACACACTTAAATTTTTCTTGAGGTAAAGCTTTCCAATTTTCAAGTTATCAGTTGATAGACTATGATGTTGAGTATATTGTTAAAGGTATTTTCATCCCAAATCAAAAAAAGCAACCTGGATTACATACAAACTTCTCCAGTACAATTTTCTCTCTTTTGTCCTCACTGAATATTCGTGTGCTTCAGCTCCAATGTTCTAGTCTTTGATTTCATTGTGCGCTTTCCTATCTAGTTAGGCTGATTTTAACTAACTGCATTGTTCTTAAATTTTCTCCGAGTTCTATTTGTCTTTAATATATTTTCTAAAGTTATATTTGCTTGCTTCTAAAATAAAAAATATAACAGGTAAATAATATTTTATATAATATTAATCAGACTACTTATTTCATTTAAAATATAATGCTGTGCGGTAAATTTGTATTATAGTTAAGACACACAAGAGTCATGGTATATAATTTGGTATATATAAATAATATATATACTACTATGTATAAAATTATTTATCACTTATAATATACCATATATTTATCTCATAAACTATCCATAAAGTTTTATAATATATACACAAAGGACTTGTAAGGTAAAGAAAAATACCCTGACAAAACATTATAAGGCAAAGAACTTCAAAGATGCTGTTAAATTCATTTTATGTTGGCCATCTACCTGGCTGTAAGAGTTGCTATACCCCCAGTGAGTCTCAGTTGGAGAGAATTAGTGGTTTTTGTTTTTTTTCATTTGAGTAGGTATTTTAATGTTTCTTAAATTCTCTCTCTCTCTCTCTCTCTCTCTCTCTCTCTCTCTCTCTCTGTGTGTGTCTGTGTGTGTCTGTGTCTGTCGTTCTGTCTCTTGGCCTTTCTCTGTCTCTCTTTCTATCCTCTCTCTGTGTCTGTTTTACTTGCTGTCTCTCTTTTTGTCTACACAGCCTTCTCATTTCTTATCCCATAGTGTTTTCATTTTGTAACATGTATCAAAACTTCATTCATTTTACGGCTCAATAATGTTACACTGTGCATGTATAACACAGTTTATTCATTTGTCAGTGAGGAGAATGTTGGGCTGAGTTCTCCTCTTCACTATTGCAATTAATGCTGTAATGTAAGGGTGAATTTGAATATTCTTTACAAATATTACACAGAATAGAATTTCTTGGTCATGAGACAATTCAATATTTAGCTTTTGTAAGCCAACTTCTTCTGCCTCAGACTCTGCTTTTTACGGTTTTCTATAACAAGATATAAAGATTCCAGTATCTGTATATGTCAACAATTCTCGTTATTTCTTATTTGTTTTATTGTATAATCCTAGTACATGGAACTATTTCACTGTGGCTTCCATTAGTTTTTCCTGGTTGACCACAGATGGTTCTCATACCTTCTTTGAATGAATGTCTATGTATCTATTGTCTGATGATAATATAGGTTGGCAGTGATCTTTCTATCTTCCTGTTTTTATTTCCACAAGCTATAAAAGAATAGTGTTACAAGGAAAGATAAAAGTAATAATCTCTTATATTTTTCACAAAACTTTAAATTTTGTGAAACTATTTAGAATATTTTTATTTTAGTCCGAAAGAATACTTTTTAGAATTTCTTTAGTAGATAATTAGGCAACAAGTCATCGAATAAATATTTTTTAAATGTGAAGAAATGAAATAAAACTGTTAATGACTTATTCTGCAGCTTATATCTGATAAAATAACCCTCTCAAAATGAAGGAGAAATAAAAATTTTTTATTAAGATAATTGGTATATATTAGCATATTTTAAAAATTATTTTATTTATATGTATGTGAATGGGTCAGTGTGAATATGAGTTAGAAGATTATGTCAGATTTCCTGAAACAGAAGTTCCAGGTGCCTGTAAGCTGCCCAACACAGATACTTGGCTTAGAAGTCTGGTATTGTGGAAGAGGAGCAAGCCCTCACAAGCACTGAACTATCTCTATAGCATTGTGAAGCCAAGGGCTGGGGTGTAGAAATGAGAGAAGTTACCACCAACTGACCTACCTTGTTAGGCAAGTTTGATTTTAATGTGGTTTAAAAGTCCTTTCCAAAACTCCTGCTAAACTGAAAATGCCAGTGTGATTTTAAGAGATAGAATCTTTAAGACAGGGGTAGGTCATGAAGACTATGGTCTCATAGAAGGACTAATGCCAGTGCATAGGGATGAGTTTATTGTGACAAGAATTGTCTTTCTATAGAAGTGATATCTGCAAGACATGTTGCTTTCCCATGTCTCCCCTGCATTTTCTGTTATAAAGCAGCAGGAATGCATTCATGAGAGGATGCTCTGTGATCTTCTCAGCCTTAAAATCTGTGAGCTCAACAAGTCTAAGTAGCTCTAAAGACTGCTTTTCTTCATGTTCTTCATAGTTTCTACCAGTCTTTAGTCTCTGCCAAATGGGTCCTATAATCTTTTGTGTATTCTGTAAGTTTTTAGTTGAAAATTGGGCATTTGACTATTTTGTAGTAACTCTGGAAGTCAAGTACACAGACACCTCAGATTTTGCTATTTCTAGCCTGATAGTGGCTGGTACTGTCCATGCATAGACAGTAGTGTCCAAGATATTTTATGGATAAGGCATAGATTCCTATGGGTGGTGGTTATTACAATGACTTCTGTTTTATGCTGCTTTCAGTAGATATCTAGACAGAAATTTCTTTGAGTAATAGAGAACTGGACAACCCCAATCTTGCCATCTGTCTGGATATCCCCCATCTTGCCACTACCTTGAAGCATTACAGGGTTCAGCGTAGCTTCCACAGAGTCCTTTCTCCAGCTCCATTTTGAATTTGTGACTCTTGCTTTAAAGTCCCTGTACTTTTGCATGAACAAATGTATGCCGTACTTAGCATTTCTGTGGCCCATTTTCTTTCTTCCTTTTTTCTAGAACTCTAATAGTATGTGTTTGGGGGTTGAGGAGGAGACAGGAGTGAAGCCCAGAGGCATGGGAAAATGTGGGGGAGGAGGGGAAGTAGGTAGGGGTTGGGGTGTAGGGAAAACCTCTAGAAGGTCCTAGAGACCTAGGATGTGAGAGGGTCCCAGGACTCAATGGGGGTGACCTTAATCAAAATTCTCCAAAATGTGAGATGGAACCTAAAGAGGCCACTTCCAGTAGATAGACAGGGTCTCCAGTGGAGGAAGGGGACACCAAACCACCTTTAAAATTTTTGACCCAGAATTGTTCCTATATAAAAGAAATACAGGGACAAAAATGGAGCAGAGACTGAGGAAATGGCTGTCCAATGACTGGTGCAACTTGGGATCCATCCCATGGGCAGCCACCAAATCCAGCATACTATCTCACAATTGGCCTACGTTGTTTATCATTTTGATTGTTAATAGAATAGATGTTCTAATGTTTCTTAGTACTTGAAAGTACAGCCTGGACTGACATGAAATAACTCGCAATTCTGTCATGCTTCTTTGAAGAATTGCTGTTCACTCTTGTCTTGTATTTTCAATTTTTAGGTAAATGGGCTGAAAAGAATTAATCTCATCCAGAAGAGAGAAGCAATATATTCAACCCTGTTCTCTGCACTTACCCTAAGCCATAGCTCTGTGTTCAGTGAAAGATCTGGAGAGAGTTCTTTAGACCCTTATGGGCTTTTCAAATCCTACTCTCTATTGAGTAAGATTAGTGTTTTCATTGCCTTTGTTTGAGTCAAAGCCTGGTTTTCAAGTAAATAAAACTACATGTGTTCTACTAGTTTTAATCACCCTGCAAAGCTTGTACTGTGTGACCTAGTTTCAGGCTAAATTCTGAAAAGAGTGAATCAGAGGATCTGACCCAATTTCATTTTTTTTTTCTTCAAAAAAATGAAACTTCTTCAAAGTTTCAACTCCCCTTCAATATCTGCAGACAGTGTTCATAATCTATTGCCTTTGGGTTGCATAGACTTTATTTCAGAATTTATATTTGTTATTTAAGAGATGTTTGATATGATAACAGCTTTCTGGGTCACACGGGAAATATAACACCAAAAGCATCCTTAATATTTTAATACAGTGGAGATAGACTCCCTGAAATAAGATTTACCATACACATATATGGATCTAAATATTACATACATATTTCCCTTGATTATTATGAAGAATTCATTTTTTCAAGTTGTATTATAAGTTTTAGTTTTAGCAAACTGTCATCAGCCATTTTATTTTATATATTTTAAAGGAATTTATAAACTTTTCCAAAAAGTGGCCAAGTATTATAAATGTGTCTTGAATACTTGAAAATAAAGAGTGTTTGGTTTTGCAACTTCACAGAAAAATATTCTAATGTAAATGTGATATTTGTTGTTATGCATGTTGTTTTGTTGCCTGTATGCTTATGTTTATAGACATGGGAACATCTATTTTTCTAATATGCCTGACTATAGTAATTTTCTTTAAAAATTCATGTGATTTATGCATATTATTGGTGCATAACTTGACACACATGTGAGTATATAGGTAAGTATTTTAGGAAATTAAGTAATTCTCAAAATGCTTTATCTAGATCAATCTTTTTCATTATTATGTTTGAGTTGAGAATTTTTCTTTCAACTTATGTTTTCTGTTATCTACTTACCTTTGACTTTTAGAGTCAAAACATCTGTTCTATTGTTATTAAATAGTTTTGATACACATATCTTATGCAGCATGAATTTTTCTTGCTCTGTGATCAAGCACTCTTACTTTATAAATATTATTATTCATATTTACATTAGTAACATCATTTAAGTTTGCTTGTGTTTCTATACTACTAAATCATATTTATTTTCTCTTTAAGGTTTTAGATAATCCTATTTTTCATGACTTAGATTATATAATTGTTTTATAATGGAAAGGTTGGTATGGACAATTGAAATCATAACATAATACAAGGGGTTGAAGAGATTGTTCATCAGTTAAGACTTAGTGTTCTTACAAAAAGACCCTTGTTTGATTCTAAGCATCCACATGGTGCCTTACAACCATCGGTAGCTGAAATCCTTGAGGATCCTCTAGAGAAATTTTAATCCAGCAGCATGACTGCTCTGGCAAGGGATCACATCCAAACACATTTTTGTCTGTGTGATCTATGTAAATGACATACCTTTAATCCCTCTGGCTAGCATATGTACAGGCTATTAGTACACATCCTTAATCCCGAACAATGAAGCATCACAGATATTGAGAGGCCGGGAATCTTTTTTGGACAAAAGGCCAGTTGAGTGAGTGCAGTTCTGTACAGTTCAACCAATACAGTGCAGTTGAGTTGAATCAGTTCAGTCAGTGCAGTTCATGCAGTATAGTTGAGTTCAGTTGAGTTTTTTCATGAGCTCTGTTCAGTTTGTGCAATGAATGCAGTGCAGGTCAGCAGAGCAAGTTGAAGCCAGAGAATAAAAAGGATCCAGAAGATTAAAATGAGTTGCCAGAGTTAGTTTGAGGCTAAGCAGAGTATCTCTGTGAGAAGCTGAGAGGAACCAGTTTGAATCAATTAGCTTGGAGAGGATCATAAGCCAGAACAGCTGAGTAGAAACATCCAGCCAGAGTAAAGAAAGAACTAGAAAGGATGAGCTTATTCAGCAGTAAGCCTGAGATGAAAATTACATCTGAAGAAATAAAAGCTAATTTTACATGATTCAAGGTTCTCATCTGGAATCTATGGGTACCAGAATGTAGTTTACAAACTTATATGTAGGCAGAACACTTACTCAAATAAAATAAATAAATCTAAAACATTTTAAAGCAAAATTTGGTAGCAGTTGAAAACTCATGTAGGCACTTCTGAAACATGTATCAGGCTTTTTGTGTGGAAAGCTGTCTGATAAAAATTACAAAATTTTCAAGGAGGAAGTACAGAATGCTCTTATTTCAGTAAGTGTATGTGTATCAATGATATTAAGATATGTGGGCTTTTCAACTTTTTTCTAATTGATTTACTGATATCATTGTACTTAAAACCAAGATACTTTGTAGCAATATAATAAGCAGAATCACTAAATTTACAAAGAAAGGAACAGAGTGTAAATATAAAAGATCTTCACAGTGAGAACAATTATTCTGTTAAATTTTCTGTATACTTACAGGAATAGAGACATGATAAGGTTTTATGGCAGAGAAAAACACTGATCAATGAAACAGATCAGAGAACCAAGGAATAGCCCTAACAAAAGACAGTCAATTAATTTTTTACAAGGGGGAAAAAGCAGTTAATCAAGGAAGGAGGGCCCTTTCACTAGCTGGACATGAAATAACTGGACACCACAGAAAAAGCAGTCTCATCTATGTCATACATTTTGTGTAATATTTACATCAAAATGGACAGAAATACAAAGTGGAAAATTATAAAACCTTTAAGAGAAAAGTCAAGGAACTTGACAAAGAATAAAATAGCTCTCTTTGACATCAAAGTTTTGAGATTTTGAAGTTAAAGTTTATAAATCATACTCAACATTTTAAATGTTTGATCTATAGATAAAATAAAAGGCATGCTATAGAATAGAAAATGTATTATCAAACCAAATATTACTGAAAGACCTAGTACTTTAGAACTGTACAATAAGAAGGGGAGAATTTAATTAGGAGAAAGGTAAAATAACAGGACAAATATCTTTTTTTTCCTACTTTATTTACATTTCAAATGTTTCCCCCTTTCTACATCTCCCCTTTGGAACCTCCCCATTTCCTACCCACTTCCCCTGCCACTCTGGGGGTATTCTCTCACCCACTCACCCACCCACACACACTCGTCTTCCCTCCTTGGCATTCTCCTCTACTGGGGGATCTAACACTTTCAGGCCCAAGGGCCTATCCTCTGCCTGATGGCCAACAAAACCCTCCTCTTCTGCACATGTGGCCAGCACCATGAGTCCCTCTATGTGTATTCCTTGGTTGGTGGATCAGTCTCCAGGAGTATCAGGGGTTCAGGCCAGTTGCCACTGTTGCTGCCTCCCCAGGGATACAAACACCCTCAGCTCCTTCAGTCCCTTCTCCAAGTCCTCCATCTGGGAACTCACACTCAGCCCTATGGTTGCTGTGAAGTGACTCCAGTATTTCAAACTTTTGGGCTAATAACCACTTAACAGTGAGAACATACCACGTTCATTCTTTTGTAACTGCGTTACCTCTCTCAGGATGATATTTTCAAGTTCCATCCATTTGTCTGCGAATTTCATGAAGTCACTGTTTTTAATAGCTGAGTAGTATTCCATTGTGCAAATGTACCACATTTTCTGTATCCATTCCTCTGGGGAGGGACATCTGTGTTGTTTCCAGCTTCTGGCTATTATAAATATGGCTGCTATGAACATAGTGGAACATGTGCCTTTATTACATGTTGGAGCATCTTCTGGGTATATGCCCAGGAGTGGAATAGCTGGGTCCTCAGGTAATATTATGTTCATTTTTCTGAGGGTCCGCCAAACCGATTTCCAGAGAGGTGTCAATTTGCATTCCCACCAGCAATGGAGGAGTGTTCCTTTTTCTCCACATCCCCGCCAACAGCTGCTGTCACCTGAGTTTTTGATCTTAGCCATTCTGACTGGTGTGAAGTGAAATCTCAGGGTTGTTTTGATTTGCATTTCCCTGATGACTAAGGATGTCGGACATTTCTTTAGGTGCTTCTCGGCCATTCAAGTTTCCTCAGTTGAGAATTCTCTGTTTAGCTCTCTTCCCCATTTTTTGATACTGTTATTTGGATCTCTGGAGTCTAGCTTCTTGAGTTCTTTGTATACATTGGATATTAGCCCTCTATTGAATGTAGGATTGGTAAAGATCTTTTCCCAATCTGTAAGTTGTCATTTCGTCCTATTTATAGTGTCCTTTGCCTTACAGAAGCTTTGTAATTTTATGAGGTCCCATCTGTTGATTCTTGATCTTAGAGCACAAGCCATTGGTGTTCTGTTCAGGAACTTTTCCCCTGTGCCCATGTGTTCAAGACTTTTCCCCACTTTCTCTTCTATTAGATTCAGTGTATCTGGTTTTATGTGGAGGTCTTTGATCCACTTGGACTTGAGCTTTTACAGGGAGATGGGGATGGATCAATTCGCAATCTTCTACATGTAGACTGCCAGTTGAACCATCACCATTCATTGAAGATGCTGTCTTTTTTCCACTGTATGGTTTTAGCTCCTTTGTCAAAGATCAAGTGACCATAAGTGTGTGGGTTCATTTCTGGGTCTTCGATTCTATTCCATTGATCTACCTGCCTGTCACTGTACCTATGCCATGCAGTTTTTATCACTACTGCTCTGTAGTACAGCTTGAAGTCAAGGAGGCTGATTCCCCCAGAAGTCCTTTTATTGTTGAGAATAGTTTTTGCTATCCTGAGTTTTTTGTTATTCCATATGAATTTGAGAATTGCTCTTTCTAGGTCTATGAAGAATTGAGTTGGGATTTTGATGGGAATTGCATTGAATCTGTAGATTGCTTTTGGCAGGATGGCAAGACAGAATATGGGTGGTTTTGTTTGTTTGTTTGGTATTTTAAAGCTACACATTCCTTAGCTGGATGTACAAGGGTGAATGTAATGAGGCATTCATCTGACAGAATGTAGCAGATTTTTCCAGGACACAAGACACATGGCAGTGTCTGTATTAAAATTCTCTTTGTTTTTGAAGTTTTCTAGAATAGTATCCTTCCATTCAGATTCTGTTGTTGTCATGGTAATTTAGTTCTACTTTATGCATCTTTGTTTGTTTGCCTCATTTTTTCTTATTCTTTCTTTCTTGAGAATCTTCCATTCTATTTAACTCTTACTCTTGTCCTTCATGATTTCCTGTTTAGAAATGCATACTATCTAGTTGCCCTTAACATTTTGCTTCATTTCAGTACTTGCTCTGGTTAGTCTATTTCTTTCCTAAGCTCTTCTCTTCAATTTGCATCATATCTCAGTCTGACTGCTCTGACTTTTAAATGCAGGTATCTGTACTTGTAGTCAGTTGATTTTCTCCAGTGTTTTGCAGCAATTTTAGTTCCTTGTGAAATGTTTGTGGGCAGCTTCCTGCACTGAGATCATGATTTATGTTTTCATGGTAACTACACTTGTATGCATTTGACTGACTTTGTTTTTCAGGACATCTTTTCATCCTATACTCTCTGTAACCATGGTTACAAACCAAGTTCAGAAAGCTCAAATAGGTCTATACTTCTAGGTTAGTGGAGTGCTCCATGAGAAGGGGACAGGGGAGAAGGCAGGCACATTTATGACCTGGTGATCAAGAGAGAAGTGTGAGCTCGAAAAGGAATTTGAAAATCATCAACATCATGTCAAGGGCCTGTCAAGACGAAACTCAAGGGAAGGCCCTCCAATTCAGTGAACATACCACAGATAGAAGACCATTTAAGAAAACTATTTTAAAAAAACACTATGTATCTCTCTGAATGAGGTCATTGTAGTGGTGGATATCTTTAGTATTGTAAAACTCATTGGTCTACTCTTGTGAAGTGTAGCATTGATAAGTGATAACATTACTTGTTTGCCCTTGCTATGAAAAAAAATCTATATTTATTCCTCGGAAGATGCAGTGTAGATAACGAGAAAAGTTGAATGTATTTTAACTTAAAGTAGCTTAGGTATTTTATTCAAGAATCTAAAATTGTTGATATAAGATGTAAGGAATAGTTAAAAAAAATAAGGAAAAAAAGGAAAATTTTTCTAAAATATATGGATATTTGTTTGTTTTGTATGAAAAGATTAAAACTACATCATTTTTCTATTTAAATACATCCATTGCATTAATTATATTTGATTTGTTTTATAGCAAGTACATTACCATGGGAAATAAGGGATAAATGATTAGACAGATTCAGTTTAGCATGATGAAAGTATATTGAGTGCTGGAATGGTATCCTAATGTTGTCTGCAGTTTGCGTCTTAAGAAGAAGTAAGATGGCCTCAAGAGACATAGCCTTATTCTCTAAAATACTTGCTTTGCAAACGGAAAGACCGGAGTTTAATCTTCAGAGCCCACATTAAAAGAAAAGTCAGGTGTGGTGGCACACACTCTAACCCAAGTGTTGGGAGGTGGAGGGAGAGGAATTCTTGGGAATCATTGGCTTATAACCTAGCCTACTTGACAAATTGAAGACTAATGAGAAGCCTCTTCTCAAAACTAAAACAGTACATGCTACCTAAGGAATGACACTTGCAGTTGTCCCACTGATTTCCACATTTATGCATACAAACATGCATGTGTACACAACACAAACAAGTTCCCATATAGACTTAGGCACACACAGAGACATTCATACACACCCATGCAAAAGAAGCGAAGTACAGTGAATTGAAATAAACTTGATAATGGAGAGTGCTGAGATGTAAACCTGCATTTTCGAAGTTAGCTTGTTCAAACACCTAAGATATAAGTAAACTTTATTTGGAGATTGCCTTGCAGAGTGTTTATACAGAGCAATAATTTAATAAAAAATTATCTGCCTGGAAAGCAGGTCGTACTATATTATCAAATTAAGCCCGGATGGAATAAAAAATGAGGGAAGAGAAAATGTAATAGGCAGACATTTCTATGTGCTTCCTATCTACTATAAAGTATGTATCCTGTACCATGTGTCCCTACCACTGTGATCTGTCTCATCATAGGCAAAGAATCACAGAATACAAGATCATAATTGAAATTTCTCATATCATGTGCTCAAAGTAATTTTAATTTTTTGGGTAGGTTAAACATTTTGTCACAACAGTGAATGGAAAGTCTGTTCCTTTGTATAAGGCATCTCTCCAGCTTTATCATCTACTATAAATAGTATCAAATGAAATAGATTGCTATGAGGATAAAGTGTGTGTGTGTGTGTGTGTGTGTGTGTCTGTGCTCGCGTGCTAGCACAACCTTATATTAGAATACATTTAGGCTTATTTTACCACTGCTCCTTGAACTTGAATTGTGAACTGGAATCTGTGTGTATACAATATCAATCACCCACAGTCTGTTGCAGTAACATCCTCTGAGAGCTGGGAGCTCACAGGAAAATGAGAACAGGTGATCAGCTATCAGCAATCTCAAAAATCATAAAGAGTCATGTGCTGCAACACTGAAGTTCAGGTCATTTGTAACATCTTCCGGTAATAAATTCAGAAATGTTGCAAAATGTTGCAAAAAGACCCAGAGAATAAACACAACTTGGGAAGCTGCTGCTAAATAAGCTAACATATTTCAAATGAAACTAAATGTCTTGTATAAGGAAACAGAAAGTCATTTTGAATGAGGAGAGAGAGAAAGGGTAAGAGAAGGCAAGAGGAAGAGAAACAGAGATTAGGTAGATTCATCTTCAGTTTCATTGAATGTCTGTTTTTCTAGATAAAACCACAGAATTATATATAAAAGACTGAGACTATATGAGTTACATATAATAAGAAGTGAGATTAGTTCATCAGATATGTGTCCTCCATTTTTAATTTTCTATGCATATTACATTCAAAAAGGAAGAATCATAGGAGTTTGGCTTTGGTTGGATTGGGGTAGATTGGATTAGAATGGGATTTTCCCCTCTTATATAGTTGTGTATATAGAGAGGTGACTGGAGAAGAAATATCACTCACTTAGATAAATAGTACCTTGATGTGTGGTTGTTCTTCACTTTTTGCAGGTGATAGAATACATTTAAATTATCCTAGAAAATCAACCTCTCTCTTTATTCATTCACTAAAGTATTGATTTGTTCATCTCAAAAAAAAAAAAAGACTCGAAAAATCTATTAAAGAGTATACAGAATAAAAAATAATTCCACTTTCCATCAATGTATTAGATTATAAGAAGAACATGTAGGAAAGGTAAAAATTTCATTGTGAGATGAAACCTTAACAAAACTGGAGAAAAATCAAGAAACATAATTTGATTCTATGTCCCTAAATGTGAAGTCTCCAGGTATGTATGAGCATTCTAAATGTCCCACACAGTTAGAACTTAATCTTAAAAAGCAGGTGAAGAAAGTATTGAAATGATTCCACATATAAGGATGCTCACTGAAAAATGAACACCTAAATTATATCTCTGGGACCCACATCATGTAAAGAAATAAATAACTCAATCCAGTTGTCATTGAACATCCACACAGAGCACTGTGACACCCACATTCTTGCACATGTGGACAAACACAAAACAAATAATTGTAATGAAAAATTGAAGATAATTAACTAAGAAGCTTTGGTCTAAGTGTTTTTATTTAAATTGTGCTTCCTCAAAAACACAATGCTCTGCATGACAAATAGTTCCTATATTTTCGCCATGCATACCTCGTTAATCTCCAGAGTAGCTGCAAATAAAACTACTAGTAGTTCTGTAAATGTGCAATGAATCTCCCTATGTTGTCTCCAAGGCTTTATATTTAGAGATACTGCCTAAACAGGATTCCAGCGAAGTTTCACTTAACTCTGAAAGTTCAGCTAAAAATTTTTTTAAAAAAATAATAATAAAATAAAAATTAAAAAAGGAATGTTGCAGAAAGGACTGAAAACTCTGAAATTATGAAAACTGATGTTACTCAAAGAGATTGTCAAGAAGGTATATGAGACCAGCATTTGAGATAGTGATATATTACTCAGTGGGTCTGTTCAATCTGTATTTAACTTTGCAGTATGATTGTTTCCTGTTGATAGCATGACTGTTCAGTTAAAGATTCACTGGAATCTGTTTGGGATGGGAATGCAGCAGTTAGGCAAAGTACAGACTTCAGAGTCACTATCAAATCTCCTGGTGGCTGTTTTTGTCATTAATTTTCATCTAGAGATTTCCTTTTTTACTTGTGATGGCTTTATAGAGAGAATGATTCTCTGCCTTGCTGAGGACCTCTCAGCTCCTTCCTGACTCAACTTTTCTTACACCAATAGCTGATTCCTTAGTACAGCTGGAGTGCTACAAGAACTGTCAGGGGCATCCTGTTAAGTCATCCTCTGTTAGTGTCAGACACCAAGAATTTTCACTGGGATTTCTCTATCACATATCCCCCCCCCCAGTTGCTATTAAATCATTGCCCACAACATAATATTGGCCACATATTCACAGTGTCTGAGGAGAAGATGAATTTCAGAGTGTACAAGTAGCAGCCTTTCCATGGGCATTCATTCTATCTCTGAAGATCTTTGTATCAAATAGAATCAAGTTTGTCATTGACACTTTTGCTCATAACAGCAGAAAAAATGTGTATAGTTTTGAACAAAAGTATAACCACTGTATATTATAGCCAAAGTAGAGTAGAAAAGCTTTCAACTTGGCTGCATAGAAAGCACTACCTCCAAAAATCCCAGGAGAAAGACTACACTATCATGAAATACTCAAGATAATCAATTTACAAAGGGCAAAGGGTTATTTTGTTTCAGACATCTAAATACTCGTGATTGACTATGTCTGATATTTCTGTCCATTCTACGCTGAACAAGGTGCCAAATCTTGGCAGAAGTATGTGAAAAGTGTGTGTGTGTGTGTGTGTGTGTGTGTGTGTGTGTGTGTGTTGTTATACTTTATTGAAGCACAGAGGATGTAGCTTAGGGTAACAAAACAAGTACCATGTTTACTACTATGGTTTCAATTCTTAATCTTTCAAAAAATACTCTAATTCCCTTGTGGACCCACAGTCTTATGATTTACTATTCCCTAGCTTGTGTGTTGGAATCCTTCATGCCCAGATGATAGAGCTATGTAGGCAGGCTAGGAAACTTTTCGAAGGTAGGACTTAGCTGAAGAATGACCTTGAAAGTTACAGTCCTGCCTCTCATCTAGCCAAGGCATGGCCATCCAGAGACTGCCCTACCTAGGGATCCATTCCATCTGCTGACACCAAACCCAGACACTATTGCTAATGCCAAGAAGTGTTTACTGACAGGAGCCTGGTATAGTTGTCCCCTGAGAGGCTCTGCCAGAGTCTGACCAATGCAGATGGGGATGTAAACAGCCAAAAGTTGGACTGAGCACAGTGATCCTAATGGAGAAGTTAGGGCAAGGACTGTAGGAGTTGAAGGGGTTTGCAACCTCTTAGGAAGGACAAAATTATCAACCATCCAGACTCCCCAAAGCTCCCAAGGACTAAATCACCAACCAAAGAGTACACAGGAGGTACCCATGTCTCCAGATGGATATGTAGCAGCTGGATATGTTGCCTTATCTGGGATCACTGGGAGGGGAGGATGACCCAGGATAGGGGTACTTAAGGCTGCTGAAGCAGGAGTAGGTGGGCAGGTACAGGAGCACTCTCATAGAGGCAGGAGAGGGAAGAGGGGATAGGGAGCTTGTGGAGGGGAAACAGGGAAGGGATGTAACATTTTAAATGTAAATAAATAAAATAATCAAGTAAAAAAGCTCTCTCTGCTTCTTGTCTGCTGCCATGATGTACCCAGATACAATCTCCCACCACCATAGGCTGAATTTGTTCCAGCCACTTGTTCCCACTACCACAAACTCTTCGACACCTTCACTACTACATGTTCTACCTTTTCAAACAATGAGGCAAAATAAATCCCATCTTCCTTAAGATGTTTTCTGTCACAAAGATATACGAATAAACAATATGCCCACAAAATTCAACACATCTAATGCTAACCACATACACATATACATACTACACAAAGTGATTCTGTGAACAACTGCTGACAAGCTTGCCCACCTTAAGCAAGGATAATATGCAACTCCAGCATTGCTAACCAGCTCACAGACAGAAATATGTATGAACTATAAGGAGTATCATATCCCTGACCTTGTGAATGCACATCAACAAATTTTTGAAAGAGTATACATAAAATAGAACACTATTTTCTTTGATTATGATCAGCTTAATAAACTTCATGGTGGACTTTGTGCCAATCAAATAATGTGCAGATAAAAATTATGCTGAGGAAAGGGATTCTAGCACTCAGGAATTTATCTCCATGACAGGACAATCGTTACTTCCAGAGGATTGCATTCTGTACTTGATAATGTGTATGAAGGTTTTCTGTAGAGAAAGAATACAGAGCTGCAGAGATCCTAGAGAATTGTGAGATCCTAGAGAACAGAACGGGCTGCTTTCTACTGACACTGAATGGCTACACATGTAGGCAGAGCACACTCCATGCAACATGCTTTGTCATGCATTATCTCTATTCAATACCTTTAAAGCTAAGAATCATGACAGAACATCTTATCGATGAGAAGCTGAGGCAAAATCACTACTAGAAACTTGATGACTAATCTATACCTTATACAGAAAGAAGACAATTTCAGAATTAAGGAGTAGGATCTTGAAGTTCAAGATTATTTCCTCCTGTGCTATTTTACTTCATGGCAGGTGATCCGGGACAAGCATCTCTTTTTTTCTTTATGTCTCAGGTATTCACTGATGAGACATTTGTGAATAAGGAGACAGTTTCAGCAACTTTGGCTTGATAGAAGAAGCAACCACACCATTCTGCCTACTTCACTGCAGGAGCACTTGGTACCTAGCAATTGAATAGAGCTGCAAAACACTTGCTTGCTTTTCTTTACATATGTTAGAGTTCTTTACTTTTTGGAATTTAAATTTTATTTCAATATTTAGAGTTCATTGTCAAAATTGTAAATAACATGAGAGGTTTTTCCACACACATTCAACTCCAAAAGTAAGTCTTGTTAACACTTTGTAAGACACCAATGATGGCTTTTATATTCATACACATGCAAGTTTTATGTTTTTAAAACTATATCATGTTATTCTTGTTATCATACTTACCATTTAATCACCAGTATATCACAGAACCAATTTGACCTATTTATGAAAAAGGGTAAATTATTAGTTGAGCTATTCCAAAGGACAGTCACTTTGAAAACCCATAGCATGGCCCGAAGGTGAGGACATGGCTTCGCTATACATCTGTGTATTTTTCTGTAGGGAACTGACTGTTGTGCCTGGCATGTCTTTGCTCAGTTATCAAATCCTAGAAAATACACTAGTGTCCTAAAATATAGGATCATTGCAAATGTTTGAAGGTTGAACACTCAGTTTCTAAGGTTTGTTTTGTCTAGAGATTTCTTGTTAATATTGGTGTGCCTGTTACCCCGTGTGAATGATCTTCAGAAGACAATAAACCATATTAGTTATCTTACATTTTGAATTTTTCCATTATAGTAATTTTTCAGATACTTGTTTTTTATCTCTGATCCCTGCCTCCAAGGATATGAGGGATAAGCATATGTCAAATCATGCTAGAGAGCTTGCTCAGTAGTTAAAAGTTGTGGTTCTTATAGAGATCCCTTGTTCAATATTCAGCACCCACATGATGACTCACAGTTATCTATAACTTCAGTTCCATAGGCTCCAATGCAGACACCAGCTATGCACATAGTACACAGACATCCATAAGCACAGGGCATCTATATGAGCAAAACATCCATGAAAAAAATCTGAAAAAAATGAAGAAAACTTTAAATGAATTTTTATATTTGAAGGTCATATAATCATAGCATATGAAATAAAGGCAGTGAAAAATATGAGATGATCTCTTCTCTTCACTCAAAATATTTGTATTCATTTACTCAAGCACCAAGTTGTCAACGAGCACTGGCCTGTAAAGAGTCCACTTCTTCTCATGAGAATAACATACCACTTTATTTATATAATGGGCAATAGGAAGAAAATAATATTGCTTTGTAGAATTCAAATTTCATACCAAAATATTTATGTGTCAACTTGCCAAAAAGAAATATAAAAAAATTGGGAGATGCCACTCTGTGGTGGCTAATTTTGACTGTCTATCTGCATTTTAATGGGGCATCATTGAGGCATACTACTGGAATTGTCTGTAAGTACTGTTTCCCCAGAGATGATTAACTGAGAGAAAAATCTAGGTCATACCTGAATGTGAACTACAACATTCTATGGAGCTTTGCCACTGAACTAACTAAAATTTTTTCTTAAAAGTTTAGAAAGTCAGCTCAGCTCTGCTCTCCACTTCCCAAACTGTTCGAATATCAGCAGGTTCCTGTAGCTGCAGCTGTGACCCTCTGGTGTGCCATGCCTCCTCTGATATGATTGTCTCTGTCCTCTAAACTATGAGCTGTCCCCTTCTTAAATTTGCATCCTATTAGGTAGTTGTTTACAGCAATAAGAAATGACCTAATACATTACTATTCATTAGTGGACTATATATATTGTCTGAAAGTATTATTAAGCTTTTTACAATTGAAGGTAAAACTGTGTTTCTTTCTGTGGTTTATTTTTATTTGTGTATTCATTTGTTTCTTTACCAACTTGTTTCACAAGACTTTATGTGTTGTTTTGCTTCAAGAAAGGAATTTTATACATGCATATGAAACGATTTTGTCCTCTCACACTATTCAAAGAGGTTTGGATGAAGACAGTGATGCCACTTCAGAATCATGTGAAAACAGGAAATTTCATCATGGTTTGAGAGGAGTTTGCAATGTATTGTTTTAAAGCTTATGTTTGACCATGAAATATACATTAAAATCCTTTGATACACTCTAGAAATATAACTGATCTGGCCTCTTACATCGTGCCATCTTCGTTAGTCAGGGTTCTCTAAAGTTACAGAATTTACTGAATGAATCTATTTGTTTCTCAGTCTCTCTTTCTCTGTCTTTGTCTTTCTCTCTGTGTGTCTCTGTCTCTTTCTATATATATGTGTATATATATATTTCATATCTATATGTATATAAATTTTAACTTATCATTTATTATTTTATTATAAATTTATTAATATATTATATAATAAAAATTATTATATATAATTTTATATACATGTACAGCTATAAATCACATGTATATATGATTTAAAAGAATGGCTTATAGGCTGTGGAGTAGCTCGCTCAACAGTGACTGCCTATGAATAGAAGTTCCAAGAATGTAGTAGTAGCATTTTAGTCTCTAAGGCTAGATGTCTCATCTGGTATTCATTATACACTGGAATCCTGAAGAAGTTGGCTCTAATGCCAGTGCAGGATTGGACTTCCTAGCAAAGGCTAGAGCAAACAGGCAAAAAGCAAAGCTTTGTTGTTTCTATGTCTTTTCTATAGGTTGCCAGCAGAAGTTGTATCCCAGATTAAAGATAGATCTATCCACCTCACATGATCTAGAATAAAGATCTGTCTTCCTTCTCAAAGATGCAGATGAGATGTGGGTTTTCTCACTTCAAATTATTTAATTAAGAAAAAATTCTCATAGTCGCCTCAGTCATTTGGGTTTTAGCCAATTCTAGGTGAAGTCAAGTTGACAACCAAGAATAGCCACCATACCATTTCACACCTGAGCCTTGGACTCTACTTTCCTTACTTCACTGGTGTGAGCTATGACCCATATTTGCACTCAGTACCACACCATTGCCTTCAAAGCTTGTTTCACATTTAACACACTTCACTTAATTCTGAACCTGTTTCTCCATTCTCCTAACTGTTAGCTACTTCTAATTCATCCAGAAAAATTTCTTCCATTTATGAGAAGTCAGACCACCTTCTAATAGTACCTTCAATTCTGATTACATTATTACTCAAAGACTGTCTTTATCACTAGATTAGAGATTTCTTGAGGAGCATAAATTACACTTTCCAAAGTGTAGCCATCATTACTCCAGAACAAAAGATATAGTAGAACCTGAAAGTACAGTTATTTTTTAAGTCACAAATAAATGGGGTTGGTAGTAACCAAAAAAATATATTTAATAAAACAGATAAATGTAGAGGGTAGTTCTGATGCTTTGATTGGGAATCTGCATGTGAACACCGAAAGTCTTGTTCCCAAATTGGGTTTTGATTGATCAATAAAGATGCTAGCAGTCAATGGTTGGGTAGAATAAGCAGGACTTGCAGGTTCCCATAGGCAGGCTAGAAGACACAAGAGGAGAAAGAGATAGGCCATGCTTAAGAGGGAAAGACAGCTACCAGCCATGTGAGATCTCAGGTGCAGTGGCCATTGGCGGCTTCCCCACCTGAGCCTACGGTGTCAGGCAGGAAATTAGAAATACAACTAACCTGAAGGGAGATTTAGGGTGCTGAGCAAGGAGAAGGGAACCGGGCAACTAAGTTGAGGGAAGATTTAAAGGTTTTGAGCTTGGAGTGAAGGTAACTGAGTAACTAAGCTGAGAGCATGTTTAGAGGTATTGACCTGGGAAAGTGAAAGTTAGGGCATGTTAGCTGTGGGAGGCTTTGATGTACTTGGACATTGAACTAAAAAGCATATTAACACTAAGTTAATGTGTGTGTTTTTCATCCAAGGATCCAGTGTGGCTCCTGGGTGGTGGCTAGTAGTGCTGACCACCTGGAGCTTAAAGAAGGGTAGTAGGAACTACACCCTACAGATAAAAATAAGTGGGGTTTTGACATTTGCAGGAACTGGTAACTTTTAAGTGTTCAGGGTTCTAGATAGTAAATATAATTGAGTATGTAGAATGAACAGAACTGGATGAAGATAGTACCAGAGTGGGGTTTATCTAAAGATTCTTGGATGACAAGCAAAAGAGCTCAAGCTTGATTTCATTGACAGAAGGCAAATGGGTGAAGGACTTTAACAAGAGGGGTGTGAAATCATTAGTTTCCAAGAACTATTGCCTTTATCAAAATGTAAATAATTGAAAATTATAAAACTGGTACAATTCTCTGAACCATGGGAATGTACTGCAGGACAGATATAGTTGGAGGGACACTGGATAAATACTACTACAGGAAGAGATACATCTAGTAATCTGAATGCTCTGTGGCTGATCATGCTAATAATGCAGATTTGAAAATCAACAAAAGCATGCATCCTTTGCCTATGGAAATGTTCATCTTTGTATCTGTCATTTTCGTGAGGCACTCGGGCCAAAAAATACTTCTGTAGACCTACGTTCCAAGGGAACTAGCGGAAAAATATTTTTTAGCTACCATTTGAAGTCTCTGGAACTAACTACAAGAATAGTAGAAAATGATCAGACATATATTCAAGAAGCCCTCTGTGAATTCAGTAACAGAGGAGTGTTTCTGCTTCATGCCTAGCTGCCTCTTAGTGCAGCATAGTCTTCCAGACACAGCTCTGGAGAGAGTGTTCTATTTCAAGGTACACAGGACTGGCTACTCTAGGTTATTCATTTGACTTTTCTCAGAAAGTGCAGAAATTGAGCATTTCTCATCTTGCCCAGAGCTACATGTGGCACAAGCAAAGTCCTCAGTGGGTACCACTGGGAAGGAGATTTCATGTTTCTCATTGTAACTTCTCATAAGACGTCGGTGTCTTGAGTGGGAGATATTGATCCACTGAAACATGTTACATAACTGTTTACAGGAAGCAGAATTTAGAGTTTTATTCAGATCCATGCCATTTTCTTGCCTAACATCCTTTTCATTCCTCTGGAACCCATGTAATAGTACCAGTAAGACATGTGACCTAAAGATAGATTGATGTAAATCTAACTAATGTAACCTATTAGAATGCTACCGAGAAGCAGATGTCTAGATGCCCAGTCATTAAAAGGGAAGTTCTATAATGCCTGAATTTTATATGCATGTTCTCAGTGTAACTTGGAAGGGGAAGGAGGAGGAAAGAGGAGAAATTATAGAGACTTTACACACACACACACACACACACACACACACACATATATCTATATATAAAAACATTTTAAAATATATTTAAATATGGACTAGCAGTATTGCATGTAGCATACCTATATAAAAATCACACATAAATATGTCATAATGTGAAGCAGTGATTGGTACTTGAATCATAAACCTCTTACTAATTATCTTAGCTAATTCAAGTGGATAAAACTTCACCTGCCTGATGAGGGCCAGGAAGCAGCGAGAGGAGGTTGCATTCATCTAGGTGCTTACAAGTTTAAAAGAAAGTTTTTGCCAAATAAGTAAGCAAAGGGTGTTCCAGGCAAAGAAATACAAAGGGAGGCAAAACCACAAAAGTAAAAGCTTTTCAACCAATACATTTTGTTAAGGTTGGAGCTTAGTTACCTGTAGTGGTGGAGAAAAGTCCAAGATAGTTTAGTTTATGGACAAGTTGTAAAGACTTTTGACATCTCCTACCTTACTGCTGATAAATGTTTAAATAGATTCTGGGAATGTCTTACCTTTGGGAGGAACCATTGAGAATGGAGGGAAGAGCTGTTCTTGACTTTTAGGTTTGTACTTTCTGTGTCCCACTTTTTACGTAATATCTAAAGGTCACAGCTGGAGTTTTGTGCACTTCTTCAGACTCTTCATATCATTTCTTGATTCCTCCTTGCTATCATTTACTATTCTTTATTTATAGTGGCCTGAACTCAGCCATTCATAATTTGTTCCATGGGATTATCATTTGGTTTTGTGACTATTTATTTTACTTCCTAACTGTGACAACTTTAACAGCCCAGGACCCTGAAAGTTTGGCTTTAATGTCTCCTTAAAGACATTCTTCTTAAGTAGTTTCTCACTTTGGAAAGGAAAAAAAATTTCTACATTCATCTTGTAACTGTGGTATCCTTATGTTTGAATCCATTTATCCACACATGGATATCTTGCTCTTTTTTGTGATCTAAACTGTCTTGTTACTATTGTGGTGAGCTTCTACATCCAATAATCAAACAAATTTTCTGAAGTCCTACCAACACTAGATGATCCTCTCAACATTCCTTTCTCCCAATATCAGAAATCTGGCTCCCATTGTTTCTAGAAGCATTTATTTGTTCGGCCTCACATTAGTGATGGAAAAGGCCCCTTGAGATTTAGAAATAGTAGGTTTCTGCATTCACTAGCTCTTGGATGTTGCACCAATCTTTACGAATATTACTTCAGACAGCATGATGAGATTGGTGTTAATTTTTTTGTTTGGTTAGATAATATGTGTGACTTGTGGTTATTTTGTAATGTTTTAAATTAAAACAGAATTACATCTTTCCCTGATTTTCCCTTTTGAGCCTCTACCATGTCACCTACTCTCAAGTTGATAGTTTATTTTTATTTTATTAGATTTGTTACATACAAATTGTGTGTGTGTGTGTGTGTGTGTGTGTGTGTGTGTGTGTGTGGTTTCAAGCCTGGCCACTCTGCACTGGAAACAAATAAATTGGTCTCATCCCTGGGGTCGACTGGTTTTTCTTCTTTTAGCAATCAATAGTTGTCTAGAGGTGGGACTTCATGAACATTTCTTACTTTGGGTTAACATGTTCATTGATAATGCCATTGTTTGGTCATATTTATGCAGCCATTTCTGGGTGAGACTGTTCTGAAGCAGCCTTTCTGATACTCTGACTCTTAGAATCTTTTTTTTTTTTCCTCTTCTACAATGTTCCGTGAGCCATACTTGCAGAATCTGTGATATAGGTGTCAATACTGGAACTGGAATCCCCACAATCTCTTGATTATGTCTGTTTGTAATTTTCCTGGATGTCATTATTTGTTATAAGAAGAAGGTTCTTTGAGGAGGGATGCTGCAGCAAAGCAATTAAACAGTCTACCCCCGCCGCAATACCTATGATTCAGTCATGGCAAGAAAGAGATCAACATGCAAGAAGTGGCACGCATGTGATGGTGGCAACCAACAACTGTTTAAATGGACTTAAGACAAATTCAACACAAGAAAAATCATACCAGGTACTCAAAACCTAGCCAAATTCCCAGGGCTACTGAGGTTACAGATGCTATAAAAGCTACCACCTTTACCTTGCTAGACAAGCATATTTTAAAATTTATTTTATTTATTTACATTCCAAATGTTGTCCATTTCCTGGTCCCCTCCCCCATGAGTTCTTCACCCCCTTCCCTTTCCCCCAGGACCTAATGGAAATGACCTTAGACTAAATGGCCAACAGTGGGGAGATGGAACCTAAAGAGACTATCTCCAGTAATAAGTCATGGCCCCCAATTGAGGCATGGGGCCACTCATCCATCTTCAAAATTCTTGACTCTCCCCCAAACCCCCCAAAAAACATATATTTACTTTTGGCTTGTAATTCTGAAAGCTTCAAAGTCTATCTTCCTGTCTAAAGGAAATGCAGGGACAAAAATGGAGCAGAGACTGATGGAACGGCTGTCCAGAGACTGCTCCAATTTGGGATCCATTCCTTGCACAGGCTCCAAACCCTGACTTTATCACTGATGCCATGTTGTACTTAAATGCAGGAGCCTAGCATGGTTATCCTCTGAGGGACTCTACCAGCAGCTGACTGAAACAGATGCAGATGTCCACAGCCAAGCATTGGACTGAGGTAGAGGACCCCTATAGAAGAGTTAGGGGAAAGACTAGAGGTGCTGAAGGGGATGGCAATCCCATAGGAAGAACAATAGTATCAACCGACCCAGACCACTCAGGGCTTCCAGATTCAAGCATAGTTTCTAACTGCATTTTAAATCTTACCCTTATGTATACGGTTATTTGTTTCACTTGACTCTGCCATTTTCTCTCCATTAGGTCATAACATTGGTTGGGTCTGTAAAGTTCTGATATGTAGCAAAAAGCAGTATGCTTTGTTTCCTGCCTGCTGTGGGCACTGAGCACCATGTATTAGCACAAGTGGATGTATGTGGCCCTTGTATTCATTATAAGCAAAACTGCTATGAACCCCAGACATACACGCATATGCACATGCGCACACACATGCACATATACATACATGCAAGCAAGGACACATGTCTCTTTTCCACATGTGTTGATTTGTTCATTTTCTCCCAGAAAGCAGAATAGATGTTAATGTCTAATCTTGGACCTTCCAGCTTTCAGAGTTACAAGCTAAAAGTAAACACATTTTTTTTTGTAATTGATTTAATCTCAGTTATTCTGTTACAGCAATGAAACTATAGACTAAGTCCACATACTTATTGTCATGAATATTTTTGCAATAAAGGAGCCAGAGTTGAGATTTTATGGTGAGATAAAGAGTATTTATTTCAAACACCAACATCTGAAGTAACTGAAAGACACAATTTTTCATATATTTTATAGTCATTAAAATAATAGATTTCTGGTCGTGTTGGAATCCATCGACTCTCTACAGCTAATATTGGAAGGGCCACTAACTTTCTTAAATAAATTGTGATTATTTTTACATTGTACTTTGTGTTTATTATTCAAAGTATTTGATTCAGAAACAAACTTCCTCCAACATATTTGAAAAAGAATCATATGTGACCAGAAAGCTTGTGCAAAACTATAACATCAGTACTTTGAATAATTAACTATTTAAAACTTGGGAAAAATTCAACAATTATAGAATTTCTTAAATTTACTTCGATGAAGTTTTCATAAAATTATAATCTATTTCAGCAAGTATTTCTAGGAATTTATTTACAAAAAAAGAGAGTATAACATGGAAAATCTATTAACTCATATTAAGCCTATTAGGAAAAATGAATATAATTCCAACTGATCACTACAGTTTGATAGGCATTGTTATAAAATAGGAATTAAAGAAATTGAGTTGGGCAATTAAAGGGATCAGTAGCAAAGCAACAAATTACATTTAAAAACTAATAAATAATTGAAAAGAATAAGGAATTTTGCCTAGATTTTCTACTAAAAATATGGCAGCAGATAACCAAACTTTGAGTAAGATTTTTACCCTAGTACAAGGGGAAGTGTTAAGAAATATTGTGCCACTGAACCACATCTACTGCCCCCAAAACAAGGTTTTATTTATAGAAATATTACTCGGAATGAAGGAAGAAAGGTAAAAGAGTTGAATTGTTACCTTCTAACTAATTAATGAATATGTTAACTCTATACTCCCATAGCAGTTAGTATTAAATAGTGTGACACAAGTGGATTTTATGATGGCCCTGTCCAGAGGAATATCACATTGGTTATATTGTATCAACTTGTTATGTTTGCCATTTTGAAAAACTCAAGCCTAACTTAGGTAAATCCTGTAACTCAAACATTAATAGAGAAAATACAAATACAGACAAGCATTTCTCAAACAAATTTTCTTGATACAATTCTTCTACAATAATTTTTAAAGGTATAAATTTCAAATTAATAAGAAGCAATTGGATGTAAACTAGTCTTGATACTGGAAGCCTTGCTTGGCTACAAGAGATGGCCAGTTGAAACTTTGTGTCACCTGTTACTAGGAGTCCTCATTAGGATGAGCTTCATGAATTCCAGGAAGTTTCCATGGAACAAGGCATTCATACCACCCATCAATATCCGTTTTAGCTGTCTCTTTCCACAATCTCTTCCTCTACCCACCTCTCTCATCTGATCCTCTGATTCTATCCAACCCACCACAAGTCCTCTTATAAAATATATTCTAATTCCTCCTCCAAAGGATATATCTCCATCCAGCTTAGACTCCTCCTCTTTAACTAAGCTCTCTGAGTCTATGGACTGTAGCTTGGTTACCATTTTTCTTAACAATTAATTCCTTCTTATAAGAGAATAAATACCATATTAATCTTTCTGATTCTGGGTTATCTCAATTAGGATGAATTTGTTCTTTTTCCATCCATTTGACTACAAATTTTATGGTGTTGTGATTTTTAACAACTGAGTAACACTCCATTGTGTAAATATAGCACATTTTCTTTATCCATTCTTCTGTTCAGAAATGTCTAGGTTGTTTTTAGTTTCTGGCTATTATGAATGAAATGGCAGTGAATGTGGTTGAAAAAGTGTCCTTGTTGTAGGATGGAGTGTCCTTTGGATATATGCCCAAGAGTAATATACCTGGGTCTTGGGGTAGATTGGTTCCCAATTTTCTGAGGAACTGCCATATTGTTTTCCATAGTGGCTGTATAAATTTGCATTCTACCAGCAATGAAAGAGTATTTCTCTTGCTCTACATCCTTATTGGCATGAACTGTTATAATCTGGGTTATTGATCTTAGCCATTCCTACAGGAATAAGATAGAATTTCATAGTAGTTTTGATATGCATTTCCCTGATGATTAAGAAAGTTGAAGATGTCTTTAAATGTTTCTAAGCCATCTGAGATTCTTATATTGGGAATTTTCTGCATAGATCTTTACCCTCTTTTTAACTGGATTATTTGTTTGTTTGTTTGTTTTTCATATTAAGTATCTTGAGTTCTTTATATATTTTGGATACTAGTACTCTATTGGATGTAGAGGTGGTAAAAATATTTTCCCATTTTGTACATTGTAGCATTGTCTGGTTCAAGGTTTTCTTTGCCTTGCAGAGTACTTTCCATTTCATGAGGTACCTTTATTTATAGTTGATTGTAGTTCCTGCACTGGAGGTGTTCTGTTCAGAAAGTTGTCTCCTATTCCAAAGGGAGTCCCATGGAAATCTCCAAACAACCTAGGCTGATGTTAAGACCAAAAGATGTTATCTGAAAACTGAGAGTGTGACCCCATTGCCTAGGACAACACCCATACAACTCATTGAATGTGGAGAAATTGAACTGGTGCCTACATGGAGCCATCACCCACATATTCTAGTCTCTTTGGTACAGGAAGTTACTGTGCATACTACCAAACGAGAAACATGAACACAAACCCAGCCACAAAACCTTAAAAACCCAGCCACAAAACCTTTGCCCTGCAATCTTTCCTGCCTTCATAATATCCTAGGTCAACGGTGACACAAAACTTCTAGAGTCATCAACAAATGTCTGATTTGACCTAAGGTCACTCCACTCAAAGGAACCCACACCCGACACTATTAAGTAATGAAAAACTAGAGACTAGATAGCACAGAGATAGGATAAAACCAAATATGACTGGTAAAATATCAATAACATAATTCCTAGTGATGCTCTGCTATATTTATAGACCTGTGTTTTATTCAGTCATCATTAAAGAGGCTTCTTTGGCAGCAGATGGAAACAGATCCTGAGTCCCATAGCAAGACATGATGCAGAAAAAAGAGTCTAAATTGGAGGTCTCTGTAAAACCCCTCCCCTCAGGACTCCAGGAACCATGCAAAACAGGCAGAAGAATGAGCTAGGAGGAAATAAAGGACACCCAGAGAAAATGGCCCTCTGAATCAACCAAGCAAAGTCCATGTGTGCTCATAGAGACTGAAGTAGCAAGCACAGGGCCTACATGTGTCTACACTTGGTCCTTTGCCAACATATCATCGCTATTAGCTTCTTTTTTATGGAACTTCTGACTGAGAATGAATGGGACTCAGACTCTCTCTCTTTTTGTTAATACTTTGTTTACATTTCAAATGTTTTCCCCTTTCCAGGTCTCCCCTTTGGAAACCTCCTATCCCATTTCTTGTCACCCTGACTCTATGAGGGTATTCCCCTATCCACCCACCCACTCCCATCTTCCCTCACTGGCATTCCTCTATACTGGGGCATCTAACACTCTCAGACGCAAGGGCCTCTCCTCCCAATGATGGCCAACAAGACCCTCCTCTGCCACATATGTGGCCAGCAGCATGGACCCCTCTTATGTGTGTTCTTGAGACTTTTTTCCTATTATATGGTTGTTTTGTTGAACTCTTATATGACAGATTTTGCTTCATCTTATTAATTATATTTTACTTCCTCATATTTGGTTGTTATTTCTTAGAAGCCTGTTATTCTCTAATGAGAGACAGAAAGGCAGTAAATGAGGAAGGGTGAGAGGAGGAGAGAGAGAGTATGCTACAATTACTATATATTATATAAGAAAAGAATCTATTTCAATTAAAAAAGAAGAATATTAAACAATTTGTAGGGCCTGCAGTTATGGCTCAGCAGTTAACAACACATATGGCTCCTGCAGAAAACCTATGTTCAATTCCTGATGCTAATGTAATAGGGTTTATAACAACTTTTTTTGTTTTGTTTTGTTTTGTTTGTTTTTTCTTTTTTCAGTTTTTCGAGACAGGGTTTCTCTGTGTAGCCCTGGCTGTCCTGGAACTCACTCTGTAGACCAGGTTGGCCTTGAACTTAGAAATCCACCTGCCTCTGTCTCCCACCTTTTAACTCTAGCTCCAAAGGTTCCAACACCATTTTCTTTTCTTTTCTTTTCTGTTTTGTTTTGTTTTGTTTTGTTTTTGTTTTTATTTATTTTTCATATTTTATTTACATTTCAAATGTTTCCCCATTTCCAGATCTCCCCTTTGGAACCTCCCCATTCCCTCCCTCCTCCCCCTGCCACTATGGGGTTATACTCCCACCCACACACCCACCCACTTTCGACTTCCCTCCTTGGTATTCTCCTATACTGGGGAATCTAACACCCTCAGGCCCAAAGGACTCTCCTCCCCCTAATGGATAAGAAGACCCTCCTCTGCCCACATATGTGGCCAGAACCATGTGTATTCTTTGGTTGGTGAATCAGTCTCCAGGAGTATCAGGGGTCAGGCCAGTTGCCACTGTTGCTGCCTCCCTGGGGATGCAAACTCCCTCAGCTCCTTCAGTCCTTTCTCCAAGTCCTCCATCTGGGACCTCACACTCAGCCTTACTGTTTCTGCAAAGTGACTAATGGGTATTTCAAACTTTTGGGGTAATAACCGCTTAACAGTGAATATATACCTTGTACATTCTTTTGTGACTGTGTTACCTCGCTCAGGATGATATTTTTAAGATTCATCCAGTTGTCTGTGAATTTCATGAAGTCATTGTTTTTAATAGCTGAGTAGTATTCCATTGTGTAAATGTACCACATTTTCTGTATCCATTCCTCTGGGGAGGGATACCCTGGTTGTTTCTAGCTTCTGGCTATTATAAATATGGCTGCTATGAACATAGTAGAACATGTATCTTTATTACATGTTGGAGCATCTTCTGGGTATGCCCAGGAGTGGAATAGCTGGGTCCTCAGGTAGTATTATGTTCATTTTTATGAGGGTCCGCCAAACTAATTTCCAGAGTGGTTGTATCAACTTGCATTCCTACCAGCAATGGAGGAGTGTTCCTCTTTCTCCACATCCTAGCCAACATCTGCTGCCACCTGAGGTTCTGATCTTAGCCATTCTAACTAGTGTGAGGTGAAATCCTCAGGGTCGTTTTGATTTGCATTTCCCTGATAACTAAGGATGTTGAACATTTCTTTAGGTGTTTCTCAGCCATTTGAGTTTCCTCAGTTGAGAATTCTCTGTTTTGCTCTCTTCCCCATTTTTTGATAGGGTTAATTGGATCTCTGGAGTCTAGCTTCTTGAGTCCTTTGTATATATTGGATATTAGCCCTCTATTGGATGTAGGATTGGTAAAGATCTTTTCCCAATCTGTAGGTTGCCATTTTGTCCTATTTACAGTGTCCTTTGCCTTACAGAAGCTTTGTAATTTTATGAGGTCCCATCTGTTAATTCTTGATCTTAGAGCACAAGCCATTGGTGTTCTGTTCAAGAAATTTTCCCTTGTGCCCATGTGTTCGAGACTCTTCCCCACTTTCGTGTCTATTAGATTTAGTATATCTGGTTTTATGTAAAGGTTCTTGATCCACTTGAACTTGAGCTTTGTACAGGGAGATAGGAATGGATCAATTCACAATCTTTTACATGTAGACTGCCAGTTGAACGAGCACCATTTGTTGAAGATGCTGTCTTTTTTCCACTGTATGGTTTTAGCTCTTTTGTCAAAGTCAAGTGACCATAAGTGTGTGGGTTCATTTCTGGGTCTTTGATTCTATTCCATTGATTTACCTGCCTGTCACTGTACCTATACCATGCAGTTTTCATCACTACTGCTCTGTAGTACAGCTTGAAGTCAGGGAGGCTGATTCCCCCAAAAGTCCTTTTATTGTTGAGAATAGTTTTTGCTATCCTGGTTTTTTTGTTATTCCATATGAATTTGAGAATTGCTCTTTCTAGGTCTTCCAAGTGGAAACTAAAAGAACTATACAAAGGATCAACAAAACCAAGAGCTGATTCTTTGAGAAAATCAAAGATAGATAAACCCTTAGCCAGACTAACCAGAGGGCACTGAGACAGTATTCAAATTAACAAAATTATAAATGAAAAGGGAGATATAACAACAGACTCTGAGGAAATTAAAGCAAAACTTCAGATCCTACTACGAAAGCCTATACGCAACAAAATAGGAAAATCTGGAGGAAATGGACAAGTTTCTAGACAGATACCAATTACCAAAGTTAAATCAGGATCAGATAAACCATCTAAACAGTCCCATAACCCCCAAAGAAACAGAAGCAGTCATTAAAGTCTCCCAACCAAAAAAAGCCCAGGATCAGATGGGTTTAGTGAAGAATTCTATCAGACCTTCAATGAAGACCTAATTCTAATACTCCTCAATCTATTCCACAAAATAGAAATGGAAGGAACACTATCCAATTCATTCTATGAGGCCACAGTTACACTGATACCAAAGCTCCACAAAGACCCAACAAAGAAAGAAAACTTCAGACCAATTTTCCTTATGAATATTGATGCAAAAATACTCAATAAAATTCTTGCAAACCGAATCCAAGAACACATCACAAAGATCATTCACCATGATCAAGTAGGCTTCATCCCAGTGATGGACGGATGGTTCAATACCCGGAAATCCATCAATGTAATCCACTACATAAACAAACTCAAAGAAAAAAAATCACATGGTCATTTCATTAGATGCTGAAAAAGCATTTGACAACGTTCAACATCCCTTCATAATTAAAGTCTTGGAAAGATCAGGAATTCAAGGAGTGTAGTTAAACATAGTAAAAGCAATATACAGCAAACCAGTAGACAACATCAAACTAAATGGAGAGAAACTCGAAGCAATCCCATTAAAATCAGGGACTAGACAAGGCAACCCTCTCTCTCCCTACCTATTCAATATAGTACTTGAAGTTCTAGCTAGAGCAATGACACAACAAAAGGAGGTCAAAGGCATACAAGTTGGAAAGGAAGAAATTGAAATATCACTATTTGCAGATGCTATAATGGTATACTTAAGTGACCTGAAAAACTCCACCAGAGATCTGCTACAGCTGATAAACAACTTCAACAAAGTGGCTGGATACAAAATTTACTCAAGCAAATCAGTAGCCTTCCTATACTCGAAGGATAAACAGGCTGAGAAAGAAATTAAGTAAATAACACCCTTCACAATTGTCACAAACAATATAAAATATCTTGGTGTGACTCTAACCAAACAAGTGAAAGATCTGTATAACAAGAACTTCAAGTCTCTGAAGAAAGAAATCAAAGAAGACCTCCGAAAATGGAAAGATTTCCCATGTGCATTGATCGGCAGGTTTAATATAGTTAAAATGGCCATCCTGCTGAAAGCAATCTACAGATTCAATGCAATCCCCATCAAAATCCAAACACCATTTTCTGGCCTTTGTATGTGCTACACTAACGTACATAAACCTATGCCCATATGCATATATGCATCATTACATTTTGTATCCACATTTCTGAGATTTACTTGTCATAAGCTAGGACTTGTTCCCCAATTAGCTTGTAGGTTCTTAAATCTTTCCTTTCTCTTTGAAATAAATACAGATAAATTGATATGATATCTGAAGTTCGCATCAAAGTAATTTGGGATGGCAAAATCCAAGTGGAGGTAAAAACAAAACCCACGCTGTCTATCCATTGATATGGTAGAATTAAGTGATAGAGCCAAAGAGTTTTATTATGCTAGCTCGTTCAATTATTTTAGTGTACAAGGTAGCTAAAAATGTTTATGAAAATATTTCTAAGAAATTTGTACAGGACTGTTGTTTTGGCAAATGGATTTTCAATCACAGAATATTAAGGATTTTTGAAAGTAACTTCAAGTGTCAAATTCAACTGTGAGGAACAGGAGCCATCGAGGATCTGGCTGACGCAAAGGTTTGTCTTTGTGATGTGAGGATTGGGGGAACACAATCTTTGCATCTGTCTTTGTGATGTAAGAACTGGCAAAGCACAGTCACTGCACAATGGAGCACAGCAGGTTCTTCGCTGGTTGTTTCTGAGGGCACCATTGTAACTGTCATGAAATCAAGAAATTGCAATTAATATAAGAAAAACAGGTGCTCACTCCAGAGCCCAGGCCTTGCATAAACTCAGTCTGTAGGAGAGAGTCACAATATGAGAGAATATTCCCAAGCATGGTAGCTTAATGTAGCCTCCAGATAAATATGCTAGGGCACATGCAGAGATAATTGAGGAATCTGTAAAACCTTAAGGAGTTTCTGAGAACATTGAAGTTATAGTGGTTTGAATAAGAATCCAACAGGCTCAGATATTTGAGTGTTTGCTTGTCAGTTATGGGACTGTTTAATATGTGTGGCCAGGTGAATCACTGGGGGTGAGTTTTGTGGTTTCAAAAGCACATAACAGATTCAGTCTTTCTGCTCTCTGCATTCAACTTATAGATAAGATGTTAGCTCTCAACGACTGTTCCAGCATTATGTGTGCCTTGGCAGCTGCCATGCTCCTTTCGATGGTCATAGACTTACAATCTGAAATTGTAAGCAACCTCCCTTCTCCACGTTAAAAGTTTTCTTTTATAAGTTACCTTGGCTAGTGTGTCTCTTTACAGAAACAGAAAAGTAACTAAGAAAGAATCAGGTGGTTTGGTCTTGATGAACAAGCCAAAGAATCAGGACAATTAGCTGGAAGAAGTTCTTTGCATTCCATGTTTGCTTCTGTTTTCTTCTTACTGGTTTCCAAAGCTAACTAATACTTTCTTCCCCCTTTTTCTCCTATTCCAGTGAAAACTGCACAACTGCCAACCTGTAGTACAAAACCATAAGAAAAAGAGATTCTGAGAGATCTGGCTTCCAACAGAAGTAAAAGAAAAATGAAGTCATCGCAATCTAATTCCTGTTTCAGATTGTATTACCACATTACATAAGTCTCTCTTTTCATTCAGTGTGAACCATCCAATCAATAACCTGCATTACAGAGATGGTGACAGACAGTAGAGTATAAAACGTGAAAAAATTCATATGAGGTTGACGCAGTGGTCATAGTCACAGAACTCAGGAGTCTAGGGAAGGAGGATTACAAGAATCCATACATGTAAGACTATACTATGAAACATAGTACAGTAGTCTAAGAAAATAAAAATGTTTTTAAAAGGATTTCCCAATAGAATAGCAGATTAGTTGTGTCTGATCGAGTAAATGAGAAAAAGCTGATTTGAAAATACAGTAGACTATATTTGTATAAAAGAAAGACACAAGAGAACAAACAATCTGAGATGGAAATTTCTTTCCAGGGAAGGACTAGTGTATGCTCCATCATAATGCTGCTCTTGAGGATCTGCTGAAATCACCTGTGACCAGTACCAGCATGCTTCTATAGGCAACATTCTAAGAACAAACTGACAAGCTCCTGGCTTTAGAAAGGCAACCAGAGACTAGAATAGCCAGGAACACAGTGTACTTGCGAAAGGCAAATCACTATAGACTTGAGCAAGTAAGCACTAGAGTGTAGCAAATAGGCAATATGGAGGCTAGAGCTGAGATCTGGAGATATCAGGCTCCCTACTACCTCTGCCATCTCCTCTGCCATTGCCTGGGGAAAATGCACAGGACGAGAAAACATCCTTCATGGAACTGAGTACTGTATCCTGATGGTGCACAATGATACTCAGGAGGGTGGGCCTTCCACATGCCACCAGAGACCCAATCACAGACAGCCTTGCATGGAAAAAGTTCAATTCTTCAATTCTGACAGGCAAAACTGTAATGTGGTTGTGGTATAGGTAGAAGGAACATGAAGACAGAAGTGGGTATGCAGGGATTTCTCAGCTAAAGGGATTCTATCAGAGCTTATTTCCACAGAGATCCTCATTGGGAAGGACACACTGACCTAACATTTCAGAATTGCTGAACTCACACTCAACATAAGAGTGATGTACATGACAGTTCAGAGGAGAAACCCAATCCTCTCAATGAGAAGAAATAAAAAGGGCACAACACCTTCCTTATTACACGATTGCTTCTTTCTAGACTTGATTCTTGATTTTAAGGTTTTTAAATTTTAGGAATTATTTATTTAACTTTGATGGAAATTTGCTCCATTGCTAATTTGTATCTTGTGAATATGGCTTTTATTTTCTAAGCTATTAAGCTTTATTTACTATATGGTAATGGCTTTAACGTTAAAAATATTCTTCAGTTAAGAAATATTTAAAAATTTATTTTATTATGTAAAGTTTTGAATTTTGTCAGATTATCATGACTTACTTAACTTCTACCTCACCATAAAAGACTTCAAGCCTGGTCCATCTCCTATATTTTTTCTCTTGGTCATGTCTACACACACATTATCTTCTCTTTTCTTCTTTCCCCATGCCTTCCTCATTTCACCTCTTTTTCTTTTTTCCATTTTTTTTTTTTTGGAGGGGGTGGATTGAATATTTTCTTAATTTACATTTCAAGTGTTTTCTCCTTTCCAGGTATCCCATTCAGAACCCCCCTATCCCATTCCCCTTCTTCCTTCCTCTATGAGGGTACTCCCACACAAACACCCTGGCATTCCCCTACACTGGGGCATCGAACATCCTCAGGCCCAAGGGCCTCTCCTCCCATTAATGTCCAACAAAGCCTTCCTCTGCCACACATGTGGCTAGCTCCATGGGTCTCTTCATGTGTATTCTTTGGTTGGTGGCCCATTCCCCAGGAGCTCCAGGGGGTCTGGTCTGTTGACCCTGTTGCTCCCTTCATGGGGAGCTCCTCCACTCCTTCAGTCCTTTCTCCAATTCTTTCATCAGGGACCCAAAGCTCAGTCCAATGCTTGGCTGTGAGCTTTTGCTTCTGCCTTTGTCAGGCTCTGATAGATCCTCTCAGGAGACAGCCATATCAAGCTTCCATCATTAGCTCTAAAACATTCTGTTTACTACATTTTCCCACAACTACTAGTCCATAGCTGCTGTCTCTGACCCTTATTGGGCACAGGTGGTAAGTCACGGAGGGAAACACAGCCACCTTTGCCCTAAATAATCCCAAGTGAACGTAAATTACCAGAAGAGTCACATGAAATGAAAAAAACCAGCAAACAAAAGTGATAAAGGGGAAAAATAAGAAAACGGAAGGAAATATACATCACAAGAGAGAAATAAAACACAGCAGAGAAAGTAAATATGGGCAGAAAAGGCCACTGTTATGAACCTACATGTTCACTAACTGTTGACATCAGAAACAAAAGATAATAAAATGTAATTGTGGGTTTGTTTTCATTGTATGTCTGAGGTTCTAATTGCATTTTAAATGGCCCTGCTGTGTAACGGATGACTTTATATACTTGTAAATGCCTCTTATGCCTGGATGTTAACTTCTTTCACTAGATTTGGGGAAATTTCAGCTATTTTCACAGACTGAAATAGCAAACACAAATTTCAGAGACCTACTTTTCAAAATGAGTAATGAACATACAGAATATTCAAATATGCAGTAAAGGATGTAAGGACATCAACTCAGGACCTTGATGAGAAAGATAACAAAGAAGAAAATGTTACTTTTGAGAAGAAAAAAATTTAAATAGAAGAGAAATTTCTGAAAGGAATTGAGACTCAGGAAAAGAAGCACACAAGGTCTGCAGATGAAAGATCAATCAAATAAAGTAGAAAGCATGGACAACACTCAATACCAACCTGAAGAAGGACATGGCTGAGAAAATAATACACGTGGACACAAACAAAAAAAAAACTGAACATGATCACAACTACCAAGAACTCTAGGTTGTGTTTAAGAAACAAAATCTAAGGATCTATGAGGGTAGAAGTATCTAAAATAAGTATCTGAGGACATAGACAATTTAGACAATGAAGTTATAAAGATTTCTCTCAGCCTAGTTAAATAAATGATTACTTAAGTATCAGGCATCTTTTCGAGTCTAGTATACCATCAATTGCACAACAGAGCCAGGTAAGAGGCATTTTGAAACCAAGATGAACAAGCAGAGAAGAAATCCAAAAAGCCATACTGTAATCAAGCTGTAAGAGAAGCAGACAAACTCACATGCAAATGCTGAACTGTCAGAATAACATGAAATCTTTTTTGTTATCAGCCCTGAAAGCTAGGAAATCATGAACTTACATGTTTCAGCCACTGAAAGTAAATAACTAAACAGAGTTGTTATACACTGCAAATGTGCCTTTTGAAAATGATAGAGAAATGAGGCTGTCTAAAGATTAGCACACACTTATTTAGATGATTCATCACAATCAAGTAAGCACTTCAGAAAATACTTACAAGAATGCAAAATACAGAAAAAGTCTCATCCTTTAGAAAATATTAAAGAATGCATTTTATAGGAGGAATAAATGAACTATGAATTGAGAAGGAGTCTAGCATGCCTAGCATAGCAAATCAACAAAACTCTCATACAAATGGAAGAGGAGGAAAAGAAATATCAATAATCTAGCCAACTAGAAATCATCAAACTTAATCTTAGAAAATAGCAAATAGCTATCAGTAGTAACCTAAGTGGATTCATTACCCATATTTTTTTTTTTTAAAAAAAAAAACCTAACTGATTTTAAAAGTAAGACCAACTGTCCATTGTTTCTGAGAACTACACATCATTGGCACATAATCCAATAACTTGGTCCAATGGCTACAAAGCAATCTACCAAGCAAACCAAAGTTATGAACAAGCTTGCCTAATGAGTCTCAAATATGGGGTAATGTAGACTTCAACCCAAATAAAAGATGATGCTATACATCAACAAATGGAATATTCATCAAGAAGAATTAACAATTATCAATATTTGTCAACTGAATGTTAGGCTTCTATGAATAGAGATAGAATAGAGACATAGTTCTATGATGCATCATCCTCTCAGCCTTGGGAGTTACCTTTCTTCTTTTGGGGCCTTGACTCAAGCCAAAACAGGAATAATGGCTTTTACACTGAAAGTAAGTTCAGGACTAGCCAGTATAAGAAAGTTGGAGATTTTACTAGAGGTATTTTAACATAGGCTTAAGCGTGGGATTTAAGTAAGAAAGGTCCAAAGAAAAGAATATGAGCAGACCTCACAGTATTGGTGTGGAGCTTCTCTGAGAGTCAGAGGAAATAAGGAATTCCCAAGTATGGCTTTGAATTCCTCAAGTGAATTATAGAATATATATAGTGAGGAATACCCAAGGATAGTCTTTGGCTTCCAAAGGAAAAGTCACAGAGAGTAAGATACATCCACATATTCATATGTGTTCTTCAAAGGACAGTTACAATTGTGTGTCTCAATAACAGCCTTGAACAGTATTTTGTTGAATCTCAAATTACATGTCAAAACCTGAAGAAACCTTTCCCCCTTTCTCTCTATTTTAATACAGGAAATATGTGAAGTGGCTCTGGAAATACCTTGGATGTGATTATAATCTGATAATATTGCTAATGTTAACGAACATTTTGGGGAAGTACATCTTAAATCGCATGTGATATCAGGGAAATTGAGTTTCCTTCTCAGTATTCTTGGCCTTATTAATTATTTTTACATGTACACAAAAGAAAGCTCAAGAATCATTTTATCAGAATTTAAAAGAAAAATACCAGAATGAGTAAGCTATAATCTAGGCCATTGCCTGAAGGAGAAAGATGGAGAAAAGGAAGAGGTAAAGAAAGACATGTGGTTTGTATGCAACTGCAGAACTGGAGAGATGGCTCACAGGTTAAGCGCTGTGGCTGTTCTTCCACGGGTCTTCAGTTAAATTCTCAGCAACCATAAGGTGGCTCATAACCATTTGTAATGAGATCTGGTGCCCTCTTCTGGCCTGAAGACATACATGCAGGCAGAACTTTGTATACTAAATAAATAAATAAATAAATAAATAAATAAATAAATAGCCACCACATGGCAAAAAAAGAGAAGGTAACATCAGCAAAGGAAAAGCCTAAGGTATTAGAGAAAACCTACTTAGATCCTGCCCAACATCTAAAAGACAGGTAGAAATGAAGACAAAGGGAATTTCTGTAAGGTGAGCAGACATCACAGAACCTCATGACAGTTTTATTAATGACTGTGCAGACAGCATGGAAAGGTGCATTACATCATTAAACAGGTATTTATTCTTGCCAGTTTTTTTTTTTTTGATTCACTTTATATCTTGCTCACTGCTCTCCTTGTGGTCACCCTCTCCCACAACCCTTCCCCTATCTCCCTCCTCTTCTTCTCTGAGTTGGGGGTTGGCCCTGAGTGTCCCCCACCTCGGCACTTGAATTCATGAAAAGTGTAGGTGCTTCCTTTCCCACTGAGGCTAGACAAGACAGACCAGCTAGAAGAACATGTTCCACCTACAGTGTCTTTTCGGATACTTCCATTGTTGTTTGGGACCCACATGAAGACCAATCTGTTACATACATGCATGGAGGTCTAGTCTGTGTATGTTCTTTGGTTAGTAGTTCAGTCTCTGAGATCCCCAAGTGTCCAAGTTAGTTGATGTTGTTGGTCTTCCTTTGGAGTTCCTGTCCCTTTAGGGGCCTGCAATCCTTCCTCCTGTTCTTCCATAAGAGTCCCCAAGCTCAGCCACTGTTTGGCTGTGAGTGACTGCATCTGTCTGCACCAGCTGCTGAGTGGAGCCTCTCAGAGGACAGGCATTCTAGATGCCTGTCTGCAAGCAGAACAGAGTATCATTAATAGTGTCAAGGATTGGATCTTTCCAAATGGAATGGGTCTCAAGTTGGGAAAGTTATTGGTTGGCCATTCCCTCACTCTCTGCTCCATCCCAATCTCTGCATTTCTTGTAGACAGGATATGTTTTGGGTCAATAGTTTTATAGGTGGGTTGGTATCCCCATCAGTTCACTGGGATTCCTGCCTGACCACAAGAGACAGCTTCCCCAGGCTCTATGTTCCCAATGCTGTTAGTCATAGCTAAGAGCACCCCCCTTAATTCTTGGGTGCATCCCCTATCTCAGGTCTCTGTCTCTTCCTAGAGATTCTCCCTATTCTCTCCCATACCTTTCCTATTGGTTGCAGATTTCTAATCATTCTCACAGACATCCAGCCATGTCCCCTGCCCCTTTCTACATTCAACCCAACCCCCACTCTCCTCAAGATCCATCCATTTGCCTCCAAATGCATGGAATTAGATGATTCTGCAGCACTCTTGAGGGGCAGGCTCTTAGCCAGGTAATATACCACCCACCTAGATTCCCTCTAATACTCTGGGTTAATTGGAATATGACACCCCAAGTATATTTCATTGTTTACACCAAGAGGAAAGAACTGGGCCTGGGTGGACCTGCAATGCTACTGAATCACTAGAGTTGCACAAGAAGGTATTTAGTCTGTGTTAGTCCCCTGTAAATGGGGCTTCTGGTGATATTAGCAGAAAGGCCTTACATGGTGATTAATTGCACTAGGTTTCTTGCCCCTCTCTGTCAGCAAATTTCAAGAGGAAAAGGACCTCTTTTTCCTTCTCAGGTTCTTCCATTCCGAATTTTTCTGTCCTACTATCCTGCTTCACTTTCATTTCCTGTTGTTACCTGGGTCTAGTAAGAATTCATTGGATGTTTTGACATATTTTTTATATCTGACTGTAAACCACATGTATCACATCATGAAACCTTTTTAGTGTCTCATTTGATAAAGAACAGTTCTGTAGATGAAAATTATATACGAAAGCATTGTTATATAATTTCCTAAATCCACTGAATAAACACAGTGCCTCCCGCATGTATTTCCCACCAGGGTGAGAGCCTTTACGTGCTGGAAAGGCAGCAAAATGAGTGAGACTCCACCACACTCACTGTGTTTTCTGCTTTCATGCTTTCAGAAGGGACTGGAACAACTGTAACAGGAGAATGCTTTCCTACATCATTGGCCTCCACAAGGCTTCTCTCCAGGGCAGTTTCATATAGATGTGTGTGTGTGTGTGTGTGTGTGTGTGTGTGTGTATCCAGAACTACTGAAGAATTTGCTACATTCTTGACATTCATAGAATTTCTCTACAGTGTGAGTTCTTTCATATCTTTTAAAAGAACTGTGAGAGCAGAAAGATTTTCCACAAACCTGAAGCCCATATGGTTCCTCTCTGGTATTTCTTTTATGTACTTAAGGGTACTACAAATCTAAATGACTTACCACATTGTTTGCATTTATAGAATTTTTTTCCCATGGGATTATAAAATTTCAGATGTGTTAGAAATTTCTTATAATGTGAAAGAATGCAAGTAAATAAAGTGACAATGGGAATATAAATGTCCAATTTGGAAACTATAAAAAGATTAGGCAACTCATAGTTTCCTTCAAGTGAACAAATCAGATGCGTTGGTTACCAGCAAATTTTTAAACAAACTTCTCCCTTTTATGTATCTCTGGTATTTCCCAGGGGTAAATATTGTTACTTTTTTTCATTTATTCCTTTATCAGAGGTCCATGCTGAAGCTGGTGGTAGAACATGCAGATAATTTCAGCAATTGAGAGGCTAAGACAGGAAAATTACAAATTAAGGCCAGCCTAAGCTCCACAATGATAAAATACCATCACAAAATATAATAAAAATGACTAGTATATCATGTAATATGGTCAGGTTAAAATCTCATGATGTCTACCTTCTCACTCCCCACTTCTGACTGACCACAATTGGTATAAAATAAAGCTTTAGCTGCTTTAATCCTTCAGTTTACTGGCTTTTTTTTTTTTTTTTGTAAAAGTATTTCAGTTCTCTAGAATTTTTTACAGTACATATTTCTAGCATATAGAACAATGAAATGTTTTCCTTGTTTTATCAACATTTTCTCTTTCTACGTCACATATACATCTTCTTGAAATCGCAGTCGATTTCCAATCACTATGAAAAGTTTGTGAACACAACAACCATTTTCTAGTCCTTCACTCTACTCCTGGTTTTGTTTTGAGAAATTATTCTTTTTAAAATTATATATATATATTAACTTAAATAGTTCTTTTCAGGATTTAAAAAAATCTCATAAAACACTTGTGTTTGTTTGTTAATAAAAGATATTCCAGGTTGTTGTCAAATTTGCTGTGTAGTCAAAAATAGCCTCAGACTTAATGATCTTCTGCCTCTATTTGTCCTAGACATGTACTACCATACTGAGTTTATATATTGTAAGTGATCAAGACTTAGATTCTCATGAATGGTAAGCAAACACTCTGTCAACTTAGCTATGTGCCCAACCAAATTGCTTGATTTTTAATTTAAAAAAATTAATGAGTTTTTGTTTCTTTGCTTGTTTGTTTGTTTGGAGTTGGGGAAGGGACAATGACATAGTCTTTCTATGTCACTGGGGTTGTCTCTGAACTCACAGTTATCTTTACTCAATATCAAATGTTAGGATTGCAAACTTGTGACAACATGCCAGGCAAATTGCTGACTTTCTTTCAATGTCATTTTCAGAAAACTTATCTCAAGCATAAACACAATGAATGAGAACATGTCATTTATCATCAGGAACTCACTGTAGTGGCACATCTTTTTAAACTTGTAACTCTAATGCTCAATAGTCAAAAAAGAAGGATTCTGAGTTTGAGACGAGGCTAAAGTACACAGTGAGCCACCATTAAAAAACAAACTAACAAAAGAAACCACATGTACCTTCATCATAATGAAAACACTCAGACAGCACCAATCAATTCAGGAATAAAGTAATATTTTTGAAACTCATTTTGATATATTTATATCTATGAAATATATTTTCTCTTTTGTTTTTCTATTGATTAGAGATCTGCTCATGCTTATTAATGAAATCTTTTAAAAGGCCTAAAATTATTTAAAAAACAGAAATGAACAATGTGAAATTCTATCAGCTAATAATGAGTATGATTCATCCTTTAGCTTAGATTTTAAGAATGAATCTCAATGTTTTGCTGTTAAAAATGTTAAATGTTAAATCTCTGTAAGACGCTAATTATTTTTAATGAGAGATTTCTGGTAGTTAAGGTTATAATTAATGGTTATAAATAAACTGAGTGACTAAGTACTTCTAAATAAGTTTAATAAATGTGGAAGCTAATTTCAGTAATTAAGTTTTGGAATTCATTGTATGCTAAGTAATTAAGGAGTATCAGTAACAAACACAGATTAAGAGTTTCTTATGTATATACTTAATGTTTTTCAAAATAATCCTCTTGAACATTCACAATGCTTCTTATAGCTATAGGAAAACCAGTATTGGGTCAGAAGAGAATGTCACTATGGTGTCAGTGGTTGAATGAATACTGTCCTTGTGCAGGACCCAAGTTTGGTTTCCACCATCTAAATCTCATGGCTCACACTCACTTGTAATTATAGATCCGGGGGATCCATGGCCCTCTACTTATCTTCATGCTCATCTGCATACATGTGCACATACTCCCCCCACATATATACGTACGTAATTATTAAAAACTAAATAAATCTTATTGAAAACAGAGATTATTGTCTGATTTTGTTTACTGTTGTTCATTGGGATCTACAGTTTTTAGATTTTTAAAAATTATTATTCATTTTATTCATTTACATTCTAAATGATATCCCCCTTCCCAGTTTCCCCTCCACAAACTCCCCACCCCATTCCCCTTCTCCTTTGACTCTATGCAGGTGCCCCACCCACCTACTCCTGCCTCACTGCTCTAGCATCCCCTTATGCTGGGGTATCAAACCTCCACAGGACCAAGGGCCTCTCTTCCCATTGATGCCAGATAAGGCCATCCTCTGCTACATATATAGGTGGAGCCATGGATCCCTCCATGTATACACTTTGGTTGGTGGTTTAGTCCCTGGGAGCTCTGGGTAGTCCACTTTTTATCTGACATGTTTAACTGATACTGTAATGAGTGGTTTCCTCAAAGCTATACACTAAAATTGAGATGATATAAGATAAATATTGAAATCAATAGCTGAAATGAAAATATTACCTTTGCATTTTCAAGGTATATATGAAAGAGTACATTTTTTATAATGTCTGAAAACTTATATTTATCCACTTTAAGTCATAGTATATTATACATAGCTGAAATTTCAGAGTATTTGAAAGCAACTGTATAATACATCAATGATGTCTTTCTTCTACATGGTGTTTGTCTAAGTTAAAATTTCACTGCTCCATTTTTTTCTCTACACCTGATATGTTGAGGGGCACTGAACAAAGTGAAATTGACAGGTATTTACTGAATGCATGGCAGCTGCAGCTAATGAAGCTTAGATAGTTTGAATTTCCAGTTTCTGTTGCCTGCCGGGTTCTGCTGATCACGGGTAGTTTTTATGGGGAAGATGGAATGAGGGGACATATGGTGTATGAAAGTGTACATCTAATGGAGAACATTTTTAGAGCAGATGAAGAAAAATATTGAGAGTTTTGTCAGTTCTAGGATATTATCATCAAATGAGGCAGAAAGAAGTCACAAAAAACTACTCCAACGTTTTGCACTTCCCATATCAGAATAATCAAAGAAGAAGAAACTATCAACTTGAAAGTGGAGGGTCATGGGAGGGAAGGATTTGAAAGATGGAAGGTGGGAGGGGCTAGAGAGAGGAAAGGGAGGTGGAAATATTTGAATTCTATTAACACATTTTTATGGGTGTATAGCTTTTGATATTCCTAGAGGAGACACTCTCACATAAATTCCCCAATTTTCTGCAATCCTGCCCACTGTCTTTTCTGCAGTGATCCATGAATCTTGGAGTTAGGGGTTGTACTGTAAATGTTGTACTCTACAACTCTGCATTTTGCTTTATTGTGATCCTCTGTAAAGGTTTCCACTCTATGTATGTAACAACAATTAATTGAAAATGAAGCTACGAGGTTAAAGGACAACAGGGAGGTGAGGCAAAGTTTTATTATTATAACCCCAAATATAATGAAAAACATAATTTTAAAAATGAAATATATAAGACTAATAACAAACATTCCTTGCTAGAATACCTTCAACTTCCAGCTCCTTATGATGTGGATGGAGTTCAAAAGCTTAGGAGTTGAAAACACTGTGGTAAGAGAATTTGAAAAAGCAATGGGAATACCATTGGAGAGATAATTCTGACTTTACAGTCTAAATATTTTGGTGTGCTTACTAGTCTGCAACCTTTCTTTTACATAATCTGTTTATGTGGAAATACATTGAGTGCATCTTTAAAAAGAGGGTTAGGAAGATGCCATTAACCTTTTCATCTGGAACAAATTTGAATACATGAGGAGATTTGGACTCTTACTTTCAGTGAGATCACACTATCTCATAATCTAGTAGACCTTACCCATATGATCTGTATTGACCCCGTAAGCTCTCTTACTCACATGGAATCTCAACCGTCTAACACTGAGGTAGACAAAGGTTCATCAACAAATATAAAGCAGCACAGAAATTCAGGTATGATCATAAATTACATGAACATCTCATTAGATACAAATAGAACCATTATTTAAAGTTCTACATTATGATAAAAATCTCTGAATAAATTATAATTAGAAGAAAAATATTTCAATATTAGGGCTAGCTAATTTTTAAAGAAGAAGTTAAATAACATACAGGTAAAATCTGTTAGACTCTTTGGGAGAAAGATCCATTATAGCTGGAATACTAGTATCATGATTCATGGGTGAGAATAAAATATTTCAGTTTAAGTAGCAAAATAAAGGAAAAATAATAAAAATAAAATTGCAAAACAGGACAGATGCAACCAGTCATAGTCCATCTTGGAGAGTTGAGCCTTGTTTGGCAAATGGCAAGATTTGTAACTGCAGATCACCAGCACCATTGCTTCAGAACAAGGGCAGATTTGCCTGTTGCTTCAAGTAATAGGCATTTTAAAGAAATGACATGGCAGGGAGGAGATAAAAGCCAGGAGTTCTCCTGAAAACTCTTTCTTCCATGGGAAGTGGTGACAAAAATGGTTTTCACAAGATCCCTTTTAGTCCACAGCATGGTGACCTAGAGAAAGACACCTCCCTCTGAACTGCACATTTCAGAAGTCTGGAATAACTGTCAAGGGACTAAACTCTGAAACTTTGGATAACAAGACCTTGGGGACTGAATACAGGATGGACAGACATAACTTTGAGCCATAACTGGGCAGTGTTCAGTGTGGTGGAAATCTCTTCTGAGCCATAGTTTGGAGTAGAACACAAATACAAACTCAGAATACATACCCTGATCTCAGGGTGGTTATCCAGACATAACTAGTATTCATAATTTAACCTGTATAAGACTGTTCAGTGATGTAATTGGCCTCAGCGAGCCAGTGAAGAAGGACTATGAGAAAAAACTGAAACTGGTACCAGCACCACATTTGGAGTCAGAACCATAGCCAAAATCTCTTTCCTCCACTCTTACAGTCTCCTGTTTAATGTCTGATGTCAATGTAGCATATTCACTGTGCCCTGCTCTGGTCTCTTTCTGATAGATTTGCCTAAAGGACAGAGGTGAGTTTAAAGTTAGATTTCTCTCTGCTTCTGGCACCTTAGAACTGGAACTATTTTAGGTTGTCTGATTCCATTTCTTTTCCTCTTTATCTTTCCATTTTTCCTTAGCAGGAGCTATTTCAGATCTGCATTTTTTCTTTGCAGTTTCTCCTTCTATTTATTTTCCTCCTCTAGGCTATATTTTGATTTACCATTCTAATAATAATCACTAGTCTTTGTCTACTTCTGTTCTCATATGTTAGTATATGTAAGTCTGATCTCAGTACACACAGAAATATCCATATTACATTGTAAAGCTTTTAGATTTGGAAGAGCATATTTTTCTAATTGACTATTACTGTATTTTTGCAGTAGATGTATCTGTTGATGCATCTTCAGATAATGTTCTATTCATGGATCACATGGGCTGTAGGTCTTCTCCTGAGCTACAGACCCAGTCTAGTGAAGAAAAAATGTGACTGCAACCCTGCTACCTACTAATTCCAATTAGCCGTGGAAAGAGTTTCCTGAAAAGAATATGTCTATTTTGAAAAAAAAATCAAAACCCAATGTAAAACACACACATAACACGCATGCATGGGCACATGCATGCATACAGGAGTATACACACACACACACACACACACACACATACACACATACACACACACACAAAGACACATAGACACAGAAGGAAACAACTTCTCTAAAAGGTACTAAATTCATAGTAATGGTTGAATGAGATGATTCCAAACAAAACTATTCAAAAATGACTTTATGTATGTTCACATAAAAGAAGGAAGGCACAAACTTTCAAATGAATTCAAAGATAATCCATATGAATGAAGAAAAAAACCAACAAGGAATATAAAGGTAAATTTCAATACAGATAAATAAATACTGAAAAAAATATCAAAATGTAATATTCAAGATGAAAAGAAGTTCAATCCTAAAAACTACAATGGAAAGCTTCATCAATGTATCAGATAAAGGGAAGACTATCAGAGCTTGAAGACAATGCAGAAACAATAGAATATTCAAACAACAATATAAAGATGTGTGTTTCATAGCAAGTATTACATTCCTATCAAAAGCAGTCAAGAACACATGTACACAGTAACATTACTGAGGTAATTTAATTTAAACTGTTTTATATTTATAGGAATCTTATTAAAATATAGGTTTCTCAATGGCTTTTTCAAATGTCCTTTGTATTGGTTGTCCCTCCTCCCAACATCCTCTCACCCTTCCCCTGCCCCTGACTTAAAACTTCTCCATCATTTGCATCATCTTCATGTCATCTGTGTACTACTTTTAAGAATGACATGAGTACACACCTGAGAGAGAGAGAGAGAGAGAGAGAGAGAGAGATAAAAGAGTACCATAGTTGGAAGTAAGGGGTAATTGAAGCATAACCATATCTTTCAGACAAAACAGGAATTTCACTCCCAGGAACCCATAGCACCCTGACTATTTGTAGGAGAAAGAACACAAGAATCCTCCCCTCTTGCCAAGAAGCTATTGACAGTTAATGTTTCTTGAGAGAGAGTAAGTTTTCCTTGCAGATACAGTCCCTGATTGGTTGACCATGCTCTAGTGGGTGGCTCAATGCCCATGTGTTTAGGAGTAACATCGATTAGATTCAGTAAGTTAGTAAAAAGAAGATATGAAGTTGAGAAGAGGATGAGAGGGAGAGATTGGAGGGAGTTGAAGGTGAGAGTTTAGGGTGAATATGATTTCAAATACATTGTATACAATTATGTATCAAAATTAGCATTCACATGGGTCAACTAATCTTCATTGAATACATTCCTGAAAGGTATTAAACCTTTAAATCATTTAATTTAATTCCATGCATTAATAATCTTGATGATCACATGATCATTTCAATAGATGAATTAATGTCCTTTGAAAAAGAGCTCAATGTCCCATCACAATAACAGCCCTGAAAATAAGACTAGAAAGAAAACATAACAACATAATAAAGGCTATATATGATAATTTGATAGCCAACAATATACTAAATGAGGAAAAACTCAAAGCATTTCAATGAAAATCGGTAACTACACAGTGTTTTCCCTTTTTCCATTGTTGAAAGAGTCCTCGAAGTTCTAGTTAAAACAAAAGAAATAAAAGGGATAGAAATAGTGAAAGAAAAATTTAAATGATCCTCATTTGCACTAGACAATATGAGCATGCACACCAGAGACGTTGTGAATTCCATAAAAGCACTCTTAAAATATATAAATAACTTCAACACAATAGCAGGATACAGAAGCAGCAAGCAAAATCAGTAGCTTTTCTATATATAAGAAATATATATAAAAAATATACGTACTGACTAAGAAATAAGAAAACAATCCCATTCACAATCTTACACAAAGATATAGACCTCAAAATGAGTCAAAGCAAATAAAATCTCTTGGGATGAAAATCTTTTAAACATTGAAGAGAGCAACTGAAGAAGACAGTAAAAGATGGAATGACTTGCTGCACTTATGGACTGGAAGAATTAATATAAGAGTAACTGTCATACTAAAGGTCGTGGGAAGACTCAAAATAATAACTCGTTGAGATTCCAAAGACACTGTTCACAGAACCCAAAGAAACTCATAAAAACCCCATGCAAACAAAATGACCTGGATAGAACGGCAATCCAGAGCAAAAAAACTAATGCTTGATGTATAGAAAACCTGATTTCAACTAACTCGACAGAGACATAGTAAAGTACAGCACGGAACTGTCACAAAAATGAACACATGCATCAATAAAACCAGGAAGTTAATAAACCCTCCTTACTCCTGACAAAGACATCAAAAGCATACATTGGAAGAAAGGCAGCTTCTTCAACAGATGGTACAAGAAAACTAGAGAGTAACCGCGAGAATAGTGCAACTAAATCAATGTCTCTCACCCTGCATGAGATTCAATTAAAAAAATATCAAAGACCTTGTTATAACAGCTAAAAGTTTATTGTTGTTTGTAGAGACAAGGACAGGCTGGACTCACACTCACTACTTACCTGAGACTAGCCTGAATTCCTCAGCTTCCCCCGTTCACCTCCACAGTGCGGAAGTTACAGATGCACACTACTACACATGGAACTAAAAACTCCTGCAGGAACACAGAGAGAAACCAGTAGAAATGGTCAAGGACTGTGTGAGAGGGACTGCAGTAACAGCAGGGCATAACAAGCCCAAGAACTGACTAGCAAGATTCCATGAATATCAAAGCTTCTGCGCAAGCAGTTATTTTCAAAAGATGTATAATTTAGAAATATATATCACCAAAAATATCAGAAAAAATCAGACAGGAGACTGTGATAAATGGTTTAATATCACCCTAAAATAATAGAGATACCTAATATCCATAACTTTTTCTAAAACCCGAGAAAGTGATTCCATAAATACATATCAAAACTTCTGAGCATTATATCTAGAATAAATGGTTTCACTGCTCCTTCTGGCAGAGCTGAATAGAAGAGAAAAATATTACATGAGATGGCACATTTTAGTAATATTATCAGAATTGTGTGAACCTAGTTAAGACCATATCCTCCTTTATAAAGTACAAAACACGGTAATGTTTTCAAGCCAAAGTTGAAATCTTGGACGATGGAATACTCATAGAAACAATAATCTTTAATGAACCTGGAACAACATTCCGTATGGTTATTAAAACTGTGCCATCAGTATGGATTTAGCTTCAATATCCTATACGCTTGAATGTTGTTGTGACTTCCTGTGGTTTAAAGTGCAATTTTTTTATGCCTATAGAAATACATTGACACGCATATGTGCTTACTATTCCAAGTGACATTCATTTCTAACTTTCAGCTCCCTTTTTCACTCACAGCTTAGACTTGCTTTCAAGTCCTATTTTTTGGCCTTGCTAGGTGTTTCTATGCATCCTTTCTGTGTTTTCTTTTCAAAATTCAAGCATGGGTATTGCCTATCACTTGCATTGCTCTGCTTCTGTTATTTTGTGTTACACCAAGTCTGACTCCTTTCTTTATTCTTTTCTACTTTCGGAAGAAGAAACAAAGTACATAATGAAAATTATTCCTTTTCAGTCTTCTGGAATTGATTACTCTAAATGCTGTAGGCTTACCTTTCTTCGTATTGACTGAATTTAATGATGAAGTTTCTCTGTGCTTTCCTTTTGCTATAAGTCAAATGGTTTCCACATCTATTCTACATCTATGGAAGTAAATACTTGGTTCTTCACATTTTACTTTGTTCCTGAAGGCCTAGAATGACACACAATATGGTTTGTTCAGTTTACCAGCTGTAGATTCAAACTTTCATTCAATTGTTGATTTCATGTTTTCTCCTCATAATTATACTTCTTGTCGTTAGACTGTGGATTCTTTAGAAGTTAGTTAAAGCTGCATTTATTGTTTATTCTTGGACATTAAAAATATTATTTTAATATTTTTTATTTTAATATTTTTAATTATCTAACTTTGCTTAATGGACTGTCCGAAGTTTCTACAGCTTCAAAAGTTATTAGCTTGTAAGGGAATAAGAGTGAAACTTCTCCCCATGGATGTCTCAGGTGTGACACTTCCAGGTTTTAGCTCTTAATGACTCTGGATACAGTCTTATTTATCCAGAATTATTATATGCATAACCAGAAAAGTGTGAATGATCAAAAGTTCACATTCCTTTTATGTTTTAGAATTTACCAGCAATCCATGAAAGTAATATTTCTTCAGAGTTGTTATTTCTTTTATTCATTTCAACATTTTTTATTTCTTCTTTTACAGTTTCATAGAAATATAACATTCTTTGCTCATAGAAATTCTCCATTGTTTTTCAATTGTCAGTGTGTGCTCCTGGCTGTGGGTAGGGGGTGTTTTGTTTTGTTAGGCTAGTTCAAATTATAATTTTTAAAAAATGCTTACAATTTAAAAATAAAATTTTCAGGACTTTTCCATAAATTCAAAGTACATGGAAAGGAATGTTTCCCAATCCATTTCAGGGCAGCAGAGCAGCATCCAAAACATGACAAACAACAAACAGAAAAGCATGAGATAGAAACAAAATTCATTAGAACTGAAAATTACAATTACGCAAACGAAATTGTTTTCTTTTTTTTTCCTTTATTTTTTTCTAATAGGTCAAACTTCTGGACAAAATTGATAAGATTTTAATAAGGAATTCAAATAAGAAAATATGATATTTAAGCAGTGTGTCAAATTAATATGAGGTATAAGGATGGATAAACTTTGGAAACTTGAAAATACCCATTTTAGTGAAAGTTTAGGCAAACCCAAAGCTGTTAGCCTCTGTCACTCTTCTTTTCACTAACGGCAAGGATCTTGTCTACTTCCTTTCTGTTCTTAGATCTGAGAACCACGCCAGGCACAGAATATAGTACAGACACATTCAGAGACAGGGAAGTGTGAACTGAGTCTTAGGGATGTCACGTGATTTCACAGCCTGCAGAGAGCTGAGCCGGACTATGAAGCTGGAGCAGAAACCCAGGAGTTAGTGAATGAGCAAGACAAGATGAAAAACCTCGCCAAGTCAGGCCTGGGCCAAAGGTTATATCAGCTCTCCAGGTCATATTTCCTTTCCTTAACTCAAGAGCAGAAAAGCAGTGCCTGCAGGAAAAGGTACAAATTAATCAACACGTCTCTATTAATAGAACATCACAGTTTGCGGCCAATGTTGGATTGTTCCCTGCAGTTGTTTTAACCAAGTAGGAGCTCTGTGCCCATCGACAACGAGGCTGAGAATAACCTGAGAAAAACCACAGGAGAGGAAGCTATTCCTGCATGGACCCATCCCAGTGGCTCAGCGCCTGTGATTACATGATTGTTGCAGACGAAGACTGTGCCACTTTGTGAATTTATCTTAGATTTCTGCCCTAACAGGGAAGTGATGAGAAGAGAAACCAGCACTTTAGTAAGCTGGCTGAGGGAGGGCAACATAGAGCATTTAAGTTTTTATTGCTTTTGTGAATTCATTGTGCCTCCCCATTCATCTAGCCTGGGAAAACACCTGTTAGGTTTCTGGAGTGCTATCCAACCTTTTCTGCTTTATAAATGGAAATGGAATTCCCTTCAGGCTTTAGAGGGTGCATTTGTAGGAAAATTTCCTGCTTGTTGTTCTTGTCTCCATTTCTATTTCAAAATATCACAGTGAGGTTTTCTCCAAGCAAGCTGTGCATAAATGAGTGTGTATAAGCATTGGCGACATATCATAGTCCAGGGCATTGTGATCCACGTCTAAGAGGTGTGTGGAATAAATTCCCTAGGGTGAAGGCAGGAACAAGCTAAGGCAAGCTCTGAAGATTAAGACCTGCCAGTGTGTCATTACCAGACTCAGCCTGACCCTGCTGAGACCCATTCTAAACTGGAATATGCATTCAGTCTGGTAGAAAGGCTTTCTCACCAGGTAGAGATTTAGGACAAGAGGGGGCCAGTTTCAAAGCTGATTCATTTATCTTGTACATTTACTAGGCAGGAAAGAGCTGCTGCAGAGGAGTTTTTTCTCCTTTCTGACCCTCTTTTTAACAAACTCAATGTGGGAGGGGGCGGTAGGAATGTGGAGGGTGGGTGGAAGGAGAAAAGAAGAGAACCTCAAGATTTGTCATATCTTGTTTTTCATATGTGTTGAACAATGAAATGAAAACAAATTTCTAGAATATCAGAGCACAGGAAATTTCTTCCTGAGATTCTTGCATGAGATTTAATGCTTTATAAGTAAGTTGGTAATTGTCAATACGAAGAAAAATATTTCATACTCTCAATATCTGACTTCCTTCATATCTTGCTGTGTTTTGTGTTTTGATGCTACAATTGGAGTATTGTTTGATAGCTTCCAAATGTCCTTGCGCTATAAGCTTGGCTCAGTGTGGGCACAGGTTAAGAGAGCTCAGGGAGAAGACCATGAGGCCATTGGGGCTCCGTCCTCAGGACTCATTATTGCTAACTCCTTGAAGCAGTACCATCTCATGTGACTGGGTTCCAGTGGAGTGTGCCCTGCCATTTGCTCAGCCCCTCTGCAAACAGCTAGTTCCCTTTGTGCTAATGAGTTTTAGGAAAGGCAGTAGATTTGCACCCGACCACATCCTGGGTTTTAGACCTTCCACACACCAAAATTATGGACCAAATAAAACTTTTTTTAAAAAATTCCCAGTCTCGTGTTGTAAGAGAGTAAAATGGCTAAAACTTAAAAGTTCGTGCTGTTTGTTTTGTTTCATTTTTGTTGTTGTTGTTATTGAGTATTTTCGTGCCTTCTTTCTTCCTTTTCTTTTCTTACCTTTTTTTTTTTTTTTTTTGATATGCTCCAACTATGTGATCCAGGCTAGCCTTAACTTGTGTCATCTAGCCTCTGACACCAAAGTACTAGAATTGTAGGTGTGTGCTACCAGGTTAGATTGATTTTTCTTAATCACATATAATTTATATATAACGTTATATCTCCATTTTCATTTTAACTAATCACCTCTAAAACGCACGCATCTTTCTTGAGACATAGTCTTCATGTCGATATTTTATTTGTCTGTGACACTAGAAAGGTTAGTCTATCCCTCTCTTTCACAGATGAGGAGACTTGGAAAATCCCCTCAGGGGACTGAGGGTCAAAGTTCCCAAGGAATCAGGGTTCTCTTTTGTGAATTCTTAAGCTCCTTGATAAAAGTATCTTTAAGTGGACTTAGAAGGGAGCTTAAAGTCAAGCGTATTAGAGTATAAGAGGGAAATCACAGAACAGATATCTGTAAATCTCAGCATTTGCTGAGATAAGGTGGGGAAGGGCAAAGGTACAAGCCATGCCTATTAAATTCAGGAAATTAGGCAGATTCAGCAATGGAAGTGCACAACAGCTATATGCTGATATGGGATGTGGCCTCAGACAACGAAAGCAAATTTCTAGAGTGCCTTGGAAAAGATGCTTAGATTGGGTTTAGTATTTTAAAAAGCTATAAAAGAAAGGAAAGGGACAAATTACCATTTCTGATTTAAAATTCAAATAAAGGTTGTCTTAAAGTAAAGGTTGGCAGTAGATACATACAGAGAAAAAACTCCTCTGGGAGTATGAGTGTCTTTTCTCAGAAAGGGCACTAGCATGTGATGTTTTAACCCAGGGCCAGAAGGAGAACTCAAGAGTTTCGACTCCATTCTTTTGGTCAGGAGAAAGTAGTAGCTTTCCCTTGAATGGCCTCAGCAAAAGTCTGTTAAGTCCTCCCTTTGATATACGCCTTTATATACTTTTAAGAGGAGAAAGGCGGTGCTCCCTGTGCTAGACTTGCCAACTAAATGAGGTAAGGTCCAAAGATGCTCGTAAGGAAGGGGTCTATCCTCAGTAGTTCCAAGCTTGACAATACCTGTCTAACTGCCCCACAATGAGAGTTATGAGACTGAAATACAGAGAATTTGAATTCCTCTTTGGGAATCCTTCTCTGACACAGGGGGGGGGGGGGGGGTGAAGGAGGGAAGAATGCCAAATGAGTAAAGGCTGGCACACAGTTTGCCTAAGCTGGGGTGTGTGCTCAAAACAAAGCCAAAGACCTGAAAGTCCTGAAACCACTCCTGGTGAAAGATTCTCTGAAGTAATTTTTCAGTATTTAATGAAACAACAGTTTCTTATTCATGAGGTCACATCAAAGTTGCTCTTTAGGGGAAGCCCCACTGAGCAGAATAATTTTCTCCTTCATTTGCATTTCTATAACATTTTGTTCATGACTACATTATGACATTTAACACATTTATTTTAATTACCTGTTCAAATGTCATCCTCTTACTAGACTTAGAGTGTATTAAGCCAAGAAATTCTCTAATTGCTTGTCTACTCCCAATATTTAACTGCCACATAGGAGCTGATCAGATATATTTTGTGAGCTGAATTGCTACAGATCCCTGGGACAGATATACAGTTATTTTATAAATGTTGCAAAAATAGAAATTTATTGTATGTTTTTAAAAGATAATTTGATAATATGCATTTAATCTTCTCTCTCAGGCATTGTGCTAAGACTAAGAGGAAGATAAGTCAATCCTACATGAACAATTACAGCCTTGTATTGTTTTCAATAGCTTTTCTCATTTATGGTGAATGTGTGTGTGTGTGTGTGTGTGTGTGTGTGTGTAAAAACTCTATAACCACAATGGAATGAATGTACAGTAGTTAAACATGAAGATAATGGATTCCTCCTAGTGAACTTCCAAAAAAAAAACAAGAGGCGGGTTCATAAGTCATAATACTCCAGACAAGAGGCCAATGAGATGCTCAATGGCGAAGGCATTTGTCAATAAGCCTTCAAACTTCGATTTGAACCTCAGTTGCCACATAGTAAAAAGAATGAATTCAGTTCCAAAAGTAATCTTCTACATACACTATACCTTGGCCCACAAATATCCATGCATATACATATACACAAAATGTTAATATTTTAGTTACTAAAAAACTGCTCCTGATAGTAAAAGGAAGTACATCAAACAGATAAGCGTTACTGTGGGTGTTGTAGGGATGCAGTAAGGACTAAGGAACGTGTGGCTTGTTACTGTACTCCGAATGTTCTCTCCTGAAAGTTAGGTCCTGAGTGTAGCGCTCTTCAGAGCTGGTGTGACCTTTACAAAACAGAGTCTAGTGAAAGGTCCTATGTCAATGAGAATGCAGATAGTTTTTCTGAGACTGGTTAATTCCCACAAGACGGTTGCTGAAAATTAAAAACAAGATAGTCCTCTACTCTCACCACACCATCTCTGAACATACTAGCTCCCACCACAGTGATGTTTGTTATCTGTCTTTGCTCAATGAATTGTAGTAGTTTGAGCTTAAACAATGCTGAACATCATGGGGTCGGTGACATGCAAGTGTTTGTTCCCAGCAGAAAGCATAGAGAAAGAAAAGGGTGAGATAGACCCTTCAAAAGCAACATACTATTCTTCTAACTGGGTCCTAAGTCCTGACATTTCCACTCCTTCACAAAATGCTATTCAACACTAGAGCCTGTGGAAGATGTTTCAAATTCAAATCATATCAAGTATGTTTTTATAAGATTGTTTTGTTATTGTTAATTACTATTGTTCACATTGGCTGAATATTTATAAATAGATAGTATTATGATAGGTATGTACATGTATGTATGTAGAGGGACAAACAGGGTTGGCCCTACGTAGATGCTATAGGTGTAGACCTTGCAATGCATTGCAGGGAATCATGGGAGTCTACTGTGTCACTCATCTCTTGCCTTTCACTGCTGAGTTTTATTCTACTTCGGAAATACAATATGTAATTTTTAAATCTACTATATTGTTCATGAACATATAATTAGGTTCCTGGATTGGAAACACCCTATTTGGGGGCTTTTTCAAATCTGTTTTCATTTTTCTTGAGAAAATTTCCAAATGAAATTACAGATCTGTATCATAAGCACATATCAAGCTTTGAAAGAAAGCACTAATGTTTTACAGAATGCTTGGAACATTCTGAATTCTAATCAGAGAAGCATGGGTACCCCATTTGCTTCACATCTTTTCTAATAATTAGAGTATTAGTCATAACCAATCTAATGAGTGTGGGGTGTCATGCCAGGGCTCGTTTTAGTTTTTCTTGATGATTAATTAGTTGGAGCATTGTGCTATGTGCTTTTGGAGAATCTTGTTTGTGAAGTGCCAGTTCAGGTTTTCCTTACTTTAATTGGATTTTGGATATTTCATCTATGTGTTACATTCATAAGCAAGCTTGGTACATAAATAGATCCACTTCCTGCACCTATGCACGTTTACTATAGAGGTGATGCTGGCAATGTGTCAGGAGTTCACACTGGGATGAGTTTCACAAACTCTTCAACCTCTCCTTTTAGTTGCTTGCAGTGTTGCTCAAAGTCAGTATGTGATTTTAATGGTCCAATTCATGATTTTTTTTCTTAGATTTTTAAAGTTAAGGTTAGGAAGTACCATTAACTCTAGGTCACAGAACTTCTCATCGATGTTTATGTCTATAATTCACTTTGTTTATAATTGTCACTTGGATCTGATTGTTGCATGCTGTGTTATATACAAGTCAGGGTGTTTTTCCATGTATATAGCTTGTGATTCTGGAAGCATGTTCTGAAAGGTTGACTTTCCTCTTATTATTGAGATACCTTAGAAAATTTTCAAAGACATACTGAACTTACATCTGTGAAATTATTTCTTTTCTCTGCTCTACATCTTTTTAAACTGTTGTTAAATTTTGCCTTAAGTCTTTTAACTTTCATTTTTTGTAAAATTATTTTAACTGTGGTAAAGCCTTTGAATTTCACACACATTTTGACTTGTCAATTTATCAAAAGTGTGCCATAATTTTAACTGTGATTATTTCAAAATGTTGTGATGTATTATTTGGTTGTTAGTTTGTTACTATTTTACCTTGGTAGTTCTGGCACCATCAACAACTAGCTATGTTACTGACTGGAGATTGTTTCCTGCCTTTGTGTCTAGGAAGTTGCTCTTGTTTTCTTCTTTTAATTAGTGCTTATGTCTTTCTCTTGTGCTGGATCAAACTGAAGGTCTTGCACATTCTGGATGAGTATTTATTCTACCACTGACCTGAACTCTAGACCCTAGCCTATCCTTGAATGTGTAGATAATTGCTTCATGTCATATATATATATATATATATATATATATATATATATATATATATGTAGTGATATGTCTGTCTGTCTGTCTATCTATCTATCTATCTATCTATCTATCTATCTATCCACACACATAATGTGAGAAGTGAGAAACAGAAGATATTTAAATAATCTTGAATTAAAAACATATATACAGGATGAATAGGATTTATCTTTGAAAGATAACTAGCTTCTATAACATTATCAGATTTTTCTACTGACATTCAATTGTCACCCTGAGATGAGAACATTCCTATCTTAGGGTAGAAACTTATTTAGGCCAACGTGGGAAGAATTCTTACCATGCCCAGCCTTCCATTCCATGAACATATTTTCTCTCTATTTCCATTGTTTAGGCTCTTCTTTGATTTCTCCTAGCAGTGTTTTATACTTTGGGGAGGGAGTCTTCTTTAAGATTGATTTTTCTTTTATGTGTATAAGTGTTGTTTTAAATGTATGTATGTGCACCATTTGAGTGCCTGGTGCCCAAGGAGTCTAAGAGAGGGCTTTTTTTAATCTGCAGGAACTGGAGTTACAGGTGGTTGTGATCTGATACATGGGTTCTGGGAACTGAACTTATGTCTTGTAAATGAACATGTGCTCTTATCATAGAGCCATCTCTCCAGACCATTTGGCTAGTTTTTTAATGTATAAAGATTTTGCCTTTTAAAAAATTAGTTTCTAAACAAGGCATTAAGTTTTCTTGTATATCCACACACATTCTATTTTGTGTGTGTGTGTGTGTGTTTATGCATTTATCATAAAGGGCATATAGTGTCACAGGAAGACTTTCAGATCTTACTTTTATTACACTTCCACACACTCACTCTTAGCACAGAGATAGACAATTTTATACTGGCATTGTAACTTCTGTACTTCCACTTTTAATTTTAGTCTTTGTACTTACTCTTCTTTTAGGGGCTTATTTTAGGTTTTATACCCAAACCATCTAGTTGGTAACAAATGAGCCGTTGTCCTTTAGGGTCAGTGTTTCTGAGTCCTTAGAGGAGGGCTATGGAAACTTAACTGATAAATTACAAAATGAAGCAGGGTCCTTTCCATACCAGCCATCAGTGACTACTTTCAGCCAATATGCACAATTGCTGCCAAATTGAATCTTCTTATTTCTTGGATTGCCATGACAGGGTCACAAAGAAAGATTTTCCTTATTAGAGGCTATCCAGGCATGTGAAAGTCTTCCCAGTTGGCTTCCAAAGACAATGTACGGAATGATTCAACCAGTGACTTCAACTTTTTGCTGGTTTCCCTTGGGCCAGCTCAGATGAAAAGGCTTGGTGGAATGGAAGTTTTCATTGAGAATTCACAGCTGATGTTCCTCACACAAGGCTGACCAAAATCCAGGAAGTGAAGCCAGAAAGTGTGGTCCTAGTCAGGAGAAATGAAAAAACTCCAATTACAGTGGAGACACATTCTGTTTCGATATAATCTTCTTTATGTATGTGGCCAAGTTTCTTTCAATATTGTAAACTTGGTAATTAGCTCCTTGGAGCTTTCTGGTGCTACCTCAAATTAAATTAAGGAAACAGCTTTCATCAAATATTGTCAGATATAGAAATAAGAATAACTGTGTAATACAATGAGATACAGGAAAATAGATGTGAAATGTTCGAGAGATAGAAAATTGAACACAAAATAAAAGGCAGTATAAAGAGAGGATGAAATTCCAAAACTTAAGCAGAAAAATGTTTCCAGTTTTTTCTTCCCTTTCCAAAGACGAAGTATAGTATCTATACTATTTATCTAATTGTAAAGGACAAATTTAATGATTACGATCATAGATGAAAATTAGAAAAATTCCTTAAAAGTGATGATGTTTTTCAGTCTTTGGCTTTTTTGTTTCTTCCCTCCCTCCTTCTCCCTCTCTCTTTCTTTTTTCTTCCTTCCTTTCTTCCTTCCTTCCTTTCTTTCTTCCTGCCCATCTATCCATCCTTTCTTCCTTTTGTCTCTTTATTCTATCTGTACCTAATGATTTATAAGATTAAAGCAAGTTTGTTGAAATGGCAAATATGAATGCTTTAATAAGCATTCATATGCACAGATATGGTACCTTTAATAATTGCTGCATTCTCACTACCCAGCCCACTTCCCTCAGCACAGATTTCCGTGAAGGCTTCAGGTCAGTCAGCAATCTGCTTTATTAGTTTGAAGATAACATCCACTAATCCTGCGTTCTACATATGTGTACTGCGGTGTGGGTATATATGCATGTGTGTGTGTGTGTGTGTGTGTGTGTGTGTGTTCTTTTATATTGTGAAGTGGCAAACCATATTGTTTCATTTTCAAGTGTAGAGCCAACTATAAATTAGAATATAACCTACTTATCATTTTGAATGGTACTTCTTATGTAACTTAATTTTGTTTATTAATATTTTCAGTAGATCTGTGAATGCATGCCATCAATTAATAAAGATCTGAAATGCCAATCGTTCTGAACACTTATACAACTTTTTGATATCAGAGCTGTTCTGGGTCATAAAATAACATGGGAAATATTTTCTGCTTTCTCAAATACTTTATGCAAGGTTGATGTTATACAGTCTTTAAATGCTTAATCAAACTCATGAGTGAAAACAAATGAGCCTGGAGAACTTCTCCTTTTTATTTAATAGCTATAGAACAATTTTTATTTTATTTTTGTTTCTTTTGGTGACATAATTTTCAAAAATATTTTATTTAATTAACAATGTCTAATTTTAAGATGACATTAACAACTTAATATCTTTAGAATCTGAAAAATATTCCTCTTTTCTTTTTTTTATTTATCTATTTGGAAGCAAACTCTTATGTGCTCAGGCTGTTATTAAACTCACTATGTACCTAAGAATACACTTGAACCCCTGATCCTCTTGCACCAACTTCCCAAGTAGTGGGATTAAAGACTTAGACCACAGTTCCTGGTTTATATAGTACTGGGGAACGAAACTAGAACCTTTAGGCATGGTAGGTAGAAACTCTATCCAATGAGTTTCATTCCCCTGACTCCTTACTTTTAACAGTCTCTCACTAAGTAGCACAAGCTAGTCTTGAACTTGCAACCCTGCCTCTGTCCCTTTAATATTGGGATTGTAACACCAGACCTGATAGTTTTAGTATTTTTTAATTTTATTTTATTTTAAAATTCTGATTGTTCCTTCTACATTTGGTCTATCTTATTAATCTTTTTTGAGTAGTTGGGATTTTGTGGCTTTTTCCTTCATTAATTTTCTACTTCATTAATTTTCTAATTAACATTAATTTTTACCTAATATTTTACCAATTAATCTTTCTTCTATTTCTTAGTTTGCCATTTTCTACCCTTTGTTTTCTATTTTAAAAGTGTACAGTATTTATAGTAAAATTAAATTTAAATTTAAAGTTTAAAATATAAACATTTAAAAATTAACCTTTGCTTTCATAGCATCAAGTTAATTTTGGTGATATATTTCCCTTATAATTCCAAAATACTTATAATTTTTATTGTCATACTATAACCACACTTATTTTAGGACTTGTAATTCTACATTCCCTAGTATGTTGTAGCATGTATGTGTGTCATTCTTAACAAGTTTTTGTTTGGGAGCTTATTTTTTGTGTGTTTATGTATTTTGTGGTGCTGAGGATCAGATCTAGGGCTTGGCCCATAGACAAGTACTGTATATCTATCTGAATCCCCAGTTTTGGATTACTGAGACAGCTTCTTCCTGAGTAGCTCAGCTAGTCTTGAATTTGAGATTCTCCTTCCTCTGCCTCTGCAGTCAGAATTAGACTCCCATGCCCGGCTATTCACTAATGGTCTGTAGTGAAATCGAATTATGATTAGGAACTCTGGTTTGTTATTAAGTGCCTATTTACCGATCATTTCTAAGCAGTTCTCAAATGTGCTTTGTTTACAATAAGAAACGGTTTTGTTTGTAGTTTTTCTTGTATTTCCGTGTCTTGAATTTTAATTTGTCTGATATTTATAATACATTAGATTCTCTTTCTAGTTTTCTCTCTGTTATCTAAAACCATGGGACAAAATAGTGAAATATCAAGGGTGGTTTGAGAACATTATTTCCATCCAAGTGTGCACCCTTGTCTTCCTTGTCTTGTTTTAAAATCATAAACCTGAAGAGGAGCTTGCAGTAGATACCCAGGCGTGAGGCTTGAGGGAAGGAGTCTGTGTGTGGAAAGGGACTGCAAGGTGGAAGGTGAAGGTATTCTGTAGGGAAAAGAACAATTAGGGCCTTAGAGAAGGCAACTCCACAGAGTATCCTATTGTCTAGCCATTGCTGAAGAAGAAAAGAATCAAACAGCTGTGAGTTTCCTGTCTTAACAAAAAATATTCTCTTATTTCAACTAGAGACCTACTGGATTCAATGGAAACTTGGGATTTGGGGGGACCAAAGAAACCTTCCTAATTTATATGGGGATAGGTAGGTTCCCAGAGCCCTAGACCCTGGCAGTTAGGATTTTGTTCTTCAGATAGACTAAGGAAATGGTTCGGTACAGCTAGTAAATTTGCTGAAAATGTTCTTAAAGCCTGAGACAATCTTCTGAACTATACAGTCATTATCTCATAAGTCTGATCCTCACCTCAGGTCTTTCATTACTTGATGTCTTAAAGACTTGGAGTTAAGGGTCAAAGTCTACACTTGGGTGCTGTTTCTATGTTTGATCCATGATTTTCAACACTTTCCCCCTTACCATTGTTATCACATCTTAGAATTATATTTTACAATCTGAGAATGTGACTGCAAGGTCTTTTGTTTGCTGTTGATATCTTACTGAATTTACACTTGTTTACTGATGAAAAATGACTTCCCTAATGACTTACATCTCTGCTTTATTTTTGCTTGCTCTTTGTCTTTTTGGTCATGTAATAGGTCTGTCTGATTGTTTTCAGAAAGTGATAATTTTATTTAGAATCATTTATTAAAATATGAATATGTGAAAAAAATCAATGATTTTATCTAAAGATAGTATTTTTCCTGGGAGATTTTACTCAGTGTGCACATATTATTTTGTTCCTCTGGCTTTTAGGCAAAGTATTCTCTATTCCAGATATTTACAAACTTGAATCTACAGACAATACAAACAAAATTCAATTTAGTACAGGTTTTGTATGAACTAAAAAAATAAGATTTTTATAGTTTTAAAATGTTATTCCCCCTCTCCTCCTCCCATGAACAGAAAGAAAAAGATACCTCAGGGACCATATGTAACACAAATATCTTTAAATGCCCACCATTTCATCCTGTATAAATGTTTGCCAACTTCTATGCTATTTTATTTTGAAACATAATCGCAGCAGACTGTACATCTGTTCCAACTCTCCTATGCTAGCTAGCTGTGGTATAAGTGACTCATAGAGATGGTGGGTGGGGTTCCATTCACCACACTCCCTAGCTGGAAAGGAATTCATGCCTTTTAGTAAAGACTTAGTAAGTCAATCAGGACTATCATCATACAATATACTGCAGAGTTCTCCAGCTTTATCAAGCTCTGGTTGAGCACCACAGCAACAAGGTAGGAATTTACCTGTTGTCTGCCTTTTTCCATTTCCTGTTTCACTTTCTCTCTCCCTTCTCAGTGTTTAATGGTGTTATCTCCAAAATTAACACACTCAATCCATGCCTCATTGCCTACAATATCTTTCTTACTGAATGTGAGAAGTCAGCTCAGGAACTTTGGAAAATTCCACCAGGGCCCGGAGCATGTGGGCACCCCTCCCCTCCTGGAATAAACAGGTTAGAGAGCACATAGGCTAGACGGGAGGGGCTGATAAACCCCTACTACCTCATTCCCTAAAGACCAATCAATTTAAAAATCATACTGTTCTGCCAATCACAGTGTGCTTATTGGCTGCTGCTCTAAAAACCATATAAAAGCTCAATGAATGGGCTGTGTGTGGTCGTTCTCTCCCACCTTGGTGTGCAGGGTAACCCCAGCATGCTGGAACAATACTTTCCTCTTGCATTTTGCATTGATCTCTGACTCCATGGTGTTCAATTGGGGGGGAGAGGGTTCTTCAGGAAGTTAAGGCTCCCCAGAGTCTTACAAATGTTTTCTACTTTTTCGTTCCTCCTTGAATTGTACACAATGCCTTAATCACATGTGCAAAGTAAATGTCTGTAATTTGAAGTGAAAGACTGACAGTTATATATTCTCAGAGAGCCACATATATAACTCAAAATAGCTCACTCATTAGCCTTTTGTCACAAATTTCATACGTAACACAAATAGTTTAACCCTAACTTCTATTATTAAACCTTTTCTCTTCACAATTTCTCACATGAGTTGAACATGCTTATCCAAGGACTATTTACTGCCTATGACTCTTTACTTAAGGCACACTTCAATGATTTCCAACTTTAAATTTCTGTATATATGTGTGTGAATGTGTGTGACTAGAAAATTTGTTTTTTGTTTGTTTGTTTGGTTGGTTTTTGTTGTTGTTGTTTTGTTTTTGTTTGTTTGTTTTCTTATCTCTACCTTTTCATTAACCAAGTCAAAATAAGATTGGATTTTTAGGTAACTGGAGAAATTGTTTTACAGAAAAAGGAAACAATACATCTGCTAAAACCTCTACTTGGGGATTGGAAAACTTTCCCAGTGGTGAAGAGCACTTGCTGCTCTTCCAGAAGGCCCTAGTTACTCCCCATCATGTCAGGCAGCTCAGAAGGAGTTTTGACTTCAGCTTCAGGTGAGTGCCACACAGTCTTCTGCTTTGCGTAGGCATTCATACACATATAATATACACACACGTGCACACAAATAAATAAGACTTAGATCAGCCAGGTGGTGCTTGTGCTGCCCCCCACTATTGATGAGAGCAATAAACGAAACTGCAAAGACTTTAGACCATCCTTATACTGCGACCCTTTATTTCAGTTCCTCATGTTGTGGTGACCCCCAACCATATAATTTTATCATTGCAATGTCATAGCTGTAATTTCACTACTGTTGTGAATTGTAATGTAAATATCTGATATGCAGAAAATATGGTATGCGGCCCCTGTGAAAGGCTCATTCCCTTGCCACTCCACCACCCCCACCCAAAGAAGTCATGACCCACAGGTTGAGAACTGTTGCTCTAAACATTGTTCCCTTCCTTACTTTCATTTTTCTGTGGAAGAGGTTAGCACATACATTTTATCTGGGGTTTAGGGTAATTTCATTTGGATCAATCATTATACTATTAAGGAAAAACATAAACGTAGACATTTTTGATACTTTTCTTGCCCTAAAATCTTTATATGTCCCATTGCTCTACATAACCATATTCTCCTGTTTTCAGTTATATGTTCTCAAAGGGCCATATATATAATTTAAATTAATTATAATAATTAAATCAATTAATTAAAAATAAATTAATTTAAAATTAAAATAATTAAAAGTTCTTGTAATGTCTGTGGCAATGAGCACAACATATACCAAAGAATTTAAATTGTATATTGATGATTAATATGCTCTTCTTAATTCCTTGTCTGAACCGGGATATGAACTATAGAAGCTTTAAAGCTTTCAACAGAAGGCAGATAATGTAACAGTCAACAGAAAACTGAAAGAATATTTCATATTATTCAATTCCAAGAAATTCTGTAAACATCTTGACAAAGCTGTCACCTTCCATTGATCAGTTTAGTGGGTCATTCTCCACTAGAGCAAAAACGGTAATAAAATGAATGCCATTAAGTGTTCAGGGATCCTGTTACCATATACCACAGGCCTCTGTGTGCGCAGAAGGCATAATTTTTATAAATAAAAATTCTGTTGTCCTTTTCTAAAATCATTCTTTGCCTGATACTGTAATCATGTGATTTTCTGTTTCTGATTCTTGTCTTGTTCTCGTTTGCACGTTTGCCTCCCACGTCCACTCTGGCAAGGGTGATATATTTAAATCCTCACTTTGAGTCCACAGACAGCAGAGAGAATTGGATTAACACACCAGGGGCCCCAACAAGACTGTGCCGCCTCACTCTGTTCTGTAAGCTGCCTTCGATTACTGTCCTTGGAAACGTTATTTGTTTATTTCTCACTTTTGAGGACCTCAGGATACTCTATTACCAAAGTTCCATCAGCTAAAAGAAAAAAAAAATAGCCCTGAAGCTGTAAACAACAAACAGCCTTGGTGTCTCAGGAAATCTGCTTCTTGTCAATTAACATGGTGCATCATTATTTTATAGGTGAATAGAAACACCTTGAAAATAACTGCTTCTTTCCACTGACCTTTGTGATAAGGAATACAAAGTGTAGTGAGTAATTACTGCTGTTTGGCTGCAGGTCCTGTTGTCTGGTTACATTTTCTCAAAGAAAAGTAATTTGTGCTCTGAGCCTTCTGTTCTCACCTTTTATAAATCAGGATAATAATAATAATGATGAAGAAAATAGCAATAATAACCTATGGGCAATAACTTGCTTCAGGCAGAAATGAGGTGATACATGTGAAATCGAGCCTAAAACATTTTTGCAAATATATTTTGGGATTGGATCAACCCAAGAAATCTTTCTAAGGGGTCAGTACTGTTGTCTGCTAGGGAGAAACAAAGAACATAACAAGACAGATGTCAAAATGCCTTCTCTGTGGGGAAAATGGGTAACATTAAAACATGTAACTGGGAATTTGTTGTTTCTCCCTACCACAGCTAAGTCTCACAACCTGTTGATTTTCAAATGACCTAAGAATAGGTCTCATTTGCTAAAGGAAACAAAGTAGTGAGGTGATTTCAGTGGCACCCCCTGCTTCCTTTGCATTTCAAGGCTGTGATAGAGCAGTTTCTCAGAAGGGAAGAAAGCAATACCCTATACATCAGTCAGAGGGAATTCCTACTTAGATTTCAGTTCATCAAGGGAGTTCTTGAGACTTTTAAGAAAGCATTTTAGAATTGATTGCAGAGAAGCTTGACAATCTGCAACAAATGGCCATTAGAAAGACAGCTGTGCTTCTCAAGCACAAACACCCAGTGTGGTATGCATCTGTTCTACATCCCACTAAGTTGCCCCATATGGGACTTATTTCTTCTGGATACCATCCAAGGCCTTTCCAGATGGGTCCTTCCTCTTTTATCCCATGTCATCATTGCTACTTAACCTACTTTTAGCTGGCCTTCCTGAGTTTCTGCTCACCTGAGTGGTGTGTGATGAGTGGGGTGTGTGTGTGTGTGTGTGTGTGTGTGTGTGTGTGTGTGTGTGTGTGAGGTTTGCAGTTCAAGATTTCTAACATTTCCTTTCCCCAGGAGGAATTAAGTGTTGATCAAGCAGCCTGAATCAACTGTGTTAAAAGAGCAGTCTCCAAAGACAGCTGGAAGGAGCAGAACACCTTTGTGCTTTTCTCATGCTATGTGGCTGTCAGGAGAGCCATGTGAGCTGCTACAACTTTCAGTGAAAAGTGACTTCAGCTTCCTAGTATCTGGGGAGTTCTCTTTGACTTCAAGATCTTTCCTTATGTCATAATTTTAATTATCCTCTTTCTGTAAAAGTCAGGGGCCTAGATGTGTTTAAACATTGTATAGCAGAACAAGCCATGTGGTCATATGTAGAACATGAAGGGCTGTGACAATAGCAGGATATGATTTGGAAAAGCATGAAACATGGATTTATAGTTTGAAATATGTCATATTTTCAGAGGATGTTATTTCATTTTAGACTATTGACAATTTATTTCTAATATGGAAAACAGAGCAAACAATGTCATAAAAAGAAATGCATCCCTAAGTTACGTAGTCATAGAAAATGTGACTTGGATTTTGTGTGTACATGTTCATGTGTGTACATGTATGTGAGTCTGTGTCTAGAGGCGAGAGGCTAACTACAACTGCTGTTTTCTCATGTGCCAACTACTGTGTCTTTGGAGACAAGGTTTCTTTGGTCTTTTCTGTTGTTCCGTAGAACATACCCAGCTCTGTAAATATAAAAATAGCACACTAAAGAGAGAGTTGTGTCATTTTGCTGTCTTGCCTGCATGTCCTGTGTTGGATAAAATGGTGCGGTGTTTGAGTGATGATCCTGCATGTCCGCCCTGGACTCTTGGTACCCTTCGAAGAGGCAGGACCACCGGCCTGGGCGCATGTTGGGCTGCGAGAAGGCTCCTCGAAAACACAGCCCGGGGCTGGGGGACAAGGTTGTAGGTCCTGGGAGACATGCGGGAGCCTGCTTTGTGGGGTTCCCGGGCTCTTGGGCAACATAGATGACCCTGGATGCTGCAGAAGTGCTGAGAACGAAGTGGGGCCACAGACTAGACATAGCCTGGGCCTAGGGGGAGAAGGAGCACGAAGAGGTCTAGCAGGGACCATCGGGGTCTGCAGCTTGGCGCCAGCTAGCTCACTTGGTTTGGTTTGGTTGGGTGGGAGGCCATGGCTGGGAACACTGGGAGGCTTTCTGCAGGAGACTAGACATGGCCTTTTAGAGGAAGGCTGGTTCCCTTGTTCCCCATGGAGGATCCCGATGAATAGAGACAGTCCAGGTTTTCAGGGTGTTTATTGTTGTCTCGGAAAGTGGCATGTGTGAATCTCTTTCCCTGAGACCTCAGGGAGGGACAGGGTTGAAATAGTAACTGGGAAAGGGAGAGACTAAGCCTCTAGGTTCCTCATTAACATGGGAATGTCTTGAGGCTAACCATGATGAAGCCTCTACCTGTGGAGGGGCTTGGGAGCAGTCCCTTTATGTGACAAAATGTCACAGACCTATGGAGAGCTTTGGTCTCCTGTCAGGAGCTGGTTCTAATAACATGGTAAATGCCTTCCATCTCTTATAGGGTTTTTACCCCCGTATTGGGTCCACAAGGTTTAAACCTTAGCTCGACCAGAAACCAGGCTGCTTTACAGAGCCCCACAGTTCTGGACTGCTGGGAGTCAGTATATGGAGCAACATATAGGTGCTTTTTATCTGATAATTGTACTTTATATGACTTATAATAAATTTTTCAGTGTAATCTCTTTTTAAAAATTGCCAGAGGGGGCTGGAAGTATCACCCAGTGCTGAAATGTGCTAGTTGATCTTCTAGAGGTCCTGAGTTTGATTCCCAGCACTGATATGATGGTTCATAACCGTCTGTGACTCCAGTTAGAGGAGATCTGACTCCTTCTCCTGCATCTATGGGGTTTGTACACATGTGGTATATAGACATACACATGGAAAAATATCCGTAGATATAGAATAACAAAACACATTTTAATTACTAAGATATATGTTCTTAACAAAACAAAGGACCTAAGGAAAGCAGGGCAATTAGCCCATCTATGTTCTCAGTCTGGGCACTTGAACCCAGCCTGCATTAGGTTAAGGGGAGAATCACTTGCTTGAGCAGCTCAGTAGAGTAGGAAAATCTAGCATGCAAGGAACTGCAAGCCTTTCTTCATGTTGAGCCCATTAGCATTCTATAACTCGATGATTCTGTACAGGATCAGTTTATTTTCTGCTTTAGAGGATATATATGGAAATATGTTGAGGTGCCACAGTTTGGGGAGGACGAACAGCTATTGCTAGTATCAAGGAAAGAAAAGTTGCATGTGATGATTAATCTTAGTTATCAAGTTGACTGCTTCTGGAATCCATTAATATCCAAGCTTCTGGGCATTCTTATCAGGAATTTTCTTAATCAGATAATTTGAAGCAAGATTTACTCTAAAAGTGGGTGGTGAATAACCAAAAGGTATGGAAAAAGAAGATTTTGCTTTTTGCTTACTCGACATCATTGTCATTGGCACGTCTCTCTGCTCTCTTGCTGTGGCATTCCTTCAGTGGTATTAGAACCAACTTTTGGGGGCTTTCACTATACACTTAAGGCCAGCAGCTCTCCAGGAATCCTCTAGTCTTTCAACAGCAGAATGGGCCTGTGGAGATACCCCATCCTGTAGATTGAGCAGCTACTGGATCCTTAGTCTCTTCATGGAATGACAACTATTGTTGGACTACCTGGAAGCATATTATATATGTTAATCTACTAAATTCCCCTGAAATATATTCATTATATTAGTTCTTTTTATGTAGAAAACTCTGACCATACCCTCGATATGATGCCAAACAGAAGCTCCACACGGCAAAGAATCATTCAACCCAAAATCAGCTTAGAGTTGAAGTTGAATGCCCCTTCACTGACCTAATGAAGCTTCCCAGTGCCTTTCCTATTTCCCTGAGAGAAATGCAGTGTTGGAAGCAGATGATGGGTTTGGTAAGAATTTAGGAAATAGAGGGAATGCCTGCCAACATGGAGACACCTGCCTTAAGGACCCTGAGCACCCTGTCTGTATTTGCCCTGCTGGATATACTGGAAGATTTTGTTAGACAGATCACAATAAATATGTTTCCCGCCATTGCCAGAATTGAATCAATGGATACTCCTGCTTTTGTGTGCCTGGATACCAATGTAGGCATTGTGACTTGGAAGTGAATGAATGTGTTTCCTGCATGAATTGGGTTCTAGGCCTCAATGAGATGGAACGGTACATGTGTGTTAGTCCTAAGGTGTATTCTGATATGAACTGTGAGTTGGAAATTAATAACTGTGGATCCCAGACATGTGTACATGGTGTCACATATCAGGATGCTCTTTAAGGTTTATCTCTGATACTGTGCATCTGTATTCTTTGTAGACCACTGTGAACTCAACTTTGATGAATGGACCAGTCAGTCATGTCTCCATGGAGATCTACACGTGGATAGAGGTAGCAACTCCCACAGTGACTGCACAGGTAGTAGGTTCACAGGAACACACTGTGAGATTTTGATACCTCTTTTTTGGTCAAAGCCTTGTCACAATGATGCAACCTGTGAAGACACAGTTGATAGCTATATTTGTCACTGCTCTGCTGGATACACAGGTGCTGTGTGTGAGACAGACATAAATGAAGCAACCCCTGCCAATGTTAGCGGAATGTGCCCAGCTGTCCTCTGAAGATCAATCCATACACAATCCTGACCTGCCTACCTCCTTCAACTACTTAATATCAGGTGCTGCCAGATTGATAAAGGCTAGAGTTACGGCTATTTTTACTTATCTTTTGCCAAATTAGTGGCTGTCTTACAGGCACTTTCAGACCTGTCAACAGAGCCTGGTAGATTTAAGAGTCTCTCTTTAACTTTAGTGGTGTTGAAGTCCTAAATCTGGGTGAGTTAAGGGTGAGTTCCTCCGTAGGGCCAGTAACCAGTTTCCTGTCTTCTGTCTGTGGTGAAGAGAACCTACCAAGAACTGTTGGCAATCATCTCAAGTAGGCTGGTGGGTGAAGAGGACTGTCTCCAAGAGATTAAGCCAGAAGGACTACTGGTCCTCTCAATGTGGTGAGACAAGACCCATGCAGAACACATGATGTTTAGAGAGAGTAGAAATAGTACTCCATGGACTGTGAGAGGAGCTTGGCTGGGCTTGCCTATAGAGTTAGCTGTGCAACATCCCTTGGTCTCAAGTCTTTGCTGTTCCTCACTTTATGAGAGAGGCACAGCCGAGATCTTTCGCTGGCATTCCTGTTGGCAATGGTCCCTCCTGCTGACTTGTGCCAATTTGGCTGAGGCCTGGCTATTTCTGCTAGGTTGTGCCACTGCTGCTGCTATCCAGACACTACTAAACTGGACTGCTGATGTATCTGTGAAGTGTTTGCCAGTGGATTGAGTTGTTGCTGCTGCGAACCTGTGAACTGAACTGCTGATTTCCTGACAAGGAAGATGGGATGTGCTCCAAAGAATCTTTCTAAAGAGGTCCTCTGTCACAGGATTTTCCCTGTCTAATTATATTAGAGTAATGGGAGGCCTGTGATTGGACAAGGAAAAGAGAGGCAAGCTAAGAGTGGCAGAGACAGGGAATGGCTCAGGGGAGAGAGGAGAGAAAGATGGCTGGGATGTGAACCAGCATGGCTTTAACCAGACAAACATAGTTGTGATATCATAAGGTTAGAATAACTGGGATAAAACTTTTATCATTATCAATTGATTCTGAAATTATTGTATTGCCTTCTTATAAACATAAATCTGATTGGTTAACTATAAGCTTTAAGTGTTTTTGATTTACTTGGATATTGGAATGTGGGACCACCAATGGTGGAGAGGGAACTAGTGGCTCAGTCAGATGCTGTGGGGGCTAGCTGGAGACAGTAGCCAGAGTCAGGAGTGCAGGAGCATGGTCCGACCCCATCAGGGAGTTGGCAGGTTGAGAGAAGCAGAAGCTCAGAGCATTGGCGGTTCTTTTTTTTTTTTTTTATGTTGGTGGGCTAGAAGTAAGGTTAAAGCATTTATGAACCATCATTAAAAGTAGATTTTGAAAAAATTAAAGTTACATGTATCTAGTCCTTCAGTAACTTAAAATGCCCTGGGAGGAGGGGGAGGAATTGAAATGCAAAGTGAATAAATAAGTTAATACAAAAATAATTTAGAAAAAGATATAGCTGTATAGCACTGCAAATATCATGAAGGCTTGGATAGATAATTCAGTATGATATTTATAATGATAATTGATGCAAAAGTCTTTCAACAAACATGGTCAATTATTTTAGGAGAAATTGGAGTTCTCTTCATTTCATAGAAAGAATCAATTACTTTGTTCCACTGATTCTAAGATTAGTATTTTTTTTTATATTTGCACATTTCTAAAGTAGGAATTTATCTTATCAGCATTAGAAAATAATATATGATGTTTAATGGTCATTTAAAAATTATTGGAATATGAAATAATGGTGTCTCTTACCCTTGCTAGGATATCATCAAATGCTGATTATGTGTTTTCTCCAGAATAGGCAGTGAATTTTAAAGGAATTTAACTTTAAAAGTTTTACCAAAGCATAAAATTACATTGGCTACTCATCAATATTAATTTGGTACTAAATAAGTGAGCAGACTTAGGTAAATTAGATGTTCTTTGTTCCCTCAAGGTAAAGGGAAGAACTTCATTGCTTTGATAATTTGCACATTTGAAGGGTGTAGGGTGATAATTCTGGGGAGCAGAAGTGGGTTATAAATTTGACATATTTATTAGTTATCTTATGGTTTGTGAAATATTGCTAAAATCTAACACAATTTCATAAAATTAAAACCCTATTTATTACTGAGTAGACAACAGAGAAGTCATAAAATCTGTTATTTTCTCATATTTAAAAAAATGGCATCATGAGTTTCTATGATGAAAATGTATTCCACATATTATGCACAATAACATAACAAAGTAAATCACCACATCTATATAGACTATTCTTGATGTAGTACCATTTATGTAACACTTCCACATGGTGTTAGGTTCCTGACAACTACTTGCTATATTTAATAGCCTAATATTTTTTGTGTTCCTATATGACTTTTGGGTAATAAGCAGTTTCTTTAACACCTATATGTACAATAGTCTAGTCAGTACTGCTGTTACCAACTTCCAAAACACAGAATGGTGAGGTTAGCTTGTATAAAAGGAAGTTAAGAAGAAACACATTTGAAATCTTTACAGGTGACTAACAGTTACTCTTCAGCTGGGTGCAATATTTATTCATCTAGAGGAAAACCTACATCACAGTCCCTATTAAAATTTCCATTGAGAACCTTATATATTAGTCACAAGTAAATCCTATATTTTTGTATACTTTAAACTGTTGTGAATATCTATTATAAATAGATAGACTATAAAAATTAAATTCATTTATGCTTCATTTATTAATTAAGCCCCAAAACAATAACCTTTTATTATAATGACTGTGTAGAAAAGAAAATCTTAAGTTACTGTACTGAAAGAGTTAACGTGTATGTATCAATGAAAGGTAAGCAAAGTCAGTGAGTCCTGAGGGATGGGGGGAGTGTGCACTCTGCTTCTGTGATGTATGTTTCAGCTACAGTGAAGACTGCTTTCACAGGCAGATCCCACTATTGATATCACATATCAGCTTCTGAGGTCACAGGCCATGACTGTGATTTGGATCATCTGGCTGTCCAACTAGAACTGGAGGTGTACAGGTACATAGCAATAAGGAACTGTGAGCTATCATAGAGGAGCTCAGTTAGTACTATGGCACAAAATCCCAGAGTTGTTGCAAAGAGTACTTGCCCCATGTTAGAATCATCCTTCCTGTTGGTTTTTACAATATTTTATCTTTTTACTATTACCCTTAGACATGATACACACCCTCAGCATTTCAGGATGTTAGAGAAAGAAAGGGCTGACACCAAATCACCTCATGTCCTGGACACAGATTTATTTGTTTTGGGGTGGCAATGAATGGTGAACCTAGGAGTAATTGGACTTTAAAAATTCTTTCTATTCTCAACCTGGAATCTGGTAGGGGAAGGGAGGGAGAAAAAAGTGGGAGAAATGACTGGAAATAGGGGCTATTTGGAAGACAGGAGGAAACATAGTGCAATGGAAATTCCATGGAATCTATGAGAGTAATTCTAGCAAAAAGTCCTAGTAATGGGGGACACAGTGCCTGAACTGCTATCTCTATAACCAGGCAAGTCCTCAAGTGGAGGGATCAGGGCACCAACCAGCCTCAAAATCTTCTACCTATAGTTTGTTCTGCCTGCAGAGTGTACTGGGACTGGAGCTTACAAGAGTTATCAATCATCAAAGAGTCCAGAAAGACTTCATTCAACAACTGATGGGAACAGATGCAGAGCCCCATGGTCAAACATTAGGTGGAGCTTGGATAGTTTTGCTGAAGGTGGAGAGGAAGGATTGGAGGAACCAGAGGGCTCAGGGACATACCAAGAGAAAATGGCCTATAGAATCAACTGTCTGGGACTCATGGGAATTTGAAAGATCAGGAAACCTGTAGGGGTCTGACCTCCGTCCTCTACATATATGCTATGGCTGAGTAGCTTGGTGTTTCTGTGGAAATCCCAATAGTTAGAGAGGAAGCTGTCTCTGATTCTTTTGTCTACTTATAGGACCCTTTTAACCCTAATGAGTTGCTTGTCCAGCCTTGATACGATATGTGCCTGTTCCTATTGTAGCTTGTTAAGTTTTTATGCAGTGCTAGGTTGGTGTCCCTGTAAGGCCTGCTCTTTTCATAGGGGAGGCAGACAGGATGCAGATCTGGGGTAGACCAGAAGCAGAGGTTTGAAGAGTTGGAAAGGTTTGTGTGAGAGGGGAAACTGTGGTGGGAAAACTGAGTTTGGGATGTAACATGAGAGAAGAATTTTAAAAGGATTGATAACATGAATGTGTTAGGGTGGGATCCAGGAAGAGACGGAGAGAGAAGATGGCAAAATGTGATCAAATACATTGTATACATGTATGAAATTTTCACTTGAATAAATCAAAATCTTTTAAATAAGAAGAAGTTTATCAATGTTGCCAGTAGGTGCCCTCTACTCCCAAGCCATTGAATGGGAATCTCTGTGGGAGAATCCTGAGCTCCTGCATTTTCTACACCTCCCTCTATGTGTTCTCATGGAAATAATATTGATACCAATATTCTTCCTGGTGCTCCTGACTTGATGGAGAGAAAAACACAAACCTCCTTCTTTTACTTTTTTACTTTAGCTATCTCCCTTTTCTTCCAGGAGGGAATGGAACCCAGAGCCTCATACTTAATATCCAAGCTCTAGACCACTGAGCATCAGCCTAGAGCTCTGCCCTTTTAACCTTAATTCTTCAAGTCCAAACTAGATAATATGACATCCTTATGCTGCTAGATCCCGTCAGGGTAACCTTATCTTTTAGCTGAACAATAACTGTACCCTTGAAGAAACCTTATATCTAGTTTCCTTGACCCAGAGTTCATTTGCAGGCCTTCATTTCATTATAGAAACCAACTGGTCCTTGAAAATCAGTACACAGTTTTCTTAGTAGCTTCTCCTTATGTTCAGAATGAGAGGACAATTCTTTAACCCTGGGCTATAGGAACTTTATTCCCTGCCCCTCACTGACCATGTGGCCTTCACTTCTAAGACCCAGTTCTTCAACATCTTTTTCTAGTCAGACCAGCTACCTACCTTGTTGTTCTGTACATATCATAAACTTAGCTGTTATGGGACATTTTCAACTCCTTCATCACTGCTTTGAACTTTTTCTTACAATTGGTAGCTTGCTTGCTTGCAAGAACTTACAGAGCACACAGCATTGGTAAAGAAATGACACTTCACTGTAATATAGAACAATAGTTTTGCTTCTTTATGAACATCTCTGACTTCTTTAGTTTCTTCTAGAGTATCTAATACTACCTGACCTCTACTATATACACCCCAGAAGACTTTTATTATCATTAGGATGTGTGACAGTGACTGACAAAGAGGAAACATACAATTTGTTGAATGAATGAATAAATAAATGAATGAGATAGTGATCCTATACTATTTATAGTTATAGAACCAAGAAGGAGTGTTAATAAATGGGTTGTTTTTTTGATTCCTCAATGAAATACTGGGGGAATATTGAAGCAATAAATATGTGAGTTTCTCAGTGCCATGGCAAGAAAGAGTCTGAGTCATCTTCCATGTAATTCATATATTTAATGAGTGAAACTTGTTCCTTTCTAGAAACTTCCCAGAGGCACTGAAGCAATGTAGAACTGCCTGTACTGAACACCTACCTGCTAATAACAGGACAGCCTCAGGAGTCAGGTGTTCAGTTCTCCTTAAATGAACTGAGAAGAATGAGAAATACACTGCACAGAATTAACGAGTTACTAATCAGTTGACTGACTTGGACTTATCCATTATGAGCTCTACAGACAAATAAGGTAGATTATGGCTGGCAGGAAGGAGACTTGGTAAGTTAAGCAAAAGCAGTAACAGAGCAAGGCACTTATTACAGTTTTTATCTGGAAGAATTTTATAAGCCATGACATAGGGGGGAAATCATTCCACCAGGTGTCAATTTGAGCGAGTTGGAAAGCAGCATTTTATTCAACAATCACAGCTTTCTGACAATTGGCTAATCTCTTGAGATGGATGCTGAAAACTGCATTACTCCAGACTGTCAACTGGGACTCAGCATCTGAATATAAAGTGGTGTGTGCTGCCGGATTTCTCTAGCACAAGGAATGAAGATCGCTCTCCTGTATGAGAGTCTGTGGAATTTACTAGCACAGTTTCTAAAAGAACATTATTATAAAAAGCAGTTCACTTTATGAACAACACAAAAAAGAGTTTCAATGGGAAATATTTGTTCTATTACAGTCACATTTTATTTACTTATTTAACTTTTGCTACAAAAATTCTTCCCCTTAGAAAATGCAGAATATCTCCTCACACAATGATGGCCAGCTCTTCCAGTGAGCCAGAGGTCAGCTCTGGAAACTGAAGAAAATTTAAGACTTTACCTTCTTAAGAAGAAAACAGGGAAAGTAAAGTGGTTTGCTGTGAGTGGATCTGGAGACACAGGTCTATAATAGTAGCTACTTGAAGGCTGAGGATAGGATATTGCAAATTCAAGTCTTACTTTTGGTTAACAGAGTGAGTGTACAGACAGTCCCAGCAACTTAATGAGACCGTATTGCAATTTAAAAAGGAAAAAGGACATAGGTATGTAATAGAATATTTGCATAGCACATATGAGGCTCTGGGGACACACACACACATACACACACACATACAAACACACACACTCATTCACATACATACACTCATACACATACACATAAACACATTCATACACATAAATACACATTCACACACATAAACACATTCACACACATACATACACACTCACAGACTACATATACACACACACATACATAAACTCACACATACACACACTATATACTCACACACATATACACACACTAACACACATACTCACTCTCTCTCACACACACATGCACACACACATACACACACTGGTGCACAAGTGTATATACATCCCTCTACAAAAATAAACTTATTTTATAGCAAATTTATTTTGTCACTGCCACATACCAGAAAATGAACTTGAAACTTCTTGTGCGCACACGCGCGCGATTGTGTGTTTATGCACGCATGCACGCATGCATGAATGTGAGTGATTTTTTTAAATTGAGCTGCTTTGTATTTAACTTAAGAGATAGTGATGGATTGGCATGGGGAAGTTTAATGTAGGGAGAAACAAGTAACCAGATCCTTAGGTTTGAAGGTACAACAGAGAATGCATTGATGGATGGCTAGGAACTGTATGAAAAGAGTCTCAAGTCTGGGATGACACTTATTCTTCAGTAGATCAGGCCTTGAGCTCTATTCACACAAACACCTTTAGTTTATGAATTGAATAAAAAAAATTTCACATTTTGTTCTATCAGACGAGTGGCTATAGGTTATGTCTGTGGATATGATTATGTCCCAGTTTCCACATAAATGTATTTTTGGTGTAACTCCAGGGCCTCAGTTGGGTAATAGCCCTGATCCCTGGAAACTGGTTCACTCCTTAATTTTTAGAACAGCCAGGGAATAAATGATGCTTGCTAGAATGTGGATGAAGTAGGTAACTCATGAAGAGACCTCAGGTTCACACAGGACAAGACCTGGGATTTACAACTGGATTAATTTGGTATCAACCTTTTAAATGTTTTAAAAATAACACAAATAGCTAACACCACACATGCTGCTTTCCTTTTCTTAAATATTTCTCACATCTCACTGAAAACATTCTGTCATGTTACTTACCTGTACTTTTAGAACATGGAAAGTCAAATGAATGCTTTGTCCCACTGAGGCCATCAGCTAGCCTTCTTGAACCATTTTTAAAATTTTGGTCAATAGCACAATAAGTTATCCCATTGGCTAATGCCAAGATGTCACTACACTAAGAGAGGAAGTGTATATTTCCTCTGCCAGGTCACTATGAAGCAAGGGTAATGCCTAAGGCTCAGTATAAAGTTCTTATGAGAGTACTTAGAAATTCAATGAATGGGAAGTAACACCTAAAAGCCAGGAAATTAAACACAGATCAGCCACTTCCCCTCCCAGGGTCATGACTTCCATACGGGCTGCGTGTCAGATGTCTTGCATATCATATGTTTACATTAAAATTAAAGACAATAGCAAAATTACTGTTATGAAGTAGCAATGGAATAATTTTATTATTACATAACATTTGGAACTGTATTAAAAGATTGTAGTATCATGAAGGTTGAGAATACCTACAAGTTAATATTACAAGATGCTAGTCTATTTCTTTCCCTTCACATGGAATTGATTGCTTTCATTTTCTAGAGATGATGAAGTATTTGTCTAAAGGCATGCTTTCCCAGGTCCTAAGTGCTCTCCTTTCACAGCCATTCCAGCCCCTGCCTGCAAAGTGTGCATGTGTGGGGGTGGAGAGAGGAGCACAAGTGAGAAGCTACTTTGGGTTGGTAGATTTTTTTTTTCCCTTCAGAGGAATGTACGTAAAAAATAATCACCAACTATTTCATAGATAAAATCTGAATGCATTTGTTGAATAATAAGAAAAATATGATTCATTAGCAACTAACAGTGATAGATTAGTTTTCCTTTGTTTTAACCAATCATTATAAAACCCTATATTGATCCAACAGAATGTTTTTTTCATGTACCTGATTATGTGTTCTTGACACTGTTTGAACAAAATAGTAAAGTACTCCTTCATAGAAGTCTCTTCAAAAAAAAAATACTAAAACAGTTCTAGAAATACTAGGAGACAGAATTCCTCCTTATAAATGCCCTTGGCCATTTTAGACAGGGAAAGCCATTGTTTCTGATGGTAAAATCAAAATTGAGGACACTGAGGCACTTGGCTCTTTTGTGTGCCCTCTGAGATCCAGATAGGCTTAGCAAGGAAGCAAGCAGAAACACAGAAAATCACAAGTCAGTGTGTAAAATCTTCATGTCTAGAAAACTGAGCTAGCAAATGCTTGCTGCAACTTTACTCAATGTGTCTAACAAATGGATGAGTTGTTTTACACGCTAATTCATCATGGTGATCACCCTGTAGGAACATGGGATAGGTCTTGCTATTCTCATTTCAGAAATGAGGAAACTCAGTCTCACATGGTCTCTCTTAGGGCTTGGATATGCCCGCTGAATGCTTATGTGTGAAAAGACTGTTCCCAAATTGTGGCGATCTTGGAATGTAGCAGAACCTTTAGGAGGCGGGACTAATGGAAGGTCTTCTATTCACATGGAAACATGCCCTTGAAAGAAATATTGGAATCCTGGCTCTTCCTTTTCCTCCTTTCAGTCCCAACTCTCAGAAGCTGGAAGCTAACCTCTAGCATGCGTTCTCTTTCATGATATCATGACTTGTCCTTGGCCCACAAACAACAGAAAGAAACCAACCAAAGACTGATACCTCCAAAACTGTAAGCACAAATGAACCTTGCCTCTTTTCATATTGATTATCTCAGACACTTTGTTATATTAATGGAAATCTTAGTAATCTTTATAATGTCTAAAACATGTCCCTATCAAGAGGAGCTGGTAGATCCACATCCACATCTGCATAATGCCTCTGCATGTTCACTATATATTAGATGCTTGCTTTTTTCCTCACTGCCTGGAATATCCTGCTCTATGGAACAATAGTGTATACTTTCTAAAAGAATTAATTTTTATATAACACAATCAAGCATGTAGTATGGTTTTTGACATATTTTAGAAAGATATATTTACACACACAAATGTATGCACTGTATACATGTACACACACACACACAGACACACACACCCACACCCACACACACACATATATATATACACAAATCTATCATTTCCCAGGAGGTTTTTCTTTTATCTTGCAGGGTTATCTGATCAAGAAGCTGGAGAACAATTATTAATTTAAATGTTACTTTATAAACCTTTAAATCCATTTTATTTACTTTGCATGTCTGTATGTGTTGTGTTTCATGTCAGTATGTGTAAGCATGTATACAAGTGTATGTGTATGTTTGTTTGTGTGTGTGTGTGTACCACAGCACACATATAAAGGACAAAGGACAATTTGTGAGAGTTAGTTCTTTTCTTACATGATGTGCATGACAGAGAAGGAACTCAACCTTGGTGCCATGTTCCTTTACCTGAGAAGTCATATCACCAGCCCTCAATGGTTTTGTTATATATACATACATATTCTTACAAATGAAAATGCATCAGTATGAGAGCCAGGCAGACAGTACAAACCCTAAGAGACCACCCACTCTTCCGAAGGTCCCTTACATTGCCAGCCTCTACAAAAGCTTTTAACAACTTCCTGTAAAACCTGATCCAAGGCATATCAGTCTCTCTGTGGTGCACCTTAATGAACACATGTGACATACATTCACACAAATACACGTAAAATAAATTAAAAAAATACAGAAACCCACACACATGCATACTTTTTTAAAAAAAAAAATGAAGATTTTATTTGGTATACAAACCAATTCAATTTTTCCTGGTAGAGCCTTAACATCACAGGAATGTGTTTATTCATACACACATACACACACACACACACACACACACATTAGCAGACACAGAAAATACGAACACACATAGGTAAGCACACAGAGAGGGAGACAAACACACACATATATTGAAAAGACACATCAAATATGATATTTGCACACAGAGATATGCACACAGGGAGAGACAAACACGCACACACAGAGAGAGAGAGAGAGAGAGAGAGAGAGAGAGAGAGAGAGAGAGAGAATGTTGACTTTTGCAAAGCTCTTCCTTGCAGCAATAGGCAAATGCAAACTCCTTAGAGGAAGCTGGAAATCCCTGGGTAGGAGCTCAGATAGAGTCCAGACAGTCTTTCTTCCTCAGGAAATCTTCTGTCTCCTCTGCTGAGGCTTCACAGCTAATTGGAATTGCACCTTTTGGATTTTCAAGGATAATCTTCACTTAAGAACAACTGATTGTAACTGTAAACCACAACTACAGAACACCTTCTCAACAACACCTAGGTTAGTATACAATTAGATCCCTATGCTAGGTCCCATAGTCCACCAAATAATGCCTAGGCCTGTCAGTCAAAAGGCTTCTGCACTACTCCACCCAGCAGCAGGAGAACTGACTGAATCCTTTTATCATAGCTGCTAATCAAAAGCCCCAGCACTTGAGCATTCCTTTGATTAGCTCCAGGGGGAGTAAGAGACTAAGAGTGGAGAAAAGCAGGGACTGTCCTGTAGGCATCCACAATTTTCCTAGAAAGTACGCATTGTAGTATTTGTCCTTGTTTATTGAATTATTTGCAAAATGCTCTGAATTCAATATTTTCTCGAAGGCAAACACTTGTTAAATTACTCACAGTGCTGCTTTCTATGAATAATTAGATTACCCCTGCCTACATCAGGTGGGAGACTGTAGCACCAACACTTAAGGATTTGCAGTATTTTGTATGCAGTTCTGATTACTTTTTCCCTAGACTAATGTAGCCCATCGTTGGGGAAGAGAATAAGTTCTACTCTGAAAGCAATTTATGAAACAAGCTTTCCGTTCACAGAGATCGCAATTTCAGAAAAGGTGATCAAAGAAACTCTGTTGACAGGTTTACATTCAGGAAAAATCACAAGGAAATGAAAAGACATCCTAGCATTTTTGTGTTGGGGTGTGTCTGTGTGCTTTGTAGGGGTGTGATAGTGCTAGAGAGGAATTAGTAAGAGAACACTAGTGACAAGTGAAGTCAGAAAGGTTTGCTTTGCACATTCTTGCATCAGATGTCAGGAAGCTCAGACTGGCCTCAAATGTACCACAGAGCCAAAGCAGGCCTTGAGCTCCTCATTCCCGTCTTCCAGCACGTCCCAAATGCTGCCATTTCAGGCATGTGCAACCACACGTAGCTAGATGGAGAAATGGACTTCTATAAGACATGTTTTTCTTGATTATTTTTCACTGTAATTAACTTTCCTATCTCCACAGGAGGCTCTGCTTTCTTGTCAAAAGTTTAGCCTGGCTCATGATGTAATTTGCATTGAAATCAAGTAAATGTTTCAATTTCATCTTCTTCAAAGAAATCTGCCTTAAGAGGCAAAATTAGGCTGAGAGGCCACACTTGAATTATTTCTAATTTTTGACCATTGCAAACAATGGTTCTATAAACATTATATGTAAAATAATATCTAATGCTTTGTATGCTATTTTTAAAATGGTATGCTATTAACCTTGAGATACCTCCTCCAACCCCCCCTGTTTCCCCACACACAAATCTTAGGTTCTATGAAAACATATCAGGGATATTCCCATACTTGAAAGAATTCGAGTCTTGTAATCTTTTTCTTTAAAGGTTTATTTTATATGTATGAGTATTTTGCCTGCATGTATGTATATATTCAACAGTCATGCCTACTGTTATCAGAGGCAAGATGATGATGCCAGATTCGTGGAACCAGAGATACAGATGAGTACAAGCCACAGGTGGGTGCTGGGAAACAAAGTCTTAAGTGTTTTGCAAAAGTGGTAACTAGTTTTCACCCAAGTTTAGTTGGAGTTTAGCCTAGTTTAGCTGGAGCCATCTCTCCTGCCCAATCTGCTTATCTTATTGCCTTCGATTAAGGCTGCTCTTCTATGCTCAAGTTCATTGTTTCTCCAATTATTACTTCTTTTAAAGCCTTCAGTTTCTACTCTACCACAAAATTGTTTCCATCAGACAATTGGATTTTTTTTTTCTTTTCTTTCCTTTTTTCCGAGACAGGGTTTCTCTGTGTAGCCCTGGCTGTCCTGGAACTCACTGTGTAGACCAGGCTGGTCTTGATCTCAGAAATCCGCCTTCCTCTGCCTCCCAAGTGCTGGGATTAAAGGCGTGCGCCACCACTGCCCGGCTCAGACAAATGGATTTTAACAGATCTTCTAAGCTAGTATGAGACATCTTGCTCATCTTTCTGACACCCAAATTGTCAGTGTATGGAGACCACAGTGAGCCAACCACAGGAAGATTGACTTCCACCAGATACAAGCCTGAGCTTCATAAATCTTGCTTAAGGATTCCATGGTCTCACACCTGCGGTCTCTGGGCCTTTGGTGCCCAGTGGCCAGATGACAGCCGTTTTAGTACTTTGGGATTCTATCGCTCAGATATGTTCATATCAGTGAGTGACTAGCCTTGCATACACAGCAGAGATAACCCTGTGGAAGCGTGCTATGGATTCCGCTGTCCTGTCAGTATGATGAAAACAGTGCTAAGGAACCACTCGGATGACTGTTGTAAAGATAGCTCCCTGTTTCTCGTTTCTGAAAAGGATGTATGTCACTTCATTTAGACTGAGATGCAAAGCTTAAGGCCACAGTGATCACTTGAACAATACATACAGTCTTGGAATCCACACTGAAATCAAGGAAAACAGAAAAGATAGCTGAAGAACTTGATATATGTGGAAAGAAAAATTAAATGCTTCAAAATAAGAATGATGCCATTTCAAAATATATGCAATCAGACAGAAATACGCTTTTGTATCTTAATAAGAATTTGCTTCTGTTGTGTAATGCAATATAAAAGTACATGAATATCCTAGTCAGAAGATGAGATCCACAGAAAGTAGAAATGTTACGACTAATAAAATATTCAGGATCATGGAAGAAGGCTTGTAAGCCTGTACCCAGCTGAGCACATTTGAGCTATGAGAAGATTATTTAAAACTGTAAATAAGTTTAGATAATTCTTCCTATTAATAAAATATAATAGAATTCAAAATAAGCGAATATTTTTATAAATCTATCAACATATATAAACATAACACTCAATAAAAATTAAATTTGTACTTGGGATTGGAGGTGCCTAAATGTAATCAACCCTAGCTACTCAGGATGCTGAAGCAGAAAAATCACAAGTTCAATCTCTGAGCTTTAAAATGAATTCAAGACCAGCTATAGTAAGTTATTATTACTCTGTCTGCAGTTTAACAAAAGGGCTGTGACTACAACTCAATAGTAAAGCATGTCTCTAGCATGAATGACACAGTAAGCTTGATATTCAGTATTAAGAAATATAATTAAAACTAGGACCCCTAGATTTATTAGGCACAGAGCAAATTTCTTTTAGCATCATGGTGACATCAACCAAAATTCATGATAAACTTGATGCCTAGTTTTGCTATTAAATTTAGCAATTCCACTAAAATTAAAAGTGTGAATAGCCTAAATACACATAAAACACTCACTTTTGTCTCTTAATATTCAGTAAGAGAAAATTTAAGGTAGCAAGATTATATGGTAAAATATAATGAATCTTAAGCAGAAGTAACCTCAAAATATAATTCTGAAGAAGGCAAGAAATATAATAGATTAAGTTTCAAAACAATACACATATATGTTTCTTGGATGTTTAAGAGTTAGAATATTGTTCAGAGGTGGGAAAAAATAATAATTAAAGTATGATATTTTAATTCTTCTGATCAATTAACAGTGCTACTTATAAACCAAACACAACTAATATTTAAATAACACTAAGTAGTTGCTTTTTTGGAAAATTTTGATTTAGAATGGAGAAAAAGTGTTAGCAAACTTTTCCAAAAATTTTAGATTTTTTTCTTTGAGATTATAAAATAATTACATCATTTCCCCTCTCCCTGTATACTCTCCAAATCCACCCATGAAAACCTTTGCATTCTTTCAAATTCAGGCCTGTTAAAATTGTTGTCATACATGCACATGCACACTCACACACATACACACATACATGTATACTTATAGTCATACATACATAAATATAATCTGCTCAGTCTGAATTTTATTTTTGTGTATATGTTTCAAGGTTGTCCATTGGGTATTGGGTAACCAACTGGTGTTCTCTTCTCTGTGGATGACTATTTTTCCTGTTCTTAACATTTTAGTGTTTGTGTGCAGCTAGTGATTTACACTTTGTAGTTTTGGTTTTGATACCTACTTAGCCTGTTAACATATATAAATGTAGGGTGTGGATGTGTGTGTTTGTGTGTGTGTGTGTGTGTCTGTGTGTGTGTGTACATGTGTAGTGGCAGTTTGAATAATGATGGTCCCCATAGGCTTTTAAATTTGAATGCTTAGTCCTTAGGGAGGGGTGCTACAGGACAGAGAAAAGGTGTGGTCTTTGAGAAGATGTGTCTATGAGGCTTTCAGATGCTCAAGCTTAGCCCAGCAGCACTTTCTCTTCCTGCTGTTTGTGGACCCAGATAAAGAATTCTCTGCCACCTCTCCAACACTGTGTTTACCTGTGTGCTGTCCTGCTTCCTGCCGTGCTGATAATGAACTAAACCTCTGAACTGTAAACTAGTCCCAACTAAATGCTTTCTTTTCTGAGTCACCACGTTCACGGTATCTCTTCAAAGCAATAGGACACTGACTAAGGTGTGTGTGTGTGTGTGTGTGTGTGTGTGTGTGTGCATGTGTACATATATATGCTTTTCAATATAAAATCAAATGGTAATCTTTCAGGTAGTACTCCCATATTTTGAGGCTCTGATTATTTTATAGACTTAAATCTTATAAACTTAGGAGCTATATGTTCAAATCCTAATTAAGCAATACTGAACACTAATAATTTCAAATATATAATTACTGCTTCCCAGTGTCCCCTATTTTAAATAATGTATATTTGTTTTCAGAACTTAGTGTTTAAAGTCAAAAACATAAATGTAAAATTCCAACCACTGCTGGTTTCAGAAGGCACTGCCTTCTGAAAGTCCACTACTACCTGGCTCTTCCCCAAACACTTCTGTCTCTCCAAAATAAACAGAATTGTATTTCCTGACTTGATCTTTATAATATTGTGGGTTGTGACTCTTCTGTATGCTCATAAAGAGAGAGAAAAAAAAAACCTCCAAATATTGACAGTTCGGATTAGCTTTAGATTCTGCCCTTCTAGGAACATTTTACAATCAAAACCTTGTGATTTCCATTCAAAAAACTATTTAATATTTTTGAATGAGCTTCTTCACCTGAATACAGCAGTGATTATGCAATAAAACAAAAATAAAATCAGTAGTAATGAATTTCTTAAGTAATATCTTTATCACACTTCATACCAACAGCAAGAACAATTGTCTTCCCATTGGAGAAATATAGACATATTTAATGCCTACCGGATGACATTTATATTTATGTTAGGATTTTCATTTTTCGCTAAGTACAACTTATAGAGTTAATGCTGGAAGACCATGCCATATCTGACAGCTGAAGAAACTGAGTTTCTAGGAGGCTATGTAATTTGACCAAGCCTATCTGATGTGTAACTTTCCTCTCTTTTCAATACAACATCAACAGAATAACATCAACCTAATTTGGTGTGAAAAGACAAAGGGAAATCTGAAAACTCTATGGTGCCTTATGTGCTAAGAGATGAAGTATAATTTCAAATTGGTTAAATAGGACAGAAATCACTGTTTTCCATTACAGAAACCTCACATTATTATTACTGATTAATATATCCAGTTTGTTTATATTCTGGAACACTACTGTGTTTCTTGACAGAGAGTAAATATTTGTCAACACTACATTTAACCTCAGGGGTGCAAATATTATCTGGCAAAAATGATCAATGAATGCAGATATAGCAACTGGGTGGGGCATAAAGTAAATGCTGTACATTCAGTTAGAATATGATACAGATTGTCACTTGCTGTCTGCAGTGTCAACAGGTACACAATTTGAGGAAAGGAAAAACTGTCTATGTGTATGACATAAAGTTTCATAGTAGACAGATAAGAGAATAATATTGCTAATTAGTCATGTATCCATATAATATTTAATACTGGTTGCCTTGAGGAATTGTTTTTCTCTCACTAATCACCCACTGGATATCTAATAATCCAGTTCAGTTCTGACACCAAATACCTAAATTTAGACCAGATCTCAGAGGTGAATGGCTGAGACTCACCAGGATGCTCCAGCTTTTATGCCAGTCAAAAATGGAGTACCAACTTAGCTGCACTGCTGCAAGAATAGTTACAAGTTTGGAGTTCCACATGACCTGTGCTGTCAGTGGGATGATCTCTACCTTCATTTTTAAGACTTAAGGGAACATTTCACCAGGTAAAACAAAGATGTGTCTCAAAAGCAGTCATGTAGAACAGGGATAAGATGATGGAGAGTGAGAGGCAGAGCTTCCCTACTTTCTCTGGACATATTACCCACATACCTGATGTGTCCATCACCAAGCTGTCAACATGACAATTCTTTACATAGAAATGACTGATCAAATCACAATGGTGCTCAAACTCAACAGTCCAACCTCTTCCTTCTCACTAGAAAACCCTTTTAATCACAGTCTCTTACCCTTTTAATCACAGTCTCTTACAATCCCCACTCTATTTTGAAATAGACACTCAGATTCATCACATTAACATAAACTCAGGTCCAGTATGAATAAATTAAGACAGCTCATGTCTTAGAAGTTTGTGTAGAGAACAAGAGACATAGATAGCTCAGTTTTCTTTTACTATAACAAGTGACTGCATATAAAATACTTAGATCAATTATTCATTGTTAACAGTGTTTGAAGAAATCACCTACATTACATGGTGTTTGATGGCTAGTAAACTAAACTAAAAGCCGGGGCTCTTATCATTAGTTACTCAATGTAGGAATATAAAAGTTGAAAAGCTGTATTCAGTAAGATAATTTAAAATTTTCCTACAAAGACATATCCTATACAAAGATGGTTTTTATCAAAAAACATACTATGAAATAATAATATGAAGTAGCACAGAAACCTCACCTTCCTACTCCTCCCAAAAATGTCCTCCGAGACCCTCCCATTTTTTCAGATTCTGCCAGAACACCCCAGATTCATGCACTGTTCTTTAAAAGTTAACAAATTCAATTGGGTTGGCTGGTATGTGCATTCATGTAGAGCCACTCTTTGGAGCCTGGGTAAGCCTCTACAGAGTACCTCCCTGAGCAGAACCGATGCTCTATCTACTAGCAGCTAGCAACTGCCAGTGGTTTCTCAGCTGGGAGGTAGGACCCTGTTTGTCATCCCACCAAAAAGTTTGACTGGCTTGATCTTATGCGGGCTTTCTTGCATGCTGCCAGTCACTTTGTGCAACAGACCTATCAGTTCTGCAAAACACTGTTTGTCAACGGTATTCTGCAAGATTTTGTTTTTGGACACTTTTTACTCCTTCTTCCTAGAATATTCTGTTATAGAAACCTGTAAAGACAGTAAAAATTAACTGTATTAAATCAGGCAAAGCTTGGTAATTGTACTGGCTTGTTTTGTGTGTCAACTTGACACAAGCTGGAGTTATCACAGAGAAAGGAGTTTCAGTTGAGAAAACGCCTCCATGAGATCCATCCGTAAGGCATTTTCTCAATTAGTGATCAAGGGGGGAGGGCTGCTTGTGAGTGGTACCATCTGTGGGCTGGTAGTCTTGGGTTCTATAATAAAGGAGATTGAGCAAGCCAGAGCAAGCCAGACAGTAAGGAACATCCCTCCATGGCCTCTGCATCAGCTCCTGCTTCCTGACCTGCTTGAGTCCCAGTTCTGACTGCCTTTCATGAAGAACAGCAGCATGGACATGTAAGCTCAATAGACCCTTTCCTCCCCAACTTGCTTCTTGGTCATGATGTTTGTACAGGAATAGAAACTCTGACTAAGATAAATTGGTACCAGCATAGTGGGGTATTCCTGAGACAACCTGACCATGTTTTGGGGAGAACTGTGGAAGGACTTTGGAATTTTGGAATAGAAGATCCATTTGGTGTTAAGAGTTTTGTGGGATGTTGTCTAGGAGCTTGGAAGATAATATTGAAAACAGGGCAGAAGATAGAGGCCTGGCTTGTGAAATCTCAGAGGGAAGATTAAAGACTCTTATCAGGACCGTTGTTATTTTGGCTGTGAAGGTTCTGTGGTTTTGGTTAGCTGGGGCTGAAGGATGGCCTGTGATTTACAAGATACCAGAACTACTAAAGCAAAATCATTGCATTGCTGGGACTATTGATGCTCATTGTTTGGAGATGGGAAATTGCCAGTGGTTGAGATTAGACCAACATTACTGAGGTGAAATCTTCTGATAAGTGTTTTCTGAGAGCATAAAGGCTTCTTTCCAGAGATAGGCAGGGTTGTACCTTGTGCTGTGGCTGGACTTGGTAATATGTAAGAGTCACCCAGGTGGTACTGGTTTTGAAGGCATGAAGGAGTCTTGAAGAGCAGCTGAGGCCTGGGCACTGTGAGAGACTGTGGAAGGCCATTGGTGAAGGTGCAGCCTTAGTTGCAATTGACAGCCCATGACTGAAGATGTCATGCAAAGGAGGTGAGGCTTGGCACCCTGAAGAGAGCCTATGAGAGGCTGTCAGTAAAGCCTAGTTGCAGCAGAAGACAGCAGTGTTTTCAAGATGCCAGTACCATGAGATGAGCACCAAGAACAACAGCAGCAGTGGAGTACAGGCACCTGGAGCCTAGAAGACAAGATGTGTGCTACAAAGGGCAGAGCTGAAGATGTGACTCAAGCCCTTGGAGGAATCCAGAAGATCATGAGTGGATCCCAGATATTGGACAGTTGGAGTTTGATTTTGATTTTGATTATGACTGTGCCCTGATATTTTTCCCTCTTGAAGAAAGAAAGTATTTGAGTGGAGCCCACAGTTAAGAGACTTTGAATTTTTAAAAGACTTTGAATTTTAAGAGATTGGATTTTTAAAAGGGATTGAAATGTTAATATGTAAGAATTTGCAAAGACGTGGGACTTTTAAAGTAATTTAGATCTTGGGGATGAATAAGAAAGTAAGGGTCCAGGCTTATTGATGATGTGCTTTTGTGTCAAGTTGACAAGGGGTCAATTGTACTAGCTAGTTTTGTGTGTCAATTTGACACAAGCTGGAGTTATCACAGAGAAAGGAGTTTCAGTTGAGAAAATGCCTCCATGAGATCCAGCAGTAAGGCATTTTCTTAATCAGTGATCAAGGGGGGAGGGCCCCTTGTGAGTGGTACCATCTGTGGGCTGGTAGTCTTGGGTTCTATAATAAAGGAGATTGAGCAAGCCAGAGCAAGCCAGACAGTAAGGAACATCCCTCCATGGCCTCTGCATCAGCTCCTGCTTCCTGACCTGCTTGAGTTCCAGTCCTGACTTCCTTTCATGATGAAGAGCAGCATGGAAGTGTAAGCTGAATAAACCCTTTCCTCTCCAACTTGCTTCTTGGTCATGATGTTCATGCAGGAATAGAAACCCTGACTAAGACAGTAATAAAACTCCACCCTATGATCAAGGACAATTGATTGAAAGCTTACTCAGGGTATATGTAACAGCATGTAAACCTTGTCACACAATTCCAATGTATTTAAAATGAATACTATTTTACAACCAAGCTGGTTTGACTTAATATTGAAAATCAAATCAGTCAAATCTATTGGATTAGTAGAGAAAAACAATCTCATCAGATTAAAAAAATATATATTTCTATATAATTTAACATCTATTCACAATGTTCCAATGTCTCAGAAAGGCAAGTTGGCATCAAAGAAGAAAAAGAAATAAACATCAAAAATTCAGGAAAGAACAAATGAAAAAGAAATTTATTATCTGAATGTTGGACCTGTCCTGCACCTCCCATCCAGCCTCCCCCCCCCCCCGCCCCCCAGAGTGATTGGCAGGCAGCCTGGCAAGTAGGAGGGGGTGCCAGCTCAGCGGGGCTGGGCCCCGCACCTCAGCTGCTACTGCCCCCTCCCACGACCAGGGAGACCCCTTCTACCCAGAGTCTGGCGGCCAGCAGCCCCTGCTCTGTGGGGGATGCTGATAGTAGCAGGGTGCACCTCCCTGGCATACATACAGGGAGTGCTTCGTATGGCCTGCAGCAACCCAGGCCTTTGGGGCAGGAAAGTGAGGGCCCAGGTCACCCAGGTTTGCAGAGGCCCTGGGTTCGAAGCAGTGAGAGCAGCAGAGAAAGCAGCTTTGGTGGCAGAGATCCCAATTCCTTTCTGACTTTCCCTCCTCCTCTGAGTGTGGTGTTGCCAAGCCAAGCTGGGGATGCAGCAGCTCTGGGCCGGAGCTCAGACCTGCGGGCCAACCTGAATCAGACCCTGACAGCACTGTTCTGGGAGTGTTCTCCGCCTCCCACTGTCCCAAAGGTGAGAAGGTGGGGTCCTGGGCAGAAGTGGGGCCCTCAGAACAGGCCCCAGTTTGGCCCTGTTTTGGGCCTTGAGGACAAACCCAAGCCTGGCTCGAGTTCTGAAACCGGTCTCAGTCACTTCTGAATAGGGATGACTCAGCAAGACCTGTTGGGCCCTCGCTCTGACCTGCTTTTGGTAATGTGGAGCTTTGCTATTGTCCCTGTCAGTTACCTCTTCTCCGTCCTTGCCTCCCATACCTAAGTGCCAACCCCCTTTTCTTTCCCTATTTAAGCCAGGGGTTGATACAATAAAGTTGAGTTCCTGCTTTGGCAGGACTCCTGGCTTAATGTGTTTCTTTTGGGCCATCGAAACTCACCATCCCACCCAGCCCCAGACAGACCTAGCTAGACCAGATTCTCTTCTCTCGCCTTGACCTGCCTGCAAGGAGCCAATATCTGAAGACTGTATAATTGAGTAAACACAAAAAATAATTTTAAATAATCTAAGACTTGCCAGTTCTGGGATGAAGAGATATTTCAGCTTTAAATGTTATGTACTTCTCTTGGAAAGACATAAGTTTACTTACTAGTACCCACATCAAGTTGTGCACAACTACCTATAAATCAAGGTTCACAGAAACTTTCGTAACTGACCAGCTGTAGTCAAGCACACACAAACACACACACACCCACTACAAAAGCGACTAAAAACAATTTAAAAGATCATTTATATTTGTATATGTAATATAATGGTACATACCTTTATTTCTAGAACTTTTGAGTCACAGGCAAGAAGAACTAAGAACTCTATGGGTTCCAGAGTAGCCTGGTCTACATAGTGAGTTCTAGGCCAAGCAGGGCTAGAGAGTAAGACTGTGTCTCAAAAAAAAAAAAAAATTAATTTCAACATGAATTGCATATTTAAAATCATATGGAAATCAATTTTAAATTTATATTGATATAATTTTAGAACATTTTAAAGTTATTTTCAGTGTTATTAAAATCTGTTATTATTAAAATTATGGATTCTGTTTGATTTTATCTAATAATGGTAGAAATATTTCCCAAAGGCTCAGCAATATATAGTCCAGTTTGTACTCTATAGAGCTTTTACACAATCTGAGCATGAGGTTATGTCCCTACTTAATGAATAGTGACCTAAAAAATCCAACAGGAATTTGGCTAAAGTAAGTAGGAGTTTGAAATTAAACTCTGGATAACCATGGTTAGTATATACGTAATGAGCAATACAAAATAGTGATGAAAAATACTTTGAACTAAATGTTGCAATTTATTTTCCCTTTAACTTTCTAAACTGAATCTAAAAGATAGAATCATGATTCTAAACTAGCCTCAGTACCACTAAGCATGGTTTTCAAAATAGCCACAGTATCTCTTGATGAAATTATAGACTTAATTTTGAAACATTAAGTTTCAGGCTTCCCACCGTGAGCTCCATGAGCAAAGCCCGACAGCAGAGCTTAGTACAAGGATTTAGAAAGTCTAAAACTATGTAAGATAAAGCAGAATAGATGCTAAAAGGAGGCAATATCTTTTAATTAAAATATATAAAATAAGCATTGGAACACATGAGCTAGTTTATAGAACATACCTCAGCTTTAGGACAGTTAAAAAATAATTATTCTACAATTCACCTTCAAATATATACTCATAGCTCTCTGGGAGTATGTATTTTCATAATAAGATAAACAGAAATCATTATTCATGGGAAAGAAAAGTCTGTGTTTTCCTTTTTCCTTTTAACAGAGAAAAGACTAGCCAGAGCAGAGTCATAGTTGACATGGTTGAGTCAGATTTATTCAGATGTATTGAGTGATGCGAATTCAGTATAGGACTGACTCTTGTGTTCTGAACTCACATGGTTAATTGGAAATTCACAGTAGGGGACAATGTGGGGTCAGTGGGTGAAAAACTGCTAAGAGAGACAGTAAATGCTGTCTGAAGTGGCCCAGCCGATTTCTTGCTGTAGACAAGCACAAGGGACCATAAATCATCAGGCAGATCTTGGAAGGCAAGGAACCCAAACAAATATCAAAGTTGAGGTTCTCCTTAAGCTGATATAGCAGGATGCTGACAAGAGTCTGAAAGTTGAGTCTGAAAGTTGAGTCAAGTTTGAAAGGCTTGGGAGAACCTAAGGCAAGTTAAATCCAGAAAAGAAATCTTCGACCTTAGGATAGGAGCTTTGTAATAACAACTGGGGTTCTAGTGAGGGCTCCTAGGCCATCTGAGCATCAGAGACATGATTGCATGTAATGATCTGTCTTCCTGACCTTGGTTAGAGTATACTTTGCCAAAGGAGAGCAATTGATCTTGTTTTCCCTTTGTTCAAACATGCAGCATGAATATAAATTATATATTTACCAGTTCATCATGGAGGAAGTTAAATATTTACTTTACATGGAGATACTTCATATAATGGCAATTTTCTTCATTAATTCATTCACAAAATTTGAAGTAAGTAACCGTTATTACCCAGAAATTATTATGGGTTCAAGATAAAATACTACAATTCCAATCATCAAAGACACAAGGAAAACACACAGGAAAGGTGTGTATGAGTTGGTGAGTAATCTCTGTCACTGCATAAACAGTTCCTGTAATCCACTCATGTCCCCATGCCATATCACATATAAGCACACTATAATTGAACTTCATAAAAATCCAATCCCCTGGAAATAAGTAATCTTAGTTATGCACAGGTTATTTCATTTCAACATTCAGTAATTAAAACACTAGGGATCTGATAATTTTAAAATCCATTATATATATATATATATATATATATATATATATATATCCATCACAGTTTCGCCTATCTCCTCTCCTCACAGTCCTTACCCCTAACCCTTTACCCCTTCCCATCCACTCCTCCTCTTTTCTTCAAAAAAGAGCAGGCCTAGCAAATTTTATACAGCTACAACCTAATATTAAATAAATTTGAAACCATCACAGAATTGCCCACCAGGAAGGAGGAATTTGGTGAAGGCACACAGTAAAGGAGACAAAATAAGCCTTTTTGAACAATGCAAGTTCCATGGGTAAGAAGTTCATGTGGGATAGGAAGGCAAGTCAATTATGGTGTCAGCACTGAGGAGTCTAGCTCCTGGTTAAAACTACTCCTGGCTTAGGATTAGAGTGACTCTTTCCTGTAACATCATAGAAGACAGCTGCTCTCTGTGTTAGACTTGGCATATAGGGAGCCAAGTGATGGAACAGGATGGATATATATATATATATATATATATATATATATATAAAATATATATAATATATATATAATATAAATTATGAAATAACAGGAAAAGTATGTATATGTATATATATACATATACATACTTTTCATTCCTAGGTCTTTCTATCTGAGACCTTATTCAGGGGTCTTCAGGTACCTTGCTGAATCCTCTGTATGTTATTGTTACCCTCCAAGATAAGCTCCGGAAGCAAGTTACTACATTAATGTACATTCACAGTGTCCTTTTTTTATTCAGCTAAATCTTAACATGCAAGCTGAGCATGTCTACATCCCATTCATTGTTTCCATCTTTGTAACCAGTGTTTCTCAGTCCGTGGTTTGCAAGCTTTTGTCAAGCCTCCATCTCCAAAACTATTTACATTATGGTTCATAACAGTAGCAAAATTATTCTTATGAAGTAGCAACAAAAGTAATTTTACAGTTGTGGGTGACCAAAACATGTGGAGCCATATTAAAAGTCATGGCATTGGGAAGGTTGAGAACCAGTGTTTAAATGCTCATGCCAGTATCTAAGCATGCCCAAACATGTGTCTACTCTTTTATTCTTCAATTATAAACTTAAACTAGGCAAGTTCAGGAACACACTCTTTACATGAGCATGGTTAGGGAATGGTGGAGCTCCATGTGAATACATATAGGCTCCTAAATTAACCCCCAAGCCTTCTTGGCTGGAACAGGATATCGATTTGGAAGTAACTCCCAGTCCTTTCTGTCTGCTGCAGTGAATCTTTGTCACTCCTTTATGACTTGGTTGTTCTTACTTTGTTTTTTCTCAGCAGCTCATGAATCCATGTTGTTCAGTTCTAATATAGCAGAGGAACCTTGTGGACCCTTTCCCCCATTCTGCCTGGTATCTGGTGCTTTCCCATTGTCTTCTCACCTGTCTTTCCTCCATGGCTCCATGGCTCTGAAACTGGAAAAGCTTGTGTAGGGGGCTGTGTCTACAGTTTGACATTCTCTACGTGAGCTGACACAAGAAGTAGTGGGAAACCAGTACTGTCTCACTGTCATGTTCTTGCTTGTACTCTTGGGTTCTGTGATGTTAGAGTTTCTTCATTTCTCTTCCTTTACCTTGTTGATTTAATTGGTTCCTCTAATAGCAGACAGCCTCTTTAGCTCAGCGATTTTAATCATGGTGAGAGAAGTTAAGATCTGTATCCCTCCAGGGTCACTCAGCAACTTTCTAAACCGGTCCTCTGTAGACAAATCTTATTCCAGTATGTTAGACATCATCAACCTCATGGGCAGTGTAATATTGCTGCCCTACCCCATGACTTCACCTTTTTGTCTGAATTCTTTAAATCTAATGGGAGCTCTTCTACATGGAGATTCAAACCCAATGTTCTCCAAAGTCAAAGCCTTTTACCTTTGGAAGAACTTGTTAGAGAAAATGGAGTCAATTACTCAGTTCCAGCAATAATGCACCTGTGTGTGTGTATGTGTGTGTGTGCGCGGTGTCTGATACGGAATCAATGCTGGTGATACCAGATGAGAACATTGCACAGTATCCAAGACAATTATTCTATTTATTAAGTCATAAACAACAATCAGTGGTAGCTTTAAAATGCTCTAGGCTTTCTTTGGTTCAAATGCAGTTTATTCCTGTGGGTCACTTACTGTTCTGAGATGGAAAATCAGCCAGAGCAAATGTATTAGCTACTTTTCTATTGCTGTGATAAAACACCATGACCAAGGCAACATATTGAAAGAAAGGCTGATTAGGCCTACATATTCAGAGTGATCAGAGACGGTGATGGCAGAACACCCGTATGATCAAACAGTAGGTATTGAAGCAGAAAGAGGAAAATGAGAGCTCATATCTTGAACCCGGAACACAAAGCAAAGAAAACAACTGGAGATAGTCTTTAACGTCTAAAGTGATATACTTCTTCCAACAAGACTACATCTCATAAACCTCCCCATTTCCACCGACTAGGCATAAAGTGTTTCAAATACATGAGCCTATGTGGTGAGTGGCTTAATCTTTTAATTTCATATTCCATTTTAGAGATCCTGACCTAAGTTTGAACACAGGTAAACTAACAGGCTGGTACTTTCCAAGTTGCCCCCCAATAAAACCTGAGCTTAGTTCCAGTCTCTTGGCTAATCCCCAACAAGACCAGTATCTCTAGTTTACATCCTCAACAAGACCAGAGTCTCCAGGATATTCCCCCAACAAGCCAGCATCCCCAGGTTACAAGCCCAACCCTTGCCTGATGACCACCAATGCAGAGGGGAGCAGAACTTAAGTTTATGATATGACTCCCTGCACCAGTCAATTATGTTAAAGGCCAGAATAGCATTCTAATTAGATGCTTGCACACATACCCCCTGCTTGCTGCTTACTATAATGCCTTGCCCTGATATAGATACTCGGGCTCCACCACCACCAAAACTGTCCTTCTTGACAGCAGTGAGCTGGGGAGGAGGGGCAAGCTAGCTGGAATAGAATAAAGACCCTGCTGTGAGTTGCATCAGATCTGCTCCTGTCTGGTTTTGGGGGAATCACTACACTTCCCTGGCACTACAGGGGGGCTTTCTCATTCCCATAGCAAGGCTAACACTTCATTTTTGTATACCTCAGGATTATCTCTAGACAGCTAGCATGGAGAGTTTATAGATGTGAGTGGTGAGGCTTCTGTGATAGCTGCCACAGGACCAAGAAAGAAGAGAATGTCCTCATTCAGGAAAGACCATTGACTTTAGAGTCAAGCACATTCAAACTAAATTCCATGTCCCATCCCTGGAGAGTAGCAATGTGGCTTATGGAAATTACTATTTCATATGAATTGAAGCTCACAGAAAAAAAAAAAAAAGCCTCACCCATAGCCTATGATGGCCATTCTGGAAGTTGATCGAATAATTATAATGTTATTGCAATTTTGGAGACAGGGTCTCACTATGTTACCCAGGCAGAGCGAGAACTTTTAGCCTTCCAGCCTGAGCCTCCCAACTATATAGGATGGCAGGTATGTACAAGGTTACACAACCTATCTTTGGTTTTCTGAGATCCTTACTCCAAGCACTTCTCTTATTCTTTTTGGGAAAAAAACTTTCTCAGCAATGCCGAAACACTTCTGTTCAACCCCATAGGAGAGCGAAACTGGACTGGATAAGCAGTCAATTAACCTAAATTATCAGCTCCATCTGATTAATTCAGCTTGGGTCAGATGCCCGTGCCTGAACCAATCAATTTGCCTTACGTAGCTGCAGCTGCAGCTTTGGCTGGAGTTTCTGGATGGACAGGTCATGGAAATATTCTTTACACAATGAATATATTTGAGGCAACGAGAAAAATAAGCATGTATAGCAGAGAAAAATCATCATTATTTGATTTTCTCCTAACCTAAGTAAGTGCATGTTTTACCATAGTTCCCGGTGAAGGGCAATATTTTTGACCAAGATTGTAACACACTGAATACAATAAACAAAATCAACCAAAACACAAATGTAAATATCTATACAGGATACAGAACAAAAGAGCTGTTGGCTGGTTAAAGGGAAGCTATGTCAACACCATTTGTATACTACAAAGAAGCAAGCAAATGCTGACTGTACATTTTAAGGAAGGGTGGTCTATCACTGAGCCAAATTCCTTCTAATCTACTTATTGATAAAGCCGATGCTGTTGGTAAACTCAAACCAAAAATTAAAATAAAATAAAATAAAACCAAAGCCAATGTTTTAAAACTTCCCATCTCCCAAGTCCATATATCTCCAGGCACTTCCCAAATTGAGCCTTCCAAATGTCATGACCAGTGTGCAGAATGTGTCCCTGTTCTCTGCCAGCCAGTGGACTCTTGCTGACTCAAGCCTGCAGTGCCATCTGGACAGTCTGAGGTCTGGATGCAGCCTGCCGGCCTTCTCTCTACCATGCTCAATAAACACTCTACCCTTTATCTTTTCCTTGAAAGCTACCACCCAGAGTGTGGCCTTTTGCTGGCCCCAGACAGGAAGATGATCTGATCCTTTCTTCTGGTAGTCTGTTGAGGCCCTGCCATTTCACACTGATCCAGCTCAGCTTTTCTTTCCCACCTCTGCAGAGGTTTCTAAATCTGTTTATAAGAGCTCCCAAAACAATGATCTATTAATAGGCCCTATTATTATCTATATATGCACATGAATATGAGAATATAAACAGCATCCTTAAGCACCTTATAAAAGATCAGAATACATTTTCCCGAATTTAAAATGTAACTGTTTTTCATTTCCTGAATTAGCCAGGTAAACTATCTTCCCTCTGTATCCCAAGCCACTATACCCCCAAATTGATCTATGAGATCTAGACACTTAGGAAATGCAAGCCACAAAACTGGGCATTGTGCTTGATCATTGCATCATTTCTATGATGCTTAATGGTTAACTTGACACAACCCATGTACTGGCTGGTTTTATGTGTCAACTTGATATAAGCTGGAGTTATCACAGAGAAAGGAGCTTCAGTTGAGAAAATTCCTCCATGAGATCCAGCTGTAAGGCATTTTCTCAATTAGTGATCAAGGGCAGAGGACTCATTGTGTGTGATGCCATCCCTGGGCTGGTAGTCTTGGGTTCTATAAGAAAGCAAGTTGAACAAGCCAGGGGAAGCAAGCCAGTATGAAACATCCCTCCATGGCCTCTGCATCAGCTCCTGCTTCCTGCCCTGCTTAGTTCTAGTCATAACTTCGTTTGGTGATGAGCAGCAACATGGAAGTGTAAGCTGAGTAAAGCCTTTTTTCTCCAACTTGCATCTTAGTCATGATATTTGTGCAGGAATAGAAACCTTGACTAAGACAACCTGGAAGGAGTCTACACTGGGTTTGGCCTGTGTGGGTTGTCCTGATTTCCAGATTGATGTGGCAAGAGCAGCCCACTCTAAGTAATACCATTGCCTACGTAGGACATAGTGACTTTATGAGTGGAAAATCTGATCTGAGTGTAAGGCTTCCTTCTTTGCTCTCGGTTATACATGGGACCAGCTCCCCCATGTTCCTGCCACCTTGATTTCCCTGAATTATGGACTTCCACATGATCTTATGAGTTACAACAAACACTTTTGTAACTTGTTTTTGTAAGGGCCTTTTAAAGAATCTCCATTTGGGAAGATTTTCTTTATGTGTAATATACTGACATGTAATTTATACCATATGAAGATTGGCCTAGTATATAACTCCAAGAAGTTGGCATGAGACACTGTGCATGTCATTTCCATCTGAGCAATCCCTGCCATGAAAATTGGAACCATGTAAACTTGGGTCTTACACACACACACACACATACAAAACCAAAAACATAACCAAACCAAAACCAACAAAAAAATAAACCAACAAAACAAACAAACAAACAAAAACCAAAAGGATGCAATGGTTGAACGTGATCCAATCTGTACTGGATTATAAGCTTGGGTCACACAGTGACTGCAGATGTTTCACCTCAGAATATACACTTATAAGGCTAGTGATCTGAAATTTTTGGACACTGCTTATAGTAATTCCTAACAGGTCAATTTCATTTTCCAGTCTCTTATTAATTCTGCATAATGGTGTGTTATTTTCTGAAACCAAACAATGGATGACAAATTTGTAGTCTTCCTTGATTTGCAGGTCCTTACTTGGTTTAGTGGAATTTTGGGGGCGACAGAGGGATACACTTCTTTTATGAGAAACCTTTGAAGTATTTGCTGTGTAGTTTTTCCACTATGTATAATTCATTACACTGGCCTTTCAGGTATACCTGCCCTTTCCTTTTACCTTGCTGTTTCAGTAGTGTCATAGACCACTCTTAGGGCTCTGCTGATGCCCATTAAGGGAAGGCTATTCCCTTCTATAAAGAACGGACTGTATCTCTGGCCCTAGGTGAAGATGCAGCATTCTGGAGTGTTCCAAAATTAGAAAATGATATACTATTACTGTTGTGTTTTATATAGAAGAAAAGGAAGAACCAGTGTATGTTTGGTAGAAATGCAGGATGGTGTGGGGGAGGAGATGCCTCTGAGGTACCAGTCATATGACTCTACTGAGGATAGAATAGAGTTTATTTAGGGCATGGAAAGAGGAGTTGGAAAAGGAAGAGAGAGACAGAGACAGAGACAGAGACAGAGAGACAGAGACAGAGAGAGAGAGACAGAGAGAATGAGTAGAAAGTAGAGGCTGGCCATGAATACCTGGAGAGGGAAAGGAAGGGAGTGGGAAGAGAAGGGTCAGAGAGGGAATAAGAGAGTGAGGAGAGGCAAACAGATCCTTTACAGTGAGTCTGGCATACCTGGCTATTGCCAGGTAACTGTGTGGCAGAGCTTAGAAGGAATGCTAACAATTACCTTTTCCCTTAAGCATCAGTCTAAGAGGGCCTGTTCGTCAGCTGGCACTGATACCACCCTTCCTGAAGACTGATTCACCTAAGCCATGTTAAGGAGATTAGAGGAATAATTATTCCCTTAATGATATGATGTGTTTATCTCTCCTAGCAACACACTCCTCTTAACAGTTTTACCAGTTAGTACTGCAGTGCCTTTGCCATGTAGCCTGACTGCTTTCTATATCCTAAATCATAACTTTTCTGTTTCCTTCCTTTCTGTATATTTTTTCTGTCAGATACTGATGGAAGCGTTGGTATTCTCTTGACGTCCTGGTGTTTCGTACCTTTTCTCTGAAGCTATTCATCACATATGCACCCATCTTCTACTGTATGGCTACTTACAAATGACTTGGTTTTCTCTCCTTTTCATCCTCTTCTGCTGGGCAGGTATGAACTTAGTAGTTTACCTGCCCTGCTGTTCTCTCTCATCTGCTAATAAAGCTGTCCTGAGCTTCCTCTTAGTTCACTTGTAAAGTCTTCTATTGTTGAGAATAAGAAACTAGGAACGAAGTTCTAACTTCTCTAGGATAATATTAGGCCAAAACATGAAGTCCCCCAAGGTTTTTCACAATACCACCAGTGGAATGACCCACTCATTATGAAGTCAATTATGTAATCTGTTCTCATTCTAGATTCTAGAAAATGAGATTAATATGAATTGAGGGCACTGTTTGGATTTTGCTCCATATTGAATTCTATAACCTAGAAAAATACTGTTCTATCTTATGTATGGTTTTTCATGCATATCTGTGGAGGAAACAGGGAATGGAGAGCAATGATTCCATGCAATAATCATGGCATCCAAGAGTCAGACAAATGTTAAAAATGAGATAGCATAACAAGATAAATTAGCAATGCAGTGAATTTAGTGAATACTAGCTTTGTTTCACAATTGTTCCTGGTGTCAAAACTGCCAAAGACTTGCTAAAAGTATCATAGGAATTTATGTATAGATCTGTTTTGAAATCTATGATTTATAACTAATACTGGGTTAATAAATGTGTCCTACTTACAACGCAGAGTCAAGAAATGACACAACATAAATATGCCATACACCTTAACTTCAAATATTAAGACTTCTAGGCTAGATAGACAGTTCAGTGGGTAAGGCACATATTGTGCAAGCCTGAACATTTGACTTTTGATGTAAGAACCACTGTAAATCACATGAAAACCTGTGGTAGCACACAACTATAATCCCAGTACTTATGTGGCACAGGAGAGGCAGGAGAATCCCCACAAGCTCTTGGACCAGTTAACCTGATAAACATGGGCTTAAAGAACAAATAGTCCTATTTTCAAATAAAGTTCAAGTTAGAGACCACCTCCAGATTTTTCTCTGATTATGACATGGCCAAAGTAGCACACATGGACCCATATTCACACCTGAGTGTACACATGTGTATAAATATGCACATGCATAATGCATGTAAAATGACTTACTTTTTTTAGATATTTTATTTATTTACATTCCAATGTTATCCCCTTTCCCTGTTTCCCTTCCACAAGCTTCTTATGCCATCCTCCCTCCCCCTGCTTCTATGAGGGTGCTCCCCCACCCACCCACCACTCCCATCTCCCCGCCCTAGCATTACCCTACACTGGGGCATCAAACTTTCACAGGGCCAAGGGCCTCTTCTCCCATTGATGCCAGATAAGGCCATCCTCTGCTACATATGCAACTGGAGCCATGGGTCCCTCCATGGCTCTTATATTTTTATTCCTCCTATAGGTTGCAAATCCCTTCAGCTCCTTCAGTTCTTTCTTTAACTCCTCCATTGTGGTCCTATTAAAAACTGACTTTCAAAAAGTAGAAAGTCCTATAAAAGTAGAGTTGTCTTAAATGTTAGTTAAATCTATGACTTTCTCTCACAGTGTCAGAATAACTGTAGCATGGTGCAAGTTTGTCATCTGAAGTTCCTGGTTAGCTGACAAAGTTGGATTTGCTTTTCCAAGACTTGCCTGTGCCCTCTGTGTCTTGCTGCATAATTTAACCTCTGTAGAAAGACTGGAATTTGAAAGACGCATTGCACCTTCTGCCTCATTCATTTCCCAGTTGCCAGATCCCATTTCGAGGACAAACTCTATTTCACATGAGAGTACCAAGAGTTTGAGTTGTGCTGGCAGATACATTATTCGGGTAGAGGAGGAAATGGTCACTTTTCCAGGTTGGACAACAGCTGCCCAAGATGCCGAATTGCTCTGATACCATCTGCTTGGCTGACCCACTAATCTACCAGCTGGTTTCCATGAACACCAGGATGATTTCCCATTGGAAATTCTTGAAACATCTCTTACATCCATTAAACGCAAGAACAGATGGTGGTTTCTTGAGACAGTGAAGGATTTAACTGATTCATTACTCATGTTGGGAACAGTGAGAACAACCAATTGGACTCTTACCATTGACTTACTTTGCTTTTAAGTTATCAATTCCAAGTATGGGAAGAGATTCAGATTTTAGAAATGGAAATATGCTTCTATACATCAGATGGTGTAGATTTATAAGCATGTCTCAGGATGTAAGCTCCCACAAGAATAAATTTCAGTAACATCAAGGTCAAGTCTTAGACCAGTTGTAATCCTGTTCATTACCATTCAGGTACCAAAGCAGCTTCAAGGACACTGAGTGAATGCAACAGATTTGACAGTGCATGACAAAGTATAGCACAATGTCTCAAACAGGACTAACTCAGGAAACAATAGATGCCATTATCATATTGCTAACAGAAATTGTAGGATCTTAACAATAATTTTAGTATCTTAGTGATCTGATCTGAATATGAAATTTACCACACAGGTTTTATTGTTAAGTCTCACTCCCTAGATGGTGGCTCTATGTGAGGGAGGTTCTAGAAACTTTAGCAGGTTGGGCTTAGTTAGAGGCCAACAGAAACAGGCTTTTGAACATCTCTTCCCTTAGCCTTTTCTAATTACTTTCTTCTCTTTGATTCCTGAGTATCACAAAGTAAAAGGCTTTCCTTGGCTATAACCATCTGCAGGTCTGTCACAGGGAAATAAATGGAGTCTGAGACCCTGAGACCCAACAAACCTTCCCTTCTTTCAATTAGTTGTCTTCAGTATCTGTCACAGTGACTAAACCTCTGACAGACATATTGGTATTTTTTTTTATGACTTATAAGCTGCCTCTATATACCTTAGTAATTTTTCTATACTCATAACTCTATTTTACACTGACTTCGCCATTTTCAATCTTTCCCCCACTTTGGTTTCTATTCATCTCCATCCCACCCACTTCCCTTATTTGTGTTGCAACCAGAACTCTTCAAGACAGTGAACTTGCTAAGCATGTTGTTATTTACCATCCATTTTGCTGCCCCACCTGGTGGCCATCCTCATGCCAAACTACCTCTTCATTTGCCCCTTAAAGATAGCCCTTTGCTAGTTTTCCTTGTGAAAACTACTATCCCGAGTATATTACTGATGCAGTCCATACTGATGATTAAAATGGGCTTACATAACCAAAAGCATTTGGAATTATATCTGAAGGTCATCTAGAGCTCTTCAGCTGAGAGAAACAAAGGTATAGGGCACATTCAGCTTCCTGAAATATTTGATACAATAGCAATTTCTCTCTCTCTCTCTCTCTCTCTCTCTCTCTCTCTCTCTCTCTCTCTCTTCTGAAAGCTAGTAATAACCTGATATTTATTTTGGATTAAAATCTTTAGGAATCTGTCAATAAACACAGACATTCACACAAATCTTGCCCAGAAAGAAATTGAATAGTAACTTTTTCAGAAGTTGGGGAACTGTTTGGAAAATTTGCAGTGGTTCACAAAGAATCTTCCATTACACATGCCTCTAAGTCCTTGGGGCCCACTGAACCACACCAGCTCATTTTGCAAGCAATCTCCTGACTAAGTAAATTTGCCTTGGCTCCTGGCAGGGTAACATAAGGCATGGGGAAAATTAGAAGGTAGATCGACTTTAGTTTAAATCAGTGTTCTGTCAGCAACTAACTGACACATCACTCAGCCTCTCTAAGGTGCAGTTTACTTACCTGCAGAAAGCATAAGGGCATGTAGTTTACTCAGGATAATATATACAAAGGAACTAGCTTATAACACGAAGCAATGCATATATGTTCTTTAACCCTATGAGGCATATTCTGAACTCAGTAGATACTTCTTCTCGTGTTTCTCTAGGCTCTGCTTGACTTAACCTAGTTTGAGCTCTGTGGATATTCTGTAAAAATATGTTGTCAGACATCACATAGAGAGGAAGGCAGTACAATTGGTTGAAAGTCAGCACGCTAAACTCAAATGAGCAAACCAAGGAACTCAGGAAAAGCGTGTGTACTGGGGTCATAATTGGAGGAATGAGAAACTAGGCCATGCATGATCTCCCTTGTCTTAGGTTATTCCAGAGAAACAGTACTGGCAGGATTCCAGTGAGGATCATATATATATTTTTTTTCTCAAATATTTGTGTTTGCAATACAAACTTAGAATTCTATCATCAAAAGTGGATAGCTCTCTATCTTTCATAAGAGTTAAATTCAGCAAGTTGTAAACATGGGAATCTGTTGAGGTGAGATCAGGTTTTGCTGATAGTGTAAATCTGGGATTAAGTCTAAAGACCTGAGAACTAAGACTGCTCCTGCCTTAAAGCAAAGAAGATGGATGCCCCAGTTCAGAAAGACTGAAATTTTCCATCTTTCCTTTTGTTCTACTCAGAGTTTAAGAAATTGAATGATGCCTGTCCACTTTGAAGAAGACTGATCATTTTATTGACTCTCCTGCATCAAATTCCAATCTTTTTGGGAAATCCTTTTACAGACAAAGAGATAATGTTTTAGTAGATATCTGAGCCTTACAGAGTCTAGTCAAGGTGAAAAATAAAATTAACCATCACTCTCTATTGTTGATGAAATGAAACCCTAGCAGAGATCACAGCAGGAACAGAGATCATAAGCTTGGGGATAAATCACTTTTTATACTGGCTTTGTGCTCACCTCCAGATTCCCATATGTACAACTTGCTGAATTGAAGCCTTATAAAAGAGGGTTATCGACTTTTGCCGGTAGGATTCTAAGTTCATATTGCAAACACAAATATCTAAATATCTGATGCTTCATTATTGATAACTCAACCACTAAGTAGAGTCTGTTTTAATGTGATATTAACTTCATTTTTAATAATGTGTGGGGTGTGCAGGGTTGTTCTCCTGAGTTCAGTGCCAGTGGTGGCCAGACAAAAGCTTCAGAGCCCTGCAGCTGGAGATATAGGCAGTTGTGAGCCATGTGACATAGGTGCTAGAAACTATACCTCTCTAAGAACAGGTTATATTCTTAATGGCTGAATAGTGTTCCCTTAAGCATCAAACATTTGTATGAATTTCCATATATATATATGTGTGTGTGTGTGTATGTGTGTGTGTGTGTGTGTGTACATACATGCATTGGCTTCAATTCAGCATGTTCTACACATGGGTATCTGATGAGGTGGAGTCAGGTGCTCAAAGCCATTATTAAATTATTATTTATCCTCAAGTTTATGATCTCTGTTGGTGCTGTGATTTTTCCATGCTAAGGAAGGATTCATTTAATCAACAGTAGAGAGTAGTCACCTAGGTTTTTGTTTGTATATAAGCGGAATACAAATAATTGGATGCCTTTTGATGATGTTGTCTTTAAATTTCTTATTAAATTGTTGCTTTAAACAGGAATCTATTTCTTATTTGTTTGGGATATTTTATTTTTTCACAAATTCTAGATTTTTGTGGTTCATGATATATAAATATACATGATCTTGGTTATTTTATCGATGTGTGATGATTTCATTTCTTAATAACTACCCTAGAATATTAATTCTGATGAGAGCAGAAGAAACAAATGAGTCAGGCAGTTTCTTGTCCAGGAGCTCAAAAACAAGCATTTGTACTTCTTGTCCTTGATAACCAGTTCTGTCCTTGTTCGAAACCAAAAATATCTTGTGTTTGATCAGCAGTTCTATCCAATCAAGAGGCCAGAAATATGTTCTGGTTTGTGTCTTCTTATTTTACACAGCAAGCTAGTGGTTTCCTGGACCCTCTGTGTGATCACATAGTTCACTAGATCTAGAATGTATATCTGAATCTCCAGTATAGTTACTGGGATGGGGCTGTGCATGAACACCTAGGTGAGACAATTGGATGGACCACTTCACCCTCCTACTTTAACCCAGTAAAGGGCCAAGTCTTTTTTTTAAATTATTATTTCTTTTGTTACTTCCTCTTGATTCTTAGAGTTTCACACCATGCACCCCAACCCCACTTATATCACTGCCTCCTCATATCCAGCCTTCTCTCTTATAACTTCCCACTAAAAAGAAAGTAGAAATAAACATAATTAAAAAACAAAAAAACAAGCAAAGAACACATGTCATTGTGGAAACTGTAGTTTGCCACAGAGTGTCCCACAGTATACCTCTCAGTCCACACATCTTCACTTGCAAATATTCATTGCAATGTGTCATTGGTCTGGTTCAAGGTTTCTGGATTGTAGGGGCTAGAGTTCTCTTGCTAATTGTATTACCCAAAAAAAATCTGTTTGCATTGTCCTGCATGCAGGTTAAAGGAAGCCTACCCCTAGATGGATTTGATTGGCAATGAAGAATTTCCATACAGCCCGTGGCTGGGCAAAAGAAGACAGGGCAGGGCCCTTAGAGTTGGTGAGGGCTAAGATGTATGAGGAGGAAGAGAGAGAATCACCATGACCAGAGAGAGACAAACAGAACAAATTTATAGCTGCAGAGGGGAGATCACCCAAAATGTAGGGGGAAAGGGAAAGAGGGACCCTGAAGGGCTGCCCAGAAGCATCTTGGGAAGCAAAGATGGTAACACATCTTGGGCTTCACAGAAGGTAACAGTGCAACAAAGTTTAAAAAAGATTCAGAAAGTGTTGAGCCAGGAATACCGGAGGAAGTCTTAGAAGTGCCCAACCACTGAGCTAGTAAGGCATGTTAAAAATAAGCTAGTGTGTGTGTGTGTGTGTGTGTGTGTGTGTGTGTGTGTGTTTCATTCGCAGATCCAGATTCCCTGGGCAGGTGGTTGGAAGTGAAGCTCACCAGGAACACAAAACAGTGTAGCAAAAATGCACCACAACACTGGATTCTGTCCTATTATAAATATAGGATTCTCCCTGGGACTCCTCCTCATTTTCCTGTTGTTGCCCTATGTCATGGAGATCCTGTAGCTTTGGATCAGCAGGACCTGAGATTTCACATACTCCAACAGTACACTGATGAGTAGATTTTGGTGTGGGTGGGCCAACTCAAAACCCTAGATTTTGACATGGATGGTAGCTGAGTTGGTGAGCCTGACAGTTTTCCCAAATTCACATCACCAGGGTCAACTCTCCAGCACTGCTCTGGCTAGCTCACCCAATGCTGCCACCTGCAGGAGGGAGTCAATTCTCCGGATCGCATGCCTTTGAGGCCAGCTCGCCTGCACCTACACCTCCAGACCCAGCTCCACTTTGCTACCCAGTCAAGGCTCAGGGCCCACTCTCCCAAGTGCTGCAGAGCTCAAGAGGGCAGGATCAGCTAGCTCTCCTATTCTCTTACCCTCTCAGTTAGCTTCACTGTGATCCTCAGGCGACTGGTGCAGGGCCTGCTCTCCCGAGTGCTACAGCCAGTTAGGGACAGAGACAGACCTCACTCTCATGATCTCGGGGAAGCTCTCCTAGATCACCTCTCCCAACTATGGAAGATGGTGAGGGAGGAGCAGAAAGAGCATCACCCCATGCCCAGTCCACCTCATGCCAGATGAGTGGCAAGGCCAGCTTTCACATGCACACAGCCTCTGAACTGGCTCTACTGTACACCTTCCATGAGGACTGGCTCTACTATGCTGTCCAGTCTAGGTGCAGGACAAACTCTCTTGAGTTCTGCCTCGAGTGAGAGATGGAACCAGCTCTCCAGAGAACCACAGCCAGTGAGGAGCAAGGCTAGTTCCGCACAGCTTTTGGACATCGATATGGTCCCCGATAGCTGCCCAGATCAATAATGTCCCTATGGTCAATAGTAGTAACGTGAGCCACCCGTTTCAATACCTGACCCCTGTTGCTGCATGGCTACTAACCCAGACATGGACCTCAATGACAACACCAGTTCTGACTTCACCATGGCCTCAAGTGGCGGTGCTGGCTACTTACAATAGCCTATTCCTCTCCACACTTACATTCTCAGTTCCAATTCTCTTTATAATGCCTGAACTGTTCTGCCTCTCTTCTCTTCCATCTGTCCAGCACATATTTGCACATAGTAGTGGCTTCCACTACAGGTGGGTCATGTAACTGACAGGCCTCTGGATGACCTTCTTTACCTGTGCCATGGGGCACTAAGCCGTCTTAATGCCTAGGTGGGTACCCTTGGTGGCAGCCCATCCTTGGGAACTACTCCTGGTATAGAGGAGCGTTGCTTGCTTCCCTTTGCTTCATCTCTCACCCATAATAAACTTTCTTCTGAGACCCATCCTTCAAATTATCTTTCAAGTTCATGGGATAAAAGACCTGGAAGTCACTGTTACAGAGCGGCTTTAATAATTGTTGATTTTTCTCGTATCTTAAGCTCTCAAATTATATTCACCTGAAATGAGAAAGACTGCTGCCTTGAAGGAACCTCTCCAAGCCCCTCTAATTTTACTTCTACATAATAGCAGCTGCTTGGATTAGAACAATTCTCACTACTCCCCCTGGGTCATTTACTATCTCATGTTTGTAAATATTTTAAACTGTTTATTCTGCTCCAAATTTCAGCTATTCCTGTTTATACCTTCTCACTGATCTCAGAGCTATAAGCCATGCTATGTAGAATCTGAAAACAATGAGATTTGACTAAGTAATATTGATAAAATGAAAGAACATACTTTAAATGAAAGATACTTTAAAGTATATAATAGTTATAAACAAATATAATTACTGTTCATTTGCAAAATCAAATAAATGGGTGCTATGGCAATCATTTAGAAACCAATAACAGCATAAAAACACAGAAATTCACACAAATAAATAAAAAAGGAGTATTTTCAATCTTTGCTAGAATACTCAATGAGGTGAAAATAGGAGAAAATAAAAATTCCAAGATTAATGTCTTTTTGTATCAAGATATAAATCCTAAGATACATCAAATCAAATGTCATTCAGCATTTAATATGAGGAAAAAGAGCCAGTAGTTTATTTAAAGATGCACATACATTTTGACACTTGGCTAGTCTATTAATGTACTTTCATCATATTTACAGGTTTAAAAATCTAAATACACAGTCATATCTGAGAAAGAGGTAAGTTTCACAGAAGAAAGTAAACCCATATAAATATATAGCAAGGTAAACAAGACCCCTTAGAGAAAAATCCCAGTCAAGAGAATGTAGTCTCTTGCTTGGATAGAGACCTGATATTCCAGTTGGGCCAGGTCAATTACCTGCCCATAGGATCAGCCCTAGAATAGTGAGCTTTCCTCAAGGCCTACTGCAGTGACAGACTGAAAAAATAGTCTTCTAACTAGATGGTGTAATTTTCCTGAATTCCCAACTCTACAATGGTATTTTACAGGGCCACAACCATGAGAAAGACATCTTAAGTCTGCTTACCTTTCAGTAGTACTAAAAAAGACATAATTTTCCCCTTTCTTGTTTTTTCTAAGCATGCTTTCCTTACCACCTGTGTTTTCTGAAATTTTAGGCCTTATTGCTTCTATGCTGCCTCCTTCTCTGACATATGGCTCCCCTCTGTTGCAAATTAAATCACATGGCTTTTCTATGTCTCTCCTGTATTCTCCTCTGAACAACTGTTAAAATTTGCAGTTTGTCTGCTTTGTCTTGTGATTGCTTGTTTTAATTCTTTGAAACTCTAATAAAAGTATCCTCGAGTTTCCATTGGGGTTCATTTGTAAATAATTTTATTAAGAAAACTAAGGACCTCAAGAAGGGACCACAGTTTCCCTTGTATCATGTGGTGATGATGAAGGCACTCCCCACAGTTCTGATAACAGAGAGACTCAGTAGTTAACTCATCCATAAAATCTGGGTTCAAATTCCAGCACCCACACTATGGTTAATAACCACCTGTAATTCCAGTTCAGAGAACCTGATGCTTTCTCATGGCCTCTGAGCACACTAGGCATACATACGCTGCACACACATATATGAAGGTGAAACACTCCCATGTATAAAATAACATGATTTTTTTAACTAAAGCGGGATTTTTATAGAAGCTTTGTAAGAATGACTATTGTATCTTCGAAATGTTTTCTTAGATGAAATCTTGAAAAAACATCAGTGTTCATTTGAAACAAAAGGCATGTTATAAGCCAGAAAAAAAAGAAAAAGATTCTTAAAAGCATGTGTGCCATGAAAATAACATCAACACTCCATTCAAGGATAAAATATTTGTGCATTACTATCAGAATTGATTTGAGATAAAGAAAACACCTTTACCATTCCTAGGGTATAAACGGACAGGATAATAGTGTCTTTCCTAACTTCATCTGACGGGCTAATAGACCACAATTTACACAGATTATTTCCACTGCCAATTTGATTAGCATGTGATATAGATTCACTATGGGACCAGTTACTAGCAATGTTCCAAAAATAGAGGTCATTGGCTCAAGTAACAAAAGAAGATTTAACAGTGATAGTGTCAGATTTTTCCAAGGTTTGATAGATGCTGTAAACAAAAAATTACTGAAATTCTAATGACCCCTGATTTAATAAATAATATCAGAGGATGTTTGGAATAAACTTCTGTTAAACAGAACAATTCACATTTTTATTTACAGTTTTGCAAATGCAGGTGAAAATGTCCTACATTTGAGGCAAGGTAATTGGTTGGGAAAGATGAGGTATTATGAGAGCTAGAAACCAGCTCAGACCTAATTAAGAAACTTTCCGAATAAAACAATATTTGGAACTGGCACAGGTCACATTTAACTCCTAATTGCACTCATATTATATTAAAACTTGGAGCAATCCAATTTAAATTTTGACAGCAGAGAACTGCATCTATTATATACACAAATTTAGAGTAACTGTAAAACGTTTATGATGATGCAATAATAATTTGGAATTCTATAATTTTATATTGTATTAACTCGAATTTTAGAGACGCTTGCTTGTTTGTTTTATGTGGGGAGGGAGTTGGTGGGCATTTGGTTTTGTGTTTGTTTAATTAATTTGTTTACTTTATTTTGTTTGTTTATGTTTTAGATAAAGTTTCACTTTGCATCCCAGGCTGCTCTAAAATTTAAAAAGGTCATCTTGCTCTATCTTCCTACAGTGCTGAAATTATGATTGTAAGTTAATATTGCTATAAGGAAAAGCAAAACTTTAGATGTCATTGCAATGTTTATTAGTTAATTTTCATGCTTTATCAAAGAGGAATCAGTTTAACAGTACTGAAAATTATGCAATATAATTCAAGAAACTATCCACAATAATAATTTATATCAATACTCTACTGGATTGTTGAAGAAAGTCATCCTGACTGGAGGCAGGAATGTAATCACCTTTTGAAATAATTAGAGGAATATTTTACACTTAATAATATAATTAAAATTGAAAATATTTGCATTTGGTGCTTTAATCAAACTTAAAAAATTCCTAGGAACTTATGCAGGTATTTTCACTTTGAAAAATATTATGAACCTCAGCTAACATTCTTGGCAATGTCCTGACAATTCATAATATATATATATACACACACACACACACATACATATGCATGTGTATGTGTGTGCACAAAAAGAGTTAAAGAATAAAGAAGACCTCTCCTTCCTACAGAGGATCCAGGGATTGTACATCTTACCCCTACACATAAATAAAAAATTAAACAAAAACTATTAGCAAAGTGGAAATCATTGATAACCTTGACCTGAAATGTATCAGAAGAGGTGGAGTGTGACTGTGAGTATGTAGCTACGCAGATTTTTAAAGAGCAGAGGAGAAGGGAAAAGGATGCTAATGTAAGCAGAAAACACTTTCCATGGATTTCGCTTTACAGAAGAGAAGAGCTGGGGAAGTCACAAAGGGTAGCCAAATATGTTTTGATTTTTAAAACTTTGGGGAAAAAAGCCAGTACTATGTGCTCAAAAGAACCAAAAGACAGAAAGAAAATCGATGGAATTAGTTCATGAAAAAGGAGAATAGCATCTCAGCTTCAAATGTAGAGATGGAGCTTCAAGAAGGTTGTGTGTAGATCATCGTTAAGAAAGCCCCAGTGTGGGGGCCCAGATGTCTGTGTGGAGCAAGGTGGAAGTGTGAACTTTGAAATACTCTCTTCTTGTGATACTGGAAAAAAATGTATCTGCTGAGGCTGGAAATGAGACACATTTATGAATGTTCTTTCTTGAGAAACAATAACAGTATTTATAAGTGCTCTGTGTGTATTCTTCTGCCCCCCCCCAGTCTGCGTATCTACTGAGCATGTGTCAATTATACATGGTTTTGTCACGCATATAATTCTGTGTCTTTTTAAACCTGGAATATTAGGACAAAGTTGATGCTATTAAAAGTTAATTTAAATAAAAGTTATAGAAATTTCTCCGATTTTTGTTGTACATAATAGGGGGATTTTTTAAATCTTTATTTATTTTCACTTTTATTAAAATCAAACGAGTGTTCCTTTATTATGAAATGTATCTTCTCTTAGAGATTTGTCAGTGGACTCCTGTAAGCCAATAAGGACCCATCCTGGTAACTAATTAGTGATGCACACCAGGGAAGATATAATTGAATGTGTCCTCCCTGTCACTTGCAGGTCAAGTACATGCTTCTTGGAGTCAAACAGGAGGAGAACCTTTATGAATAGTGCTCCCAATTGGAGTCTGATTCATAATGTAAATTTATTGCCGGGAAGATATTGTTTCTAGGGGCATAATTATAGGTTAGAGAGAAATGAGAAAGCAAACAGCCCAGTGGACAGTATGTACCATTGCTGACAAACTCAGAGGGTGACACCCTGCCAAGAACCCATAAGGGTATGATTGGAATCCCAGGACCTACAAGGCTAGCTTTATCTCTTTTAAAATTATTCGACCCAGGGTAATTGGGTAATTGACTTCTTCCCCACGAGCAAATGACCTTGTTCTTGGAATATGAATCCTACATTTAAAAGAGGAGGACTTAAACCCTGAAAAGAACCTTTTTAAAAAGAGTGTTATCAGAGCCCTCTTTCTAAACCAGAGACTGAGATTATAGAATACCAGTTCCTCATCTCAGTTGGCACAAGTCTATTTGAGAACTAGCTAAGAAGAGAAGTGTTTGTGATGGGAGAGCCTCTTCCATCATTCTGAAATTGTTGGGAATGCACAGGTCCCCAGAAGAGCATTCCAGATGTGCATGTGATTCTGCAATTCTAGGAGATAAGAGGACTGATCCTTTAAACCACCAATAAAAACAGAAGGATAACTGGGCTGGAAGCTAATTGTATAATCTTATGTCAAAGCTATGCATGAGTGGAGTTCTCCTGTTTAAATGCAGATCATTTTTCTTCTGAGTATTAATCAGAAACCAATATTTTTCTTAAATAGCAACATGACTCAGATTCTATGGCAAACTGCCTCCTAACAATATCAGGACAGCTTTTAGTAGTCAGTATGTAGATGGTAGTCAGTCTTAAGTGGCCCTCATCGGATGTTACTGTTTTGTTGGAATATCACAGCTGAATTCAAGGGGCAGAATATCAATTATTTGAAACATGAATGTTTGATTATTTTTTTTAACTTCTAGAGTAAATCAATATAACTCATTTCAATAATAGATTTATTGAAAATAAATTTTTTTCTGGTGACTTCAGGGTTCAGTTCTGACATGTAATGAGCTTCCATATTTACAGGAAGAAAAGGGGGGAAAGCTTGAAAAACTAAAAAGAAATACTTTCCTAGAGTCTCATCATAGAAGGATGTTTTAAAGAAGTCAGTACTTTAAAGTGTAAGGAGATAGTCTCACACAGAAATGCTGGGCACCTCCTGATATAGAGAAAAAGCTGATGAAGCCAAGACTCCATGGTAGGAGAACAATGAAATGCCATTTTAATGACTTGCTGGGTGGTGATGATTAACTCCTCTGACATGAGTGGTCTGAGAAGAAGCTTAGCCTTGGTTGTGTTTATCTCCAGGCAACCCACCAGCACTGCCTGGAAATCTTAAAAGGATACTTTCCCTAGATTTGTTAAGATAAAGTGATAAATAAACTTAATCAAATAAGCCTAGAGAATTCTCCACAACAACAAACTTTTCTGCAAGTGAAAAGACTTTCTTATTCTCTTGCTAAAGTATATCTGACCAGTTTCAGCATTGGATACTCTACTTACTTATAATACCAAAAAATTGATTGGAGAAATAGTAGAGGTAGCCCAGGGACAAAAGGGATACAACTCAAGATTATCAGATTAATGAATTAAGCCAAACTCAGACACATAGCACCTTTTTCTCATCCTAGATTTTGTGTGGGTGTATTAATTGTGTTTGTGTATATAAAATGAATGTTGAAATAAAACTATCTGTCAATAGCACTTTGGGGTAAATGAGGAAAGATGGAGAAGAAACTACGAAGGTAGAGCTTCGCTTGAATGAGAATGGCCCCCATGGGCTCAGGTATTTGAATACTTGCTCCCAGTTTGTAGTGCTGTCTAGGCAGGTTGTTGAACTATCAAGTTGTTGGGCTTTGCTACAGGCATTGTGTTACTGGAGGAGTGCTTTGACAATTTTTATCCTTGCCCCAATTCCCATTTGCTCTCTGCTTTGAGTTATGCTTCAGGCTGCCAGCTGTCAGGCCTACCCTGCCATTATGGACTCTACCCTTGGAACCAAAATAAGCTCTTTCTTCTATAAGGCACTTTTAGTCATGGTGTTTTATCACAGAAACACAATAGTAACTATTACAGGCTGTATCGTGTGATATGAACAAAGTACAGTATCATTTATATGAAGATTGTAAGACTCTGGCAAGCGTTAGCTTACCTGAGACCCCTGAGAAAACACCTCAGAGTCCATCAGGATCGATGCAACAGCAAGAGGAATTTATTATTCCAACAAATTGGGGTCATGCCCCACCTGAAGGAGAGGTCGCAACCCCAGGTGGTCCATTTGGCCTTTATACAGTTATACAGTCTTTATACAGTTTTTAGAGCAACAGCCACTAGGCACAATGTGATTGGCAGAACAGTGTGACTTTTAAACTGATTGGTCCTTAGGGAAGGAGGTTTCCAGGACTCCCCTTGTCTGTAGGTGGCCAATAGTTGATCTGCCCTAAGGAATGTGTCTACTTGTTCTGGGCACCTCCCCTACCCGCAGGTGGCCCAATGGTCAGTCCTCCACCTGTGGTCTGAGGAATGTAATTAGCCTCTCCCCTCCAGAAGGGAGAAGTGCCTATGAGCTCTGTGACCTTTCTCTTCTACGAGGGGAGGGGTCTGGTGGAATTTTCCAAAGGCCCTGAACTGATCTCTTCAAGATGTTTTAGGAAGTGTTCGTTTAGGACCTGGGACAAGGGACTGAGGCACATATTTTACATACCAAAGCAGACCTGGGCTCCAGGTTTTCAAGCATCCTTCAGTCCCTACCTAACATAACCTGTCCCCAACCCTAAACTTTCCAGCCCAGGAGCTGGACAACCCTATAACCAGAGGCTCTATATATTATTCTATATAGATATAGAATACATATTTAGACATGTGGTGTCACTCTCTTCTCCTCTCTTTCTCTCTCTCTCTGCATGCACACCCATTCTCTCTTTCTCTCCCCTCCCTGCCCCTGCTCATAGAGACTTCCCTACCCTCAATCCTTGGGGCCAGTGAACTGGCCCAAGAGCTGCCTCTCAATAAACCTGCCTTTAATATAATCTTATCTGGTTTCTGGCTTGGATCGGCCCAGTTCACTGGCAGAGAAATAACCTATCAGATGATGCTGAAACCCTGGAGAAGTTGTTCTTAATTCAATGGCCCTGGTCTTTCCTGGCCATGTGGGGACCACTTCTGTCCCTTTATCTCAGCTGGATACATCATTTCTTCAGACTCTGTCAGTACCCATCCTCACCTACTGTCTATCAGGGTCCAGGACCTCCCAGTCTCTCTTAGCTAATCACTGCCACTCTGCCAAAGAGTTAGCCCTTGTTTTGGGGTGAACCTCTGATACAGAGATGTCTTACCCAAGGTTAGAGCTGGAATAAACCATTCTGTCTCTGCACTGAGCACAGGGCTCCAGGTGCTGACTAGCTCCTCCCTCCCCAACCTCCCATTCCCACCTCCCTCTTGCCCATGTCTGGTCCTTGTGGCAATGGTGGCAGTGGCAGCAGCAGCAGCAGAAACAGAAGCAACTAGAAGGACAAATGGTGATGGTAAACAATCAGCCTGCCTTGTGGACAGGAGGAAACTGCACACTGGATAAACAGCATGTGACTGATTGCCATTTTGACTTTGGGATAATTAAGGTCAAATTACAGCTTCACTGCCATTTTTGGAAGAGCAACAAGTCTGACATGAGTGGGCACCAGGGCTCTGAAAGATACTTTTACATTGAAATAAGATTTTTGGTTCTAGCCTCACAAAAGCTACTATAACTAAGAGATACAAGTTAATAGGCAGTATCCTTATAAATGACCATATCCTTTAATGTGTTCAGAATTATATTAAAGTCATGCTGAGAATCGATGCCATTAATTATTGAAGGTTTATTTTGCCTCTTGGTTATATTTGCTAGGTGTACTATTTAGAATAACTAAAAACAGACACAGACTGTCTAACCCAGATATGTTTAGTAGGTATTAGCTCTCAAACATGTCTGGGATCTGAATATGGCATTTAAAACTTAAACTTAGGATGCTTAAAATGATAGAGATTCTTAAATCCTATTAATGACAGCCCCAAGCTCTCCAAGTAGATACAGAGAGAACAAAAAAGGACTCCACCTGGATTCTGGTATAATAACCACTGGAAAAGATCCATTGTCTTGCCCGATGCTAAGGCCCAACCTAAACTTTGTACAAACAGGAATGCCAGACATGCCTCGAGTTGCTTAAGTCAAAACAAAGTCAGTCTCCATGTTCCTCCTCCACAGAAAGACCTCTCAGATTTGTTGGTCCTGGCAGTCAAAGATTGATCCTGCCCTGGGACTGTGTCACTAAGAAGTCATCAGCATCACAGAAATCTAGTGTGGCGACTGTTTGGGAAATGTGTAACTCTGTCATTTTTACTTACCTTGAGATATATCCTTCGCAAGTCTCTGAGGGGTTTGAACCCAGAGATCCACCACCTATGTCTCATGGTAAATAATTGGATAGGACTCACCACCACCACCTGCCTATTCCTAAGGGTGCGTTCAGTTTTCTTGGTCCCGGTACTGGTCCTGGAACCCCACCTCCCACACCACCTCCAACTACCAAGACAATGGGTCTAAGAGTTTCAAATGCACATCCAAGAAAATGGTTTTTCTCCCTAAACTCCTATCTACTGCTCCTGACATCCAGGTGTTTTCTCAGAACTTGCATCCAGGAAAGCTCCAACACTGTTGCCAACAAGTGCTCTGGCCCAAACTCACAAATTGCTTCAACTGGGCCTACACAATTCTACCGCAGGATTGTCCCCACAACCTGAACAACAGTAACAACAACAACAACAGCAGCAGCAGAAGCTCTTGCATACTTGGCCAACATTCCAGTACTTTGCCAACACTCCAAACCCCCAGTATCATCAGGAAGCAATCACGGATGATTATGGTGTCTCTTATTCGTTTATAATCAGCGAAAGGCTGGGATATATTGTTTCAGACCCCAGCCAAAGGACTGAAATGCATTATTTCACATACCAAAACAGGCCTGGCTTCTAGGTTTTCCAGCATCCTTCAGTCTGTACATGTCATACCCTGCTCCCAACCCTGAACTTTCCAACCCAAAAGCTGGGTTTCCCTTTTTCCAGAGGTTCTATACAATATTTTATATATATTATATAAATATAAGATATACATCCAGACATTTGATGTCTCTTTTTCTCTGCATGTGCACTCTCTCTCTTTCTCTTCTCCTACATCCTCTTCCCACGGCAACTCCCCTGGCCTCAATCCTTGGGACAGTGAACTGGCCCAAGACCGTAGTTAATGTAATCTAATCTAGCTTGAATTGGCTCATTTCATGTGTGTGTGTGTGTGTGTGTGTGTGTGTATGCATGTATTCAAAGTAAAGCAAGAGTATCTACTTATAGTTTGAAAGTTGTGATTCTCCTACAGTTTAGATTTAGAATTTTCACCAAAGACACATATGTGAAAGGTTTTCTTTCATCTCAGCATCTGTATTGTGACATGGGGAGATTTTAAGAGGTCTGTCTTCCCTATACAACTCATTTAACATGGGTAAGTCCAGCTGGTGCCTACAGAAGACCTTCATCTCACAATCATGAGTCTTTGGTACCGGAAGGTACTCTACATGATACCAAAAGTGAAAAGTAAACACCCAGCGGACTACAAACATTTAAAGCTACAACAGTGGTTCTCAAACTTCTTAATGCTATAATCCTTTAATATAGTTCCTCATGCTGTGGTAAACCCCAACCACACAACTTCATCACTGTAATTTTGCTACTGTTGTTAACAATTAAGTATCTCTACTGGCCCGTCTGTCCTCAGAGACCTAGTGGCAGCAGCTTGAGTCATTCATTACCTGCTGCTGCCAGGAATGGCCCATAAAAGGCCCTGGTCACCCAAGATCTTTCTCTCCCCTATTCATTCATTCATTCATTCATTCTCTCTTTCTCTCTCTCATTCTCTGTCTTGTCAGTTCACTCTGTCCCCTGGTTCCTCTGTCTCTATCTCTTTTTCATGTACCCACTTCAAGGTGGCTTTTTGCTCTTCCTCCCTACCCCAATAAACGTCTTACCCTAGATCTGTTGAGTGATTTAATTTCTTAGTGGCTTAAGATTTATCCTAACATCCTAATGAATTTTAAGTAAATATCTGTTTTCTGATGGTCTTAGGTAACCCCTGTGAAAGATCATTTTACTTTCAAAAGGGGATGCAACCCAGAGGTTGAGAACCACTAGTCTATAATGATGTCCTGCTTGAAAAAACTGATAGTATAATGGTAGCACAAAGCTTATGGTAGTCATCAACCAATATATAATTTAACTTACGGCCCACTCTATGAGAAGGAACCCATATATAACACTGATTGAGTAACCATGAACCTGAGACTAGAGAACACCAAGACCTAGGTAAACCCAAATACTACTGTTTTTTTTTTTTTAAATTGAAAAGTAGTAAGACAATTATTACTAATGACATTCTTCTATGTTCATAATCAGTGCCTTGCTCAGTCATCATCATAAAAGCTTCCACCTCAAGGAGATGGGAATAAAGCTAAACACAATAAGCAGGGAATGAGAAGACTTGGAACACAGGCCTAAATTGGATAGTTATCTCTATCAAGTCTCTCCTTCAGCACTCAGGGAACCCTTTGGAAGACCAGGCAGAAAGAAGCTCAGAGCTAGCTAGAATAGAGGCTTTAAGACAAGGACTTCTAAATCAACAAGCTTGAAGTACATATGAACTCACAGAGACTAAGGCCACATGCATACGGCCTGCATGGGTCTGTACTAGATGGAATCCCAGAGCTAAAAAGAGAAAGTGACACATAGGATCCCTGTGGAAGGAAAACCCACTCGTTTGCTCATTCACACAGTCAGGAATCCAATTAAAAAACAAACAAACAAAAACAAAACAAAAAAATCTCAAAAAACCTAAAAATTAAACTGGAAGCCATAATGAGAAAATGAAATAAAAGGAGGAAGACATAACTACCCCTAAAGTATGGAGGGGATTTTAATTGTAGATACAATGGAGAAACCAAGCAGAGTAAAGAGTCCAGGCTAAACTTGGCTGGCAGACTAAATTGGACCATGAGAGAAGGGAGGGAGAGGGAGAGCAAGAGAGCAACCACAAATGAAGATGTGGCCTGGGCCAACATGGCCTCTCTAAGTTTTATAGAGATCAGGCTCTGGAAATGAAAATGGAAGCCCAGCTTACTGGAGAGAAAGGTTTAGTGTAAGGGATGGGGGGAGGGGGAGAAGTGCTGGGAGGAGCCACAGGAACTGAGTGATGCTGGGAAAGCAGGGCGGAGCCACAAGGACTGAGTGATGCTGGGAGAGCTGGGAGGAGCCATAGGGACTGAGCAAAACTTGTCCCAGTTTTGTGAGACTGAACATGTATATGTGTCTATTCTTTGTGCCTTTTCTGGGCTATTTTTCTTCTGATTGTGTGTTTTGTCCGATTCTGATGTTAGGTTTTGTTTTTCTTTATTATATTAAATTGTATTATATGTTTTTAATATTGCTCCTTAAAAGCCTGTTTATTTTGTATTGAGAGTCAGAAATGGGGTTGATCCAGATGGGCTTGTAGGTGGAGAGGAACTGGGAGGAGTAGAATGGGAAGAAACTATAATCAGGATATATTATGTGAGAAAAATTTTTTTCTGTTTTTTTTTTAAATTATTTTATTTATTTACTTCTCAAATATTGCCCCACTTCTTACTCCCCCATCCATTAGTTCTTCACCTTATCCTCCTCACCTTTGCTTCTGAGAGGGTGCTCCCCCAACCACTCACTTACTCCTACCTCACCCAGCTAGCATCCCTCTGCCCTGGGGCATCACATTTCTACAGAATTAAGCACATCCTTTTAATTGAGGCCAGACAAGGCAGTCCTATGCTACATATGTAGTGGGGGTCACGACTGACAGACCAGCCTATGTATGCTTTTGGTTGGTGGCTTAGTTTCTGGAGCTCTAAGGGGTCTGAGTAGTGATACTACTGTTCTTCTTATGGGGTTGCAATCCCCTTCAGCTCCTTCAATCATTCCTTTCACTTTTCCATAGAGGTTCCCAAACTCAGGTCAGTGTTTGTCTGTAAGTACCTGTATCTGCCTCTGTCAGCTGCTGGTAGAGTTTCTCAGAGGACAACCATGTTTGGCTCCTGTCTGCAAGGACAACATCGCATCAGTAATAGTGTCAGGGTTTGGTGCCTGTGCATGGGATGGATCCCAAGTTGAGCCAATCTGGATGACATTTCCTTCAGTCTCTGCTCCATTTTTGTCCCTGCATCTCCTTTAGACAGGAACATTTCTGAATCAAAAATTTTGAAGAAGGGCGTGTGGCCTCATGCCTCCACTAGAGGTTCTGCATATCTACTTAAGGTGTTCTCTTTTGGTTCTATCTCCCCACTGTAGGGCATTTTGGCAAGGTCATTTGCACTGGGTTCTGGAAGCCTCTAACATTCTGAGTGTCTGGGACTTTCTAGAGATTCCCTTGCCTGCACCTCACACTGCTTCATATTTCTATTCATTCACCTGGCCCTCTTGGCTTCTCTCCTGTCTACCCTCATACTTGATCCTGCCCCCCTTTTCCTTCTCCCTTCTCTCTCCCACCCAAGCCCCTCTCTCCCTCTGCCTCTTTTGACTATGTGTTTCCCTTTCTAAGTGGGATTGAAGTATACACATTTGGAGGCCTTTCTTCTTGTTAAACTTCATATGATTTGTGAGTTGTAGCCTGTGTATTCTGAACTTTATGGCTAATAACCACTTATCAGTGAGTATACACCATGTATGTCCTCTTGGGTCTGAGTTATCTCACACAGGATGATATTTTCTATTTCCATCCATTTGCCTGCAAAATTAGTGATGTCATGTTTTTAATAGTTGAGTAGTATTCCATTGTGTAAATGAACCACATTTTCTGTATCCATTCTTTGGTTGAGGGACATCTGGGTTGTTTCCAGCTTCTGGCTATAACAACAAACTCAAGAAGTTAGAAAACCAAATAACCCAATTTAAAGATGGGGTACAGAGTTAAATAAAGAATTCTCAACTGAGGAATATCGAATGGCTGAGAAGCACCTAAATGTTCAACATCCTTAGTTATCAGGGAAATGCAAATCAAAACAAACCTGAGATTCCACCATACACCAATCAGAATGGCTAAGATAGAAAACTCAAGTGACAACACATGCTGACAAGGATGTGGAGAAAGAGAAACAGTCCTCCATTGCTAGTGGGATTGCAAACTGATACAACCACTCTGGAAATCAATCTGGTGGTTTCTTGGAAAACTGTAAATAGCTATACCTTAAGACCCAACTATACCACTTCTGGTCATATACCCAAAAGATGCCCTACCATACCAAAAGGACACATGTGCTCCACTATGTTCATAGCAGCTTTTCTTGTAATAGCCAGTTGCTGGAAAACTTCTGTTTTAATAATAGAAAAAAATAATAAAGAAGGTAAGCCTTCAAGTAGGTTTTGGAGGCATGTCTCTGAAGGGAACAGTGAAACATCTATTTCATTTTCTAGCCACATGGTGACCACTTTTGCTTTATCACATACTTCATGTTCTGAGGGGTTTTGTCTTTCTACATTCATAAAACCACAGGCCTACTGCTTCTGGGTCTGCATTTTTAAAACTGAGGCAAAACCATGATTGCCTCTTTATAAGCTAATTTTCACAAGGATTTAGACTTTTTATTATTATCATGTGTATATATGATACATATGTACATAGGTGAGAACAATCACACATGTGCCATCATGTTAGCGGATAGTCTCTAGAAACTAGTTCCACAATTGTCCCTGGGATTGAACTCTGATCATGGCACTTGATTTTATCCCTTGTGTCTTCTCAATCAATCATCTCAATAAGTGAAATTAAAAGGTTTGAGGAATTTTGTTGCCTGATTTCAAGACTTCTTTAGAAGTTATCATAACCAAGACAGAGTTGTTTAATAAAAGTATAGGCACATATGATAGAAGAAAGCAGGGAGTTTTGAGGGATACAAAGAAATGCAGACATCAAACCTTCAATGAAAGAGCAAGAGTGATTTGGTAGAGAAAGAATAGTATGCTTATCAATTGTTCATAAAGACTTTGATGTCCCTGGGAAGAATCAACAACAGTAAACTTTTAATTTTAGCTTAGTATTTTCTTCCAAAATGAGCTAAAAATATATTTCTAAATGCAAATCACTGTATACAGAAGTTATAGGAGAAAATGTGTGACCTTCGGTTTGAGAATGAGTTTTCAGATGAAATTCAAATTCATGCTTCATGAAATAAAATATCAATGAATTGGAATTTATTAAAATTCAATAGTTCTGCAAGAAGAAAGTCACTCTTAAGAGAAGGAAAAGACATGTACAGACTCACAAAGGTATTTCTAGAATATGTATCCCAAAAAACAGATGTATACCCAACATACGTGTATTCTTAAACTCATTCTTAAAACTCAACAAGAAAAAATGTCACCCATTTAAAAACTTTATTATATTAATGTTAGGTCATGGTAATGAAGTCCTTAACATAGGCTACCTGCAAGGCAAGGAGAAGTTCAGCTGCTTCATGATAGGTTTAAGTTAAAGACTAGGCAAGCTACTATCTTTTGTACTCTGGTAAGCATGACTCTTCATGGAAAGAAGTAGGTACCAATACTCATATATTAAGCAAGAAGAGGAAAGAAAGTATAATTTATCCTCTAATTGTTCAAATGACATAAAGATATTTCATAATGCCACAGATTAATCCAAAAGCCCCAGAAATTTTCAGTAGAACTACCCTGTGGACCATGCCTCTCATGAATTGGCCTCTGGTAAACTCATCACAGTAAACAAAATTAAGAAGATTCTATGTGTGTTATTAAGCAAATTACAAGGTAAAACAAGTAAGTAATACTACACACCCATCAGATTGACTAAATCCCAAATCTCTAGCAGTCTAAATAATCAAGAAATAATGACTAAAGGGAATCTTGATCATTGTTAGTATAAATACAAAAGTAGGCACTATGAAAAAGAGTTGATATCCATCTCTACTCATTTGTCTGGCAATAACAGAATATCTGACACTGGGTAGTTTATAAATAACAGGAATTTATTTCTTAATTTTAGAAGTTTGAAAGTTTAAGATCAAACTGAAAGATTCTTCTTATATCAAGTGATGGTAGGAAAGGCTAAACCCTCATTCATGAATAAAGATCCCTTATGAACTTAATGGCCTCATAAAGTGCTCACATCTTACTGCTTTGGTATTAGAGAGAACAGGATTTTAGAAGAGAATAGTTAAATCCATAGCACAGCTGACCTATGACCTATGACCACGACATATGTACTCCTATAGCATCAAGATTGTAGACAGAGACCTAGTTCTAACCACTGTATTTATAATTGTACAACACCTCAAACCAACCAAGACACCCCTTAACTGGTGAATGGAAAAACAGACTTCTGTACATTCAATTGTTAGAATATTTTCAACAGTAAATGGAAATGAGCTGTGACTCCCTAAGAAAGATCTGTAATTAAACTTTAGCATGTATTTTCAAGTGAAAGAAGTAGCCTAATCTGCCACAAACAAATCTGATTCAGAGACCCCCAGGCTAGTAAGAAACAGATTTCTGTTCTTGTTGTATGATTCTGGGAAATAAATATCACAATATTCCCTCTGTATGCAACATGAAATGGGGAACAAGTTACCCATTGTCTAGACTACAAGACGTGGTAAGTGAAAAAGGAGGTTAGTTATAGATTAGTTTATATTAAGATTGCAGTAATCTGAATTTGTAGTATTTTCTTCTGTTACCAGAGATGTTGGGAAGTCTGGGCAGAGTTGGCACAAGTGACTGAAAAAACTGGGGTCCCCATAGGTTTCTCAGTATCATTAATAAAATATTTTCAGAATGGACTCAAAACAAACTCCTGGGCAATTTTCTTTAAATTAAGTAGAAAGAAAGAGGGAAAGAAAGAAAGAAGGAAGGAAAGAAAGAAAGAAAAGAAAAGAAAAGAAAAGAAAAGAAAAGAAAAGAAAAGAAAAAAGAAAAGATCCCAGTGTGAGTGTAAATCTGGGCAGCTGTCATGAGGAGGGAGAAGCAAAATAGAAAAGATCATGCCATTTTATAGTTAAGCAGCCATAGAGGTTAGCCATATGCTGGACAAACAGCCACGTGGTAGAGAGGGGACCTTTAGAAAAAGAGAGAAACTCAGTGTTAGGGAGTTAGGTGCTGAGAACATAAAAAGAAAGAACAGGAAAGATACTTTTTTTTTTTTTTGAGTAATTTGGAAAAGATGACAAACTTAAGAAACAGGTTGTGGGCAGAAACTCGAGGAAGATAAACTATATTATCTCACTAAAAGGATAATTATTCTTCCTATCTCTTCAGAAGGGTTTTAAGTAGATCAGCCATCCTGAGTGTTGAGGGTGGTCGCACAGTAAGGTAATTGACCTGCCCAGTGTAGGTTTCTATGTTGGACCCTTAATGAGCATTCAATGTTTCTGCAATCATCTCTCTCTTTCTTTCTTTCTCTCTCTCTCTCTCTCTCTCTCTCTCTCTCTCTCTCTCTCTCTCCTTTCCTCCTCCCTCTGTCCCTTATCCCTCCATCTCTCTATTCTTCCTCTCTCTTAATTTCTTTCTTTCTTTGTTTCTCTATCTCTCTCTCTTTTTTTCAAAGAGGTTATTAGGTAGTCAAGGCTGCCTTTGGCTAATTATATGATAGAGACTGGACTTAATTTCTGTGTACCCTGCCTTCACATTCCATGCCCCCATATCTGGTTGCTTTCTAAGATAATTGATGATGATGGTGATGATGATGATGATGACGATGACAATGACGACGATGATGATGAATGCAGCAATGCCATGCCATTCAACAATTGGAATATGAAAGTCATCCTTTATTAGAATGCAATTGGAATATGAAAGTCATCCTTTATTAGAATGCAATTTGAGATTTGGTTGAGGTACAAAAAAAAAATTGCTTGCATTTGCAGCCTGAAATATTATTGAAATCAAACCAGATGCCACATTCATATTCAAAGCTGTGAAATCTTCCTACAGTGACAGTGCATTAGCAAACAAAGCCAAATAAACAGTGTGATAATGCTAGAATGTTGGGCTTCCTGCCAAGGGAGGTAAAATTAAATCTAAAAAGAAGATCAACTGCAAGTTAGTTTCTTCTAGACATGGCTACCCATGAGATCTCAACAACATCTTATGTAAATAAAACCTAAATAATGACCTCATCTTTTGACATGTCAACATAGATAGGGGAAATTTCACAAGCCCCCACATCAGATGATGAGTCAATGGCTTTTGAGGAAGGGAAAGTCAATTTTCTCCAAGAATGAACTCACTGATAGGTTATTAATCTCAAGCAGTCAGTTCTAAACTCTTATTCAAATGAGCAAGGTTAGAAGGACTCAGTGTGATATATATATACACATACAGTGTGTGTGTGTGTGTGTGTGTGTAACAATAATAATTAAAGGAGTGGTTATGAAGTGAAGAGGCAGATGGGAGTGTACGGGAGGAGGAGCTCAAGAGAAGAAGGAAAGGAGTGGAAATGGTTCAATAGAACATCAAAAATGGTTTGTTGTTTTTTAAAAATCTGCCTGTCTTCTGTGCAATCAATCTTGTATGGATTGATTTATCTTGGTCACAGTGTTCATCAAAATATAAGCCTATTAGCTATGTGAGATTAACACAGGGTGTAGACGGAATGTCCTTAGTGTATCTTCCAAGTCTCTATTTTGTTTCTTGTTACTTATCCACATCATGAAAATTTCTTTAAGTTTGTAGATTAAAATTACTAATTGGATCCCCTTCAGGTTATCTTATATTCTTTATTGGATCCCATACATTAAAGTTAGAAGCATTTTGTAAATTTCTAGACCTTAAAATTTTAGCCTTTTAAGTAATTTCTTTAAAACAGAATTTACTAAATCTCTCAAGTGTAATTTCCTCCATTTTTTTTCTCTGAGAGTGTTAAGCAGAACTCCCTTAGAATTGTATCTTTTACCAGAAGACTTTTTGCTGTACTCTGGCATCAGTTGTTTCTGTGTTCATATTTATTCTGAGCTTTTATTTGTGTTTTTCTAATTGTCAGTAAATCTTTTACTAATTTTTTAGTAATTAGATATTTACAGATTATATCATCTAAAATTTCTTCAGTATTTTCATTTTTGCTTTCTAGTTATATTCTAATTTAATTTTGACATACTTTTGAATTTATTCTTATTCTGATATATTTTAATGATCCACTGTTATTATAGAAAGAAAACAAAGGTACATATCGTCTCACCCTTCACTGTCTTGATTCATAATTGTGTTTCCAAATCCTTTAGGGAAACATCGATCCCATTCTTTGGGCCAAGGTTATGCCCAATTGATCCACAACTTGAAACCATTAATCTAGACTTCAGGCTGGATCAGAAAGTCCTCATTACCCCCACCCCAGTAACTTCAGGGCTCTAATGTAGTAGAGCACATGTCTGAGCAGTGTAATGCTATGTATACTAGCATACATTTCTCTCAGACATCCTTGCATCACATTTGTTTTAGAACTGACAAAATGCTTATCCAGCCATGCTCCTGCAGCAACTGGGGTTTATATTTGATTTGTCGTTTTACTATTCTTTCTCATTATATATAGTTCTCTGAGAATAATAACACCCAGGCTGTGCCCTTCTTTCTTGTTTTATAAATATTCATTTCTTTCTGGTGATATAAAAAAGATTGGAATGAAAGATTCAGGTTTTCCTGGGGGGAGAAAAAAAAAAGAGAGACAATTTTCAATTACTGTGCTGCTTTATCACAAAGGCAGTCTCATTTGCCTGATGGTTTCATTGACTTGTGTCAGGATAATGCCAAACAAGTAGTGTTTTTGTAGCTTAATGCCACCCACAGAGCTAGACAGACTATTGCTCTTCTCATGCATTACAAAAATAGCAGCTATTAATTGTGTTGTTCAACCATTAGGTGATCAAGCTGGAGGAAAAAGAAATGTAACATTTACCATTTAGGAAGCCAGTTCTCTCAGATTTTGAGCCATTAATTCATAGCTTTGATTTCAGACTGGAAAATATTTGCCTTATGTTTAGTGAATATTTACATATTGTCTATCAATGAAACAAAATTCTAAAGTACTTTGAGGCCACTGACTGAGACTGGCTTCAGTGTTATAAAATGTTGTGTTTTTCACTCCAGTTTAATGTACTAGAAATCTAAGAAGAGATATTCAATTTAAATTATGAACTCATGTTCATAGACAGACTGTTTTTTTCAGCAAATATTTCTGTGATTATATATATATATATATATATATATATATATATATATATATCTCAGACTAGCAAAATTTATGCATCAAAGAATACAGAAAGAAAGGTTTGAGTTTTTTATTTTAATTTATAGTCTATGTATATTTGTTTGTGTTTGTGTGCATTTATAGAAAGTGTGTGCAGTTGCCTTTGGGGGCAAAAGAGAGTGTCAGGTCCTATGGTATTGAAGTTACAGTTGGTTGTGAGCTACTTGGCATTGGTACTGGGAATTGATCTTGGGTACTCTGGAAGAGTAGAGTGTAAAAGCACATAAACTTAAAAACACTTAAAAGAATGATAATGGCAAGACTTTTAAAAATATTGAATGAAACTAGACTGCTGTGAACCTTAAAATTAACATTGAAGGATGCAGATGGAGAATGAGATACTAGAGACATTACTCAAGAAAGAAATGAAGTATTGTGTTGGTTTTTAGAACTGTCATTTTTGGTCACAATTCATATGACACATAGGTAAGGGGAGGAGAGTATATAAAATATCTTACTACGGATGTACCAGTAAAAATGTAGATCAAGATAAGAAGGTTGTCACATAGAAGCAAGTTTATTCTGCAACTTTTTGTTAAGGCTGAACTTGAAAGATATTTGTACACTGGTTTGGAATTACAAAATATTTTTCTACATGCCTCTTGGGAAATCATTGATATTGAAATTTGATCATCAAATTTGTTACTTGGCAGTCTCTCTTTAGTATGAAAAGCTGACTTAAATGTGTTAAATGGAAAAGGAGATAGAGTGGTTGTCTTAACAAGAGTTCTTGACAGTAATTATAGTGTGTGATATGGTCTTGGTCCCCAACTATATTTGGCGAATCTAATCGTTGAGAGATGATTGTATCATTTAAATTCTGTATTACTCAGTAGATTAATGTGTTAATAGATTCATAATTCAATAGCACTCAAAGGGCATGGCAGAAATTTAGTAGGGACTTATTAAAGAAAGTAGGTAGGTGTTTGAAGGATGCATCTAGTCCCTGATTTGGTCCTATCTATATCTCTTCATCTTATCCATTATGGGGTGAGCCATTTGACCCAACAAATGTTCTGTGCCATGATGTTTTAGCCATGATGGACCCAGAAGTAATGCGGCCAAGTAAGCATTGACTTCAAGCCCATCCCAAGGAAATCCTTTTAGGTTAAACTTGTTTTGGGAGGTTATTTTGTCACAGAGTTGAAAGTGACTAATATACTTTAAAATATAAAAGTAACATTTTGAGACTTCACTAAGAGCCCTTAAGCACATAACAGCTTGACTTAAATACTTCTCTTCTGTAGTTTCTTCATGTTCTGAAAGGAAAGTAAGGCCAACAATACAATTTATCAAAGTCCAGACTTGCTGCTCATTGGGACCATATGGAGCAGTATAGTGAAAAGATCTGCTGGTGACACTGACACACCCCTAGCAGCAGATGTTCCGCATCCTCAGAGTCACTCTCAAGAGCTCTCCTTTGCTGCCTTTTTTCTTTTTCCAATGCTAGAAATCAAGCCAAGAGTCTCATGAATGCCAGACAAGTGCTGAGCTACAACCACAGTTGTTGGCCCTTCTCAGCCTTTCCTGATGGAGAAGACAGTAAATAACAAAGAAGAGGCCTGAAAATAGAGAAGCCCCCAAGAGCTACTGGATTTACCAACATTGTTCACTATTAAGAATACAGCACATACAGCAGAACTCAACTAAATTCATGCCTGTGGAATAAATGCCTATTGTTTAGACATATTGTTGTATAGATCACTGACCCTGGCAGGAGGTATAATTTCAATAAAAGTAGTAATCACAGTAAAGAAATATTATTTTTAAAGAGTCATTATCATATTTATGTGGTTATTGCATATGAATCTAGCAAACCATATTTTGTGCATTCATTAATAAACCATACATTTCTTTCAACAACCTTCCCATGTGATGTTTGAATCTGTAGTTTTCAGATTCAAAACTTAAAGACCATAAAGTTTAAGTTTTGTTTCATTTGTTTGTAGTTTCATTGTTTTTTGGTTTTATTTTTAATTTCACAGGGACTGAAAGAAATTCTAGGATACAAACTAGAGTCTGGCTCTAGGGCTTGCCTTGAAAATTCATAAGAAAATTGCTATTACAATAATGTGTGGTTCTGGCAAGATAACTCAGCAGTTAAGAGGTACTTGCTGCTCTTGAAAAGGACCAGGGGTAGGTGCACAGCACCTACATGGTAGTTCACAACCATCTGTAAACTCCAGTTCCACAGTATTCCATGTTCTCTACTGACCTCTTCAGAAACCAGGTATGCATGTGGTGGACATATATGATAAGACATTGATACACTTAAAATAAAAATAAATGAATATTAAATGAAGCTCACAGCCTCATATTCCTGTTAGTTTCTGTGAGACTGAAGCTCAGGAGAATAGCCCAGCCAGTGGTAGAGAGTCTTCTTTGACAAATGCCTGTCCAGAGAAGGTTTGATGAACAAGTTAGGGGCAGTGCAGAAATCAGGAATGAATTGTGGTGAATGACATCACAGAGATGCTCTTAAGTGTCTTGCTAGTCACTAATAATTTGACACTTTTTTTCAAGAGACAGAGTTGTATTCTACTCATCTTCAGTGGGAGCTGTAAGTACAGCTGGAGACTCACTTTTTCTTTCAGAAGATTTTAATGTTAAGCATGTGCAGGTCTGTTTATCTGTGTGTGTATCTGTTCATAAGAATGCAGCCACCCACACCTGATCCTCTGGATCTTCTAAAAACACAATGATTGTGAGATGCCTGATGTTGGCACTGGAAACAAATTTCTGGTCTTTGAGAGAGCTGTATAGATGTCTCAGCTATAGGGCCATTTCTCCAGCCATAATATTTTAAACAGTGTCATATGTAGACCATGTTGGTCTTGAATTCACAGAGATCCGTATGACTCTGTCTCATTGATATTAAAGGCATTTGCTAACACACCTGGCAGGAGACTTATTTCTATACTTCCAATGAATAAGTCAGTAGAGTACAACACCTGTAATGGCAAGACCATCTGTAAGTTTACTTATAACAAGATCACAGTGCCTTGTATATTGATCTCTGCTCCACTTCTCTCTTTTCTCTCCATACCCACCCCCAACCTGAATGACACACACTTTCTCTGCAGGAAGCCAGGTGCTTCATTAAAAATAGCTCTACAAAGAAACCTACACGGGCAAAGGCATTTTACCGGCATCCAGGGAGTAGCCTTAATCACCAGAATGAGCTTGAGAGATACCCAGCACAATCTCCAGTGATGTATGATTACAGGGCAGGCCAGCAGCTGGCTGGTAATGCCACAACAGTAGCTAAACTAGAGCCAGATATCTAGTGTATTATCCTGGTCTAGAGAAACAGATGACGATAAGTATTGTTCTAAGATTACTCATTTTAGAGAAAATTTTATACATCTGTAGGTAGCAAATGTACTGACCTAAGTTACCTAGAGGAAAAATTGTAAAAGACATTGAAATAAGGCGTTCTGTAATATTCTTAACAGGTTTAGTCTATCTAAAGATATATGAATGTTCACTTCTTCTAAGGGGCCTTATCAGATTACAATTACATTAACAGCCCTTAAAGAGGACTTTATGCAAACCCCATGTTGAGCATGTAAATATTTTCCATCCTGTTTATTCTATTTGTTGAAAGCACAGAGGCCTAAACCATACTCATCTCAATAATTATTTTTCAACTGCACCATTAGTAAAGCAAAAAAAAAAAAAAAATGTACTTGCTGGTCTTGCCTAACACTAATTGATAGTGGAAAAAAGAAATAAACAAATTAGAGTTGGTAATTCTATTGTGATAAAATGTCTTAATGCTAAAATTGCATTGTAAAGCCAGGTCATATAATTTCAGAGGGAGGCTCTTTAGTGTACATTGCACATTAAAATGCATTTGTATGTGCATTTTCATTTGATAAATGCTGGTACTTCCCCATTCGAACTGCCAAACAGTAGTTGACAAAGAGTTCAAGAGGGAGCAAAACAAAGCAAAAGGAAAAAAATCTATTTTAAAGGTCGATTCCTTCACTGGATGGTTCTAGGGCCACATTCAAAACATCTTACTAAGGTACAAAAATTCACGTCTTCCCTCAAACCACAAGCTTGTGTCAATCACCTTCAGATGTACCTATAAAGGGAAGTGTTCAATTTTCGACAGCATTGCATTCCAAAATTTTCTTGCAAATGTGCCACATTTGTTCTGGTAGAAAAAATGAAGAGAGTGGATAAGATCCTCAGATTCTAGTTGCATGAGATGATAGTGGACTTGAAGATCAGTAATAGATACTTTGCCTGTGCAGCATAAAGAGGATTTGTATCAGAACGTTTTAAAATGTCGAGTTTGACAGACTCACAGATCAAAGCTGGGGTACAAGAGAGAAGAACTAAAATTTGCCTGGTGCAGTGGAACAATCAGGACTACCTAATGGTCATTGAGAGTACTGGCTGATTAACAGAGCAGACAGCAATGATGTCAGTGAATCAAGAACACTGTTAAATTTGAAATGTTTATATGTATTTAACTATAGATATTAAATGTGAAATTGGGATTATAAGTCTGTATTTTGAGGGAAATATTGATGTAAGAAATATCAATTCAAGTAACATTAATTTGTTTTTTAAAGATGTTCTCACGTGTCTCCTGCTTTCTGTTCCTTATTTTGGTAAGTTTGGTATGGGTGATGAATAGAATATAATTAATTTCATATTGTACCACTTCTAATATTAGCTTACCATATTAAAATCCTGGAGAAATACGATATATTTTATGTGCTCTCAAGATATTTGTGCAGAAATTAGGGTAAACATAAATCAGTTTGTACTTTCATGGTCTATAGCAGGTCAAGGATCACTTGAAACACTTTAAGATGATGGGAGGGACTTTAGAACAAATTGTTGACCAGAAGATAGAAAGATTTTGTGCATTATGTTTTGCTATAGATTGAGCCTAGACTCGAATTTGTTAGGGAAGCATTCTACTCCTGAGCTATTCTATAGACTTTACTAGAAGCACTTTGATGGAACTACTAGGAAAAAAAAAAAAAAAAAAAAAAAAAAAAAAAAAAAAAAACTTGAAGAACTTTGGAGGAACACCATGGAAATCCTTGAAAAGAATTAACTAAAATGAAGAAAATCTCTTAGGAAAAAGTTACATATGGTGGCATATACTTGTAAACTTGGAGCTAAAGATGCAGAGACTGGAGTACCCTTAAGACTTAAAATCAACTAATCTAGCAAAACTGGAAGCTCCAGTTTCAATGAGAGATCTTGTCTCAAAAAACAAGGTGAAAGTGACTAAGGAAAATACCTGATGTCAACCTTTACCTCTTTGCATACACACATGCACATACACACAGACACACACAGTCACACAGACACACACTAATAAACACTAGCATACGTATCAGAGAAAAAGAAAAGGAGAAGGAAAGTCATTTTGCAAAATGGAGAATTGGAAGTGTTTTTACGTTGCGACAGAAATTCCTTCCATTTCTGCTTACACTAATAAGCAAAGTACAAAGTATTCATAACAAGCTGTGTGAACATGTGGCTAAGGAAATGGCAATTCAGAGTTTGGAGTTACCACCCAGTTTATTCTTTCTGGATGTAATAAGATCCAGAATAAGAAACATATTCTGGAAAGGACTGTTTGTTCAAAGGAGCTGGGCTTCGAAGGCATTAGAAATCAAAGACATGAGGATGTGAATTTATAAAATAGCTTCTAAATGACAGTCTCTAGGGATTTCTAGTAAAAATAAAACTTAAGTTATAACACCAAAATTCTCAGAAAAATTGAAAATGAAAAATTGAGAATATCTAGGTATAAAATGGGTGTACTAGAGTGTAGCTCCCAGGCATCCTTAATTTAACTGTAGAGCCCCACTTTTCTTCAGCTGGACCAGCAAATCCCAAGGGAAAAATCCTCATCTTGCAAAGGATTGTACATGCACCTTTTGGTCAGAATCTAGGATAGACAGCTTTCTCGCTAGTTTTCTGGGTCTCCAGAAAAAGAGAAAATATTCCCATGGGAAGGCACTTTAAGAAATGCAACTTAAAGAGCCATATCTACACCTGATTTCCAGCTCTAAAATCCCCATCTCTCCTTTGTCTTCTCAGAATCATGAGACTGGTCTGTGTGACTAACATGGATGGCATGGGGATGATATATTGTCTCCATGGTTGTGTTGCAGCATTCTATGTTTTCTGGTTTGTTTTTTCTTCTTAGGGTACTTGTTCTGAAAAAAGAAGTCCAAGTGACATCGTGTAGAGATCCATAGGCAGCTCTGATGAGTGGTCTTATAGAGAATAAGCTATACTTTTGTCCACCAACCAAATTAAGGCTGAGACTTTGCAGAACCTTCTACCACAGCTGACAGCTAATAGTAGCTCAATAAAATAATTCAAATTCAAATTCTCTGAGCCACTGTAATTGTGGTTCATACGCTAAAATGCTTGATCTGTTGCTGGTGGCTGTGTCTTGGGAGGTGGGCCCTTATTGGAAGAGGTAGCTACCAACCATGCACTTTTGAAAGTTGTATCTCTCTTTTGTGACTTACTGAGTTTCTACTCATTCTCCCTATAGATAATCAGCCTTTATCCCCATAATCTCTTCCTGGCCTAGAGTCTTCTGTTACCACAAGTCCAGAATTAATGGAGGAAAGAACGGTGGGCTGAAACTATTAAAATGTGAGCCAGCACAAACTTTTCTTCACCTTAAGTTGCTTGTGAGAAGTGTTTTGACACAGCATCAAGAATATCCAATATAATCAGAGGTATTTTTGTGACACTCAGAGCTATGAACAGATAATAAATGCTTTGTATTTCAGACTATTAAGTTTGGGCGATTTGTTATCAGCAGTAACTTATTCAATGGTATTTAAAGCTAGAACCTAGAGCTTCTAGAGCAGTAGTTCTCAATGTGTAGGGTCAAACGACTCTTTCACAAGGGTCACCTAGTCCATTGGAAAATACTGATATTTGCATTACAAGTCCTAATACTACCAAAATTACACTTATTATGTATTTAAATTTGCAAAATTAATTGTATAGTTATAACATGAGAAACTGTACCAAAGAGTCAGCATTAGGAAGGTTCGTGTCAGAAGCCATGTAGGAGAGATTGAGGCTAGCAAGTAAATTTTCTGGAGATGGCCCACTGTTTGGAAAGGCTGCAATGGGTAAACTCTAAATGGCAGGGCCTTCAGAGAATTTCTCTTTGCTGCAGATATGCCTTTCCTGTCACTATTACATAGCCTCATTATTTCTGGGTATTAGCCCATTGTATTAGACATAGTTTTTTGCAGATCAATATAAAGATGAACTCTTGTGTAGTAAAGCTGTGTAGACAAATTAAGGATTCATAATTCCTGATAATGATTGTATAGAATTCCTAAATTTGTACAAGTAATTTCAAGCCCTCTATAGTATGAAAACTACAAATAGAGCTCTGTAAGCCTTCATGTGTCACAGGCTAATTGCATTGAGAAGAGAAAGAGGCTCAAGACAAATTCGAAACCAAGGTAAAACATTCAGGCTAGGTCAGGTCCAAGGATGAAGCCACAGGTATGCACTATGAGGCAGAAAGACGATATGAAACAGTTGCTTTGAACTTATAATGAGCTTACAGAGTGAAACACTGCTTTGAACTATTAACACTCTAAATAACGCTGATTATATATAACATTTTATGTTTGGGGTAATTCTCTCTCTCTCTCTCTCTCTCTCTCTCTTAAAGATTTATCTATTTATTTTATGTATACGAGTACACTATTCCTCTCTTCAGACACACCAGAAGAAGGCATCAGATCCCATTGCAGATGGTTGTGAGCCACCATGTGGTTGCTGGGAATTGAACTCATGACCTGGAAGAGCAGTCAGTGTTCTTAACCGCTGAGTCATCTCTCCAGCCCTGGGGTAATTCTCTCTAACATAGAGAACTTTTTGTCTGAAATCTATAAAAGGCTGAAAGCAATAATAAAGTTTCCACTACATCCAGAGTATGTGTTTCTTTCTGTATGTATGACTCTCCCTCTCCCTCTCCCTCTCCCTCTCCCTCTCCCTCTCCCTCTCCCTCTCCCTCTCCCTCTCCC
>JADRCH010000231.1:2686084-2710973 GCA_019843965.1 Rhynchomys soricoides | reverse complement strand
AGGAGGTGTTAATTACCAGAAGCCAGCAGGTTTTGATATTAGAATAGGAAAGAGTTAAAGACAGAAGAGTCACCAAAAATAAAGCAGCTTTGTTCCCCCTCCCCACCTCTAACTTCATATCCCATTGCTGCCTTCCTCAGAGAACTGGCTCCTTGGCTAGCCTACGGCAGGTTCTAGAGTTAATGGGTTTAGAGAAGTTCATGCACAAGGTCTGCCTGTGATTTAGTCCTAGGAGCAGAGGCACACAAGATGCAATGTATTGGCAGATTGTTGCTCTTAAGTGCTCCAGTGTATGAGATGGAGATGGGAACCTCTCACAGTAAAGGACAGGTTATTTAATAAAAACATTTAGAAATTCGGTCAGTATGTCCAGATGTTGTGGCCAGCTAGTTTTATTTTCTATTAACATTGAACAATATTTTATGTCTTTTTTTTTCTTTCTGAAAACAAGACAGAATCTCATGTTCCAATGAGCATTTTGTGGATTGTAAAAAATAAAAGATCTTATTAATTAATTAATTAATTAATTCATGTTTCTCCTTGGGATGGTATTAGTTTTATTAACATGCTAGCACAGGAATCTTGGTCCTCAATGTTGGATGGCAGAAGCTATGTTTCTCAAGATTTAGTGTCTGTAAGTAAAACCCACACATGCTCACAACCCTAACTAAGCTGAGTTTGTTATAGAAAAGTACATTAAAGTAATAGGGTTCTTGCTTGGAGGAACAGGGCTTATATGGGGGTGAGAAAACATCAAACAGAACAATCGGGTGTTTCTTACTGCCTTAAGTAGCCTAATATAATCTGAAGCAATATTTTTTATAGTAGCTGAATATTGTATTTAAAATAAAATAGTATAATTGTAATATTTCTTTTATTTTTTGTCTTGTAGACAATTGAATTGCTAAGCAGCACAATTGATATGTTACTTCAAATTCTAGCCCCATTAAGCTCCATACACAAACAGCATCATTTCCATTCACAAATTAACTAAGATAACTTTAAGTAGGTGAGCCAGCATTTAAATTTCTACATGTTTAGGAAGAGGCCCATCCTCTAAAGACAATATGCCTTTCCCTTTTTCAACCGTATGCTCTTTATCACCTTTTAATCAATAACTCCTGCTCATTAATATTGGTTCACAATTTGTTGATTTTTTTGAAATTTTCAAAACTTAACTAATACTCTATTAAGTTGTAATTGAATATGATTCTCTAGTAATATATTAATTGTATATTATAAAAGTTTCTTTATATATTTCCTTCATTTTCAAATGATAAGTGATATACAGCTTAACAGAGTCTTTCTTTCTTCCCTCCTTCCTTTCCTTTTACTTGTTTTTTTAATTTTTATTTTAGATATTTTCTTTATTTATATTTCAAATGTTATCTCCATTCCCGGTCTTTCCCCCTTGAAACCCCCATCCTCCCCCCTTCCCTTTCTTCCATGAGGGTGTTCCTCCACCCACTCACCCACTCCCACCTCCCCCATCATCAAATTCCCCTACACTGTGGCATCAAGCCTTCACAGGACCAAGGACCTCTCCTCCCACTAATGCCCAACAAGGTCATACTCTGCTACAAATGTAGCCGGAGCTATGGATCCCTCCATGAGAACTCCTTGGTTGTTGGTTTAGGCCTTGGGAGCTCTGAGGGGTCTGTTTGGTTGATATTATTGTTGTTCCTATGGAGTTGCAAACCCCTTCAGCTCCTTCAGTTCTTTCTCTAACCCCTCCATTGGGGACTCCATGCTCAGTCCAATGGTTGGCTGTGAGCATCTACCTCTGTATTTGTTACTGTCTTGCAGGGCCTCTCAGGAGACAGCTATATCAGGCTCGGGTCAGCATGTACTTCTTGGCATCCACAATAGTGTCTGTGTTTGGTAACTGTATATGGAATGGATCCACAGGTGAGGTAGTCTCTAGATGACCTTTCCTTCAGTCTCTGCTCCACACTTTGTCTCCTTATTTGCTTCAGTGAATATTTTGTTCCCCCTTCTAAGAAGGAAGGAAGCACCCACACTTTGGTCTTCCTTCTTGTATGGTTTGTGAATTATATCTTGGGTATTTTAAACTTTTGGGCTAATATCCACTTATCAGTGAGTACATACCATGTGTGTTCCTTTGTGATTGGGTTACCTCACTCAGGATGATATTTTCTAGTTTCATCCATTTGCCTAATAATTTCATGAAGTCATTATTTTTAAGAGCTGTGTTATACTCCATTGTGTACATTCCTCTGTTGAAGGTAATCTGTGATTTTTCCAGCTTCTGGGTATTATAAGTAAGACTGCTATGAACATAGTGGAGCATATATCCTTGTTATATGTTGGAGAATCTTTTGGGTATATGCCCAGGAGTGGTATAGCTGGATCTTAAGGTAATATTATGTCAAATTTTCTGAGGAACCACCAGACTGATTTCCAGAGTGGTTGTACCAGATTGCAGTCCCACCGAAAGTGGAGGAGTGTTCTTCTTTCTCCATATCCTGACCAGCATCTGCTGTCACCTCAGTGTTTGATCTTAGCCATTCTGATTGGTGTGAGGTGGAATCTCAGGGTTGTTTTGATTGGCGTTTCCCTGATGACTAAGGATATTGAACATTTCTTTAGGTGTTTCTCAGTCTTTCGAGTTTCCTCAGTTGAGAATTCTCTGTTTAGCTCTGTTCCCCATTTTTTGATAGGGTTATTTGATTCTCTGGAGTCTACCTTCTTGAGTTCTTTGTACATTTTGGGTATTAGCCCTCTATCAGATGTGGGATTGGTAAAGATCTTTTCCCAATCTGTTGGTTTTTGTTTTGTCCTATTGACAGTGTCCTTTGCCTTACAGAAGCTTTGTAATTTTATGATGTCCCATTTGTCGATTCTTGATCTTAGAGCGTAAGCCATTGGTGTTCTGTTCAGGAAAATTTCCCTTGTGCCCATGTGTTTGAGGCTCTTCCCCACTTTCTCCTCTATTAGTTTCAGTGTATCTGTTTTTTTTTTTTTTTGGACGTCCTTGATCCCCCTAGACTTTAGCTTTGTACAAGGAGATAAGAAAGGGTCAACTTGCATTCTTCTACATGTAGACCACCAGTTGAACCAGCACCATTTGTTGAAAATGCTGTCTTTTTTCCACTGGATAGCTTTTTTGTCAAAGATCAAGTGATCATAGGTGTGTGGGTTCATTTCTTGGTCTTCAATTCTATACAATTGATCTACCTGCCTGTCTCTGTACCAATACTTTGTAGTTTTTATCATTATTGCTTTGTAGTACAGCTTGAGGTCAGGGATGCTGATTCCCCCAGAAGTTCTTTTATTGTTGAGAATAGACTTCACTATCCTGGGTTTTTGTTATTCCAAATGAATTTGCAAATTGCCCTTTCTAACTTTATGAAAATTGAGTTGAAATTTTCATGGGAATTGCACTGAATCTGTAGATTGCTTTTAGCAAGATGGGCATTTTTACTATATGAATCCTGCTAATCCATGAACATGGGAGATAAAATATCATTTTTAAACTAGCAAAATCATACTTCTTATTAAAAATGGAGTGCATGACTCTAAATATTACAGTTATACCTTCCCTCTAAGGCTCTGGAAACACCATGGAAGAGGGATCACAAAGACTATGAGAGCAATATGATCAGAGATATGCAACTAAAAGACATCTTGTAGACATGTTATTACCATTACATTCATAAACTCACTACAGTTGTCAGTCATCTTTATGATACCCAGAAAAGACTGGGCTCCTACAATTTCATTCTGGATGGGTAAGGGGCCCATGATGTCCCAGTCCTCCCTGAAAGACTAGTGTCATCTAACTGGGAAGGGAATGTGCCATTGTTTTCAGTGGTGTAGCCACAGATAAGTTCTTCATACTCCAAGTCACTCATGAAATCAAATAAATAAAGCTCTGTGGGTCACACTCAAAGGAAAACATAAAAATATATGGTACGTGACTTGTAGGAGAGGATCCATCAGGAAAGGGGATATAAGAGATGAGACGAGATAGAAATGGCTAAATTTGTTATATGAATATGTGAAGCAATTAAATAATTAAAACTTACCCAATAAAACTTCTACCTTTTATTCATTGAAAAGGGTTTCTTCACTTTGCTCTAAGCAAGCAAGAACATTCAATACCTTTCTGAAGTTTTTAAAATAGTCCATCAATATTTATATCTATACTTTTAGAATAATATATGCAGAATATTGTTGTGGGAAGAAGCAATATAAGCCTTAGATGTACTATTATTGAGGTATTATTTCTGGGATTTTATTGCTTACTATATTTTTTGTTGTGTCTGTGTAGAGAAATCTTTATCTAGCATTACAGTTATTCCAGGTACAACATCCTGGATTTTTTTGCAGGATAATAAGATTTTAAAAAAAATTTCTTCTAAACAGATGGATACATAATATATTTTCCTTAGAAGTTATTTAATTGCATAGTTCAGAAACATAAAGCTATAATTGGTATTTAACAATATTCATTCTTATCTGTCAATCAAATTCTTCAAAATTCTTAATGATCTAACAGAATTAAGATGTTTACAAGAATAAAGTTCAGTAGAATTATTTATTTTTGTTTGGGGCCTTGTGAAACTTGAGGTGGAAATTCTATAGAACTCTTTCTTACATTATGATGAAACAAACAACATGGTCCAGCCACAAATTTATCATATGTTATGAAGTTCATAGTATCTAAAAGCAAACTTGACATTCATATCTTAGTATAGAAGCCCACAAATGACAGAAAATACTATGTTGTTTGATAAAATTTTTGAGACTTGAGGAATGAATGTGTCTATTTCATGGACATGGAGCACATGCCTGCTAGTAGGGATGTGATGATCACCTTTTAATTGCCCTTTCTTTCTGGTTGCTTTTCAAAGTCATTTCTTCCTACTCATTACTAGTCTCTAGAGCATGTAAAAATTATAACCATTCATTTTTTGTCTTTCTGATACATAAATTCTAATGAAAATATTTAAGTAAAAAAAGAGAATTCATAGTTGCTTGAATGTAATGCCAATCTCAATAGTTAATGCATTTCTCAGGATCCCAAAAGACAGGATCCCCATAGCAATGGGCTTGAATATTGAAATTTTAACATGTTCAAGTTCTGAAAATTGAAGCAATGAAAGCCTCAGTGAATTCTGTCTGTCCTCCAAAATAGGAGTCTGGTAGGAGTTATTTGTGAGAGATAGAACACTTGCCCTGGGTTTCAGCCTCAGCACCTTAAAAAGCAAAGACCATATAAGAGAAAATGAAAACAGATATAGGGAACTGCTTGGGCAAATCATAGCAGTGAAGAACCCTTTTGTTTTGTTCTTTGTAGACACTGGATCCAGCTGATGAGATGTCAGGGATTTCTAATGAGTTAAAACAGCAATGGTCTAAGGAAGTAAGTAAAGTTAGGGAGCAGTTCTAGACTTGTTACACTCAGTGTGGACCAACAGCATCTGAGACTTTTGTTCTGCCATTGGCATTCTTTCTGCTAGATTCACAGTCAATAAACAAGAACTGAGGAAACAGATTTTCAGCAATCAAGTCAACATAGATCTAGTGCAAAAAATGGGGAAATTAAACAGGATGCTAATGTTGTTGCACATAGAAGCACAGAATTCCACAAACAGCAGCAGCAGTACTGTATCATAAATCTGAACACTCTCTGTAAGAAGCCCCATAATCTAGAATAGAAGGAGAAACTACTGTTTTAAATACCTGACATCAAAATGGAGTTATGAACCTCAATATGAAGGCTTACTAAGTCCACTGGAAAAACTCCATAAAACCCACTATAACTTACTCCTATAATGTGCTTCTCTTATGTGTCAATAGAACATTTACCTTTTTTCTGCACTGTCTTAAGTTGTTAGTATTATTTCACAGTTTTCTGCTATGTGGTTTTTTTTATCTTTTTATCATCCCCACTATTTCAAATATGAACTGTATAAAGCCTCACAGGGTAGTCTAACGCATCTGTGTGGTTTCTGTAAACTCAACTCCTCTGAAGTTCATCATAGCAGTACTGACCTTGTGTACAAACACTGTCTCAGTGCAATGGAATGTCTTCCAACAGCCTTGTTGTATATGAGTACTTGTAAGTGGTTCAATGGATGTCTTAAGGTCTCAGCCTTTTGGGAGATGTTGGATGCCTGCTTTGTTTTCTGATCTTGGCAAAGACTTAGGTATATTGATACTGTATTTCAGATGACCACAGTTATAAAGCTGCATGTGCTGAGAAATCAACCACATTGATGTGTTTATGCATTCCGTGTTTGGACATATTGTTTTACTAATATAATTTATTTGCCCATAAATGTTATGATCATGTAACTGTCAGTATTATTGTGTGCTTATTATTGCAAATATGTATGTTATCATCACTAAATGGATTGTCTCAAGAGGCCTATGAGGTCTTCTGTCATGATTTTATGTTTCTCAAATAAATCCATTTAAATACAAATAAATGGTTTTTGATGAATTTCAAAGTTATCTTTGCTAGAATTCTATTTCAGCAGTTTCATGATTTTTGAGGATTTTACATATTAAGGATTTTTATAAGACTTACTTATATTTATTTTATGTGTATGACTGCTTTGCCTGTGTATAGTCTGTATACCATTAGTGTGCCTGTTGCCTGATTAAGCCAGAAGAAGGGATTAGCTACCTTGGAAATAGATATGCCATGTGAGTGTTAGGAATCAAACCCATGTTCTCTTCACGAGTCACCTTTCCAGACACAATTTTAATGATTTTGCTCTACTATAATCCCAATTATTGGAATGTTGGAATTACATTCTACAATTAGAATTGCAGAATTCAGAATTTTGTGTTTAAAGATTATGGCACAATGTTCCTAGGATATGGTCCTTCTTTAAGTTGAAGAACATGTACCCTTCTATGTGTTCTATGACTTCCAATGGATACTTGAAATAGTGACTGTTGAATGTGAATAAAAGACTGTGCACCTCAGATGTGAGAAAAGAGCAATGTTACTTACCAGTAATGGGTGCTAATGACAGTTTGTGATGACTGTGATGGAGAATGACTATGAGCTCTTGGCCATTATAGACGAGGTAGTGTCTGAAAACATAGAAAAAATTGTTGTAAATTTAAGTGTTTTGAAGTGGAAGCTTCTGGTTTCTTTGGGAACTCAGTTATGTCACGTGATGTTTTTCTGGAAGCTGTCCTATGAAAGGATATTTTACTGAATTCATCAAATGTGATGGCATGTGATGTTTTGCTGGAATGGTTCTTTGAGAGGGCATGTGATATTTGTAAAGAGTATAAATGGAACCTTATAAACAGTGAGAGATTGATCTTGCATTTTGATGGTCTTCTCTGGCCATGTAATATATCGTTGGTCTTATTTCTTCCCTAATCTTCCCTGGTCTTCACTTTGTAAAGAGAAACACACCAAAGAACTTCATGTGGTATTCTGGCTGATTCTGGAAGCTTCTACTGATTCGTGACAATTGGGAAGAACCTTGTAGTTTCTGCAGGATCAAGGCACTGCTACTGATTATGATTGGTGTTTGCTATTGGACTGGACTGATGATATCCTGACAACAATGATGGGAATCGCCCCCATAGAACTACTTTCAAACAAGTCCACCGCCTCCTTTTCCTATCAATTTTCTTTCTCCCACACTTCTAGATGGTGGGCTAGAAGGGAGGTTGAATGTTCAAGAACACTAAATAAAGTAGGCTTAAAGAAAAATCTAAGCCTACAGTGTTTAAATTAAACAACATAATATACTGTAGTGTTGGGAGTATGGTAGACTTTGATTGAAATCCTAGTGCTCTTTTCTAGGTAAATGACATTGAATAAATGACACAAGCTCCATCAATTTCACTTATATCACACAAAGATATAGGAAAATAAATAATTAGGTATTACTGTTAACAAAGTAAAAAGATAATGTAGAAGGTCTTTGACAATTTGTTAAGTTTATGATGATGCAAAGATGATGCACATTCAGTAGACATGTTTATTCTGAGTGTGGATCTGTCCCCAAGCATGTAGCCTGACACAATACTTTCATGTCAGGCAGCAGTAGTGAGCTAAAGTTGTAAATGAGCCACTGGATGCTCAAGGTGAGACAACCAGTGATCCTCAGTGCAGTATGGGACTAAGCTATACTGACCAGTAGTAGAGGTGCTTCAAATACATTTTGACTTATGAGCTTTGCTTCATTCTATTTGTTTAGCTGGATGTAGCTTCATCACAGGACAAAGAAAATTCTTGTATATCAAACACTTGGCATGATATTGGTTCTTAGTAATTAATTAAAAAATATAAGCCAGATTTTATCCCTATCATCATTAATAAATTTTAGTTGGAATCAAGGAAACATGTATTTATATAATTTTAAGATACATGTCTGGAAATAACAATAGTTTTGTTTGTTGATAAGTGTACACATATATGCAAGCAGATGTTTGCAGCCATAAATTAGTGAAAATCCAAGGTTATATCAAAGAACAAACACAATGGAATATCAAAACTTTAAAATTCTGGTTATATCAATATATTATTTATAGATCAATAAAATCAATGTAATAGTGTGAAATATTAGATACATGATAAAAATAAGACATCACAAAATTAAAAAATCAAAAGGGTTTCTAGTTATGCTGCATGCCAAGAGAATACACTTCCTATTTATTATATTGCTCACAATACATTCGAGCTATTATCTCATAAATTAAGTTTTAGAAGAAGAGAGTAATACATATTATCAATGGAATATAGAAAAACCTCTGTAGAACCATTTTGTTCTTTGTCATGAAGTATCATCCTTCCTTGATAGAACGTAAATTTTGGTGGATAATTTTATGTTTCCATATAAGATAATTCTTAAAATATTACTTGCCCTATGTGGCATGTAAAGGATGAAATTTCATATTTAAAATTTTATGTGGTCTGAGGAACTTATAATTATAGCATGTAATCAAATGCTTCCATAGCACATTTCATACTTACAGTTAAATATATATATATATAATATACACATATGTACATTATATATATTTTATAATGTATACAAAATAAATATTATATATGGAAATATATATATAGCATGTAAATGTCAATTTTTTATAAGTATCAAAAGCATGGGTACATATACTCAGTGGAGTAATAATTACATATGCTGTGTTTGTTAGATGCAACATATAAGAGAATAAATAGCAGAAATTTGAGAGAAATTAATTCAGTTATTAATATAGAATGTCTAGTACTAAGGGAAGGAACAAATGAAAAGAAACTTACTAGATATTTCTCTTATGACAGTTCTTAGGTTTCACTAATGACCAATTCCTAGGTTAGCTCAAGTTGATAATGCTTTCATTCATAGAAAGAATGCCAGGACAGTTTTCGCCATGGATGTTGTAGCAACACTTTCCAGCAGTGGTGTTTGGATTTAGTCAATCAAAAAATTCTGAAATATCTTCTCTCTTCTGAAATAACTTCTCTCTAAACACACAATTTCTGTTGTTTAAAGCTCCAAGTTTTAGTTTTATCAGTCATGTCTACTAAATGGATAAATTCAGAATAAAAAAACACATGAGTTTATCCAACTTATAAGAACGCACATAGTCTAATCTAAATTGATGTCTGTTCATTCAAATAACCATGTAGACAAAGGGCATGATGCCCAAAAAGTACGTATTAATAAGGTAAGAGAGATAAATAATGAGATTTTGTGTACATTATTGCACACATTGCTTATTATTGTATGTATTTTCCATGGCTGTGTATACCTAGATATGTATAGCTGATTATAAAATGGTTTGCCTCATTCAGATTTAACTTATATGATTGCTCAGAATAGATTGGATAAGATTATGAAATACAATTTAAGATCACTAATAAAACATGTGTCAGATAAGTTTTCAGTGATGTTCCAATGAGCCATCTCCTATGGTAGAAAACCACCGTGCTTGTGTGGAGGAAGTGATGTGTTACCTGCCTTAAGCATGTGTGTACATCGAATCCCTGACTGTTTATGGTCTGTGTCAATAATTTGTGATTGCCCACAAATTCTAAAAGCAGATCTTAAACTTTTTTCTCATTGGCTTGCTTCCTGTTGTGTGTGAAACATTTTCAGGGCCACCTGCAGTTGGGGATTTTCTTGGAAAGATGGAAGGAAGCATTGCTCCTGACAACTTGTTTTAATGCACATATAACTTTCTATTGGAAACACAGTAAAGAAAAATCACAGATAAACATCTTAGCTTATTTTGGTGGTTAGGAACACTACATAAGCATTTTCTCAAAACACAATGTAAAATTGGCCAAGGCCTTGGGGAGGGTAGAAACACTAGTTTCTGTGAAAGGTCGGATAGTAAACACTTCAGGTTGTTTGGAGCCTTATAGTTTCCCTAGGACAATCAACTCTTGTAGAAAAAAGCTGCCATATAAATGACGTGGGTGAATGATTATGGCTGTTTGGCAAAAACAGGCTGCAGTCCAGGATTGTCTCATGAATTGGACCTCATGGTCCTTGATTTTCAGGCCTCATGGTGCAAACTGAAATGAGAAAACAGAAAATTTAAAACTACCAAAATGCATGTCGAATTCAGTTTTTAATGCTGACAAAGGGGAATAGAAACTTAGATTATTAAAGAGTATCCTATTTCAATATTATGAATGACTCAATTTTCTTGCAAAATCATTTCAGAATTGATAAAATATACTACCTAGAAAACATACTAATTGAGTTTTATTATAACGAAAACCTGATAACAGTGAGGATTACTTTTTAATATATATTTTTCATTAAATTATAATTATGTCATTTTCACCCTTCTCTTGAAGTATACTGTTTGAACATATGACCAACTATTCCACAGCTAAGAGGAAACTTCCAATTCTTAAAAAAGTAAAGTAAATACAAAATGAAGTAGTATACTTGTGAGCTGATACTGCAGCTTAGAGTTAGGTTATGTGTGTGAGTTTCTGGGTATCTGCATGCATATGTTGGAAGAATTGAGAACTACTTTACCAACATATTTGATTTAATACTCAGGGATGAGCAGCATGAAATGCTTCAAAAATACAAATAGACAATAATACATTGGCCACATAACTTACTACAATGGACTGTGTGGTACCATGTGTGGACTTTGCCTTTAGGATTAAGACAAAACAAACATTCATCTCCCTATCAGCTGTCTATGCTGACAACAGTGGCTCCAGACATGTGCCTGTCTCTGCCTTACTAGTGTTGGGACTATAAGCATATACCACCTCATTCAGATTCTTTTTTGTTGAGTCTAGAAATCAAAATCAAGCCCTCTGGCTTCCAATGCTGAATTTTACCAACCAAAGCATCTCCCCAGCCCCACCATGGGACTTTGAGTTAAAACTGTTTTTTTTTTCAAAAGTATGATCTACAGAAGGCCAGTTTTGGGGGACATTGTATTGCTATGATAAAACTTATTAAAACTACAAGGCACATGTGTCTTTTGGGTATACTTTTATTTTGCCATATTGAAAACATACACATTCTACAATGGGTCCAATCAGTAACATCATGAAAAAATAATAAATAAATAAGAGATAAACATATATGTACTGATAGGCATGGCACATGGGTAGGTGAGTGTATAACTATGTGTTCTATCAGAAATAATTCATTTTTAATAGGCATATTTAATGCATATTATATTAAGATTATTCATTTATATATCTCTCCCATTAGATGGTAAGTTGCACAAGGTTAAAGAAAAGTAGTTGATTGACATTTGTAAGTTCAATGCTTAACAACTTGGGTGTCATATAATAGATTCTCAAGAGATGCTATTAAATTCTGTAAAAGAAAAATTGAAAATTCAAAAGAAAGAAAAAGAATATTGGTATGGGAATCAAACTTGCTGGAAAAGGAAGTGAGCAAATCTATTTGGACTAACTCTCATCTTTTAAAATATACGTGCACAATCATCTTCAATTCAATTCAGAAATTTTCATCCTCACACATTGCCCTCCTTTGTATCTGGAGGGATTAACTTTTAAAGATTAGTTAGTGTAGGGTCAGAGTGCCAGGTCTCAGAGCAGCTTGCATGAGAAACACTTAGGTTTTACAGTTTATAAGCAATTCTCTAGATTTGCTACATGACTGACTAACATGAGGATTTAACTTCCTCAGAGGCACAGTGTGTATTCAGGTCATGGATGACTTCAGCCCAAATCAGTAGCAGTCCACATTCCATCAGCAAGAACAAATTGCTTTAGAATGTTTAGAATTAGCTAATAGATAACTCATCCCTGTTCAGTTTCAGTGGCTTAGCTATTCTCTCCATGTATCTCAGATTCATCATGTTTCAAAATTATTTCTTCTCATGCAAATATTTCACCCTTCACTTTTAAGCTATTTGAGTGCCAATCCATTCTCCCCTAACTTCAGATGCTTTACAGAATTCACCTCTGTGCCTTTAGACTGGACTTTGCACACACTTGCCATTCCTCTCCTGTCCTCTTATAGAACACATGGATACTGCACACATACACATACAGTCTATGTCCAGCCTTTTCTTTATTAATCCCTTACCACGTCTTGATGCTGAATTAGATGTATCTACAATGTGCTTTTACACAATCTTATTGTTTTTCAAAAGTTTATAGACATGTGAGTCTGATTCTGATTGTATAAACCTTTTCAATAGAGAGTAGGATCCCCGGAGAAATGATTATGATTGGCACAAAACTAGCCTTCAACTTTTATTCTTATATATTTGGTGAAGACCAGAATAATTATTGGGTGTTTCCCATGATCTTCTTAGGGTTCTTTGAGAGTTCCTAGCTCTTGCGTTTTCCAGGCTTTTGATCAGTTATGTTTCTTATACAGTCCATCATAATATAAAACAAAACTAAACAAAAAAACCCTCAAGTTCTTAGATTCTAGTTTTTATTCTATGCTCAGTCTATAGTAAACTATCTGCAGTCACAATGTGAGATAGGAAGACTGTCTAGACAGGTAAATGTTACTACTTAGTAAGGAGAAGGAACCAACTAGCATTGACATCTGTGGAAAGACCTTCAAACTAACTTTTCCATCCTAAAACTACGCTGCTATTGAAACCACTGAACCTTATGGATATTTTAATAGTCAACAAATTGTGACATTCTGGAGAGACCAAACTTGTTCATTCATCTTTCTAACATAGCACACACAAGACAAATATGGCACCCTACTATGTACTTTGTTTAGACTTTTTTTCTTTTTTTTAGTTTTGGTTGTTTGGAGATTCACATGTAAATCTTTTGGCTAACAAATAAACTAAACGTAACTCAATCCCAGTATTGGATTTATTTGGTGACTTGAGATAGACAGGAGGAACTCTATCTATCCCATTATTTGGAGATTTCATTTAGATTGCCTTCATATATGTCAGTATTTTAGGCAGCTTCTGTTGTATTCAATTCCCATAATACCCCTCAAATGGCTCCTAAATTTAGCTGTCTCTCCCTATATTCTCTGCTATGCCCCTCCCTCCCTACTTGATCTTCCTGTCCTTGCTCACCCTAAGTCCCCCTCATACATCCATATGTATCTATTCTATCTTCCTTTCTTAGGGTTATGTATTGGTACCCCTGGTCCCTTTCACTTTACCTAAGCTCTGAGGTTCTATGGATTATAGTTGGTTACCACTGACTTAAGTGCTAACATTAACATATAAGCAAATAATACCGTATTAGAATTTCTGGGTCTGGCTTTCCCCATTTAGGATGATTTTTTTTTTCTAGTTCTATCCATTTATTTACAAACTTCATGATTGAAAATAAAAAAAAAAAAAGCTGACTAATACCCCATTGTATAAATGTTGCCAAAAATATAGGTTGCTTTCCACAAACTGACATCAACACCCCATTGCTAAAGACAGCCCCTATACAACTTGAACATGGAGAAGTTGGGCTGGTCCCCATATAGAAATTTTACCTTAAGTGTTTCAGGTATAGGAAGGTACTCTACATGCCACCAATGGAGAAAAGTAAACACCAAGCCAGTCACAAACCTTTTGGTCTATAAGATATGTGCATATATATCACTAGAAATCAATGGTTATTCTGAGAAACTCAAGTAACTAATAAAACTGTTCCCTTATACACCCTGATCACAGGCACTTGCCCCAGCTCCTTCTGGTGTCGTTTCTTTTTTACTTTTTATATTCTGTTAGACTTTTTTCTGCAGCTCAAAAGCTCATTACACATTCATGTAATTTACTAACCTCCAAATTACCTGCAGTTCTGTAAACTTTCTCTATGAAAAACTGGTTCTTTGAATCTCGAAGTAATGGCTGAGAGCTGGCTAGTATATAAATATACACCACTCACATTCTTAAAATAAGAGCTTTAAATCATTGTCAAAGGAAATGTTGCAATTTCAAAGCCAAACATTTGACTTTCCACTACATTTAAGTGTTTTATGCAGCATACATGATAAGAAAAGCTTCTATAGTTGTACAAAGATGTTAGTACCTCAAAAATTCAATTTGAACTGAAGTGTGGTGGTGCAAGCCTTTAATCTCAGCACTTAGGAAGCAGAGGCAGGTGAATTTCTGGGAGTTTGAGGTCCACCTAGTCTACAGAGTGAGTTACAGGATATCTACGACTACTATACAGAAAAAACTTGTCTCAAAAATCCAAAGAAGATGAAGAAGAGGCAGAGGAGGACAAGGAGGATGAGGAGGGAGAGAAGGAAGAGGAGGAGGACAAAAGAAGAGAAAAAGTAAGAATGAAAAATAATTTCATTTGATAAAAATGCACCTGCAGAAGTTATAATAGAGATAAAACACAAAAGGCAAAATTTAAATAGAAAAACATAGCATTTAAGCAGAATGTCACAAGTCCTGTCCACTGCACCCCAAACCAATGAGGTATGTCAATATTTTAAGAGTAGCTTTTTTGTTTTGTTTTGTTTTTATTATATATATATTCATACTTTATTTACATTTCAAATATTTCCCCCTTTCCAGATCTCCCCTTTGGAACCTCCCCATTCCCTCCCCCTCCCCCTGCCACTATGGGGGTATTCCCCCACCCTCCCACCTATCCACTCTTTTCTTCCCTCCTTGGATTTCTCCTATACAGGGGGATCTAACACCATCAGGCCCAGCCTCTCCTCCCCGTGATGGCTAACAAGACCCTCCTCTGCCGCATATATGGCCAGCACCATGGATCCCTCCATGTGTATTCTTTGGTTGGTGATCCAGTCTCCTGGAGTATAAAGGGGTCAGGCCAGTTGCCATGTTGCTCCCCCCACCCCCGGGGATGCAAGCTCCCTCAGCTCCTTCAGTCCCTTCTCCAAGTCCTCCATCTGGGTCCTCACACTCAGCTCTACTGTCACTGTGAAGTGACTCTTGGGTATTTCGAACTTTTGGGCTAATAACCAATGAAGAGTGAGTACATACCAAGTTCATTCTTTAGTGACTGCGTTGCCGCGCTCAGGATGATATTTTCAAGTTCCATCCATTTGTCTTTGAATTTCATGAAGTCATTGTTCTTAATAGCTGAGTAGTATTCCATTGTGTAAATGTACCTCATTTTCTGTATCCATTCCTCTGTTGAGGGACATCTGGGTTGTTTCCAGTTTCTGGCTATTATAAATATGGCTGCTATGAACATAGTGGAACATGTGTCTTTATTACATGTTGGAGCATCTTCTGGATATATGTCCAGGAGTGGAATAGCTGGATCCTCAGGTAGTATTATGTTCATTTTTCTGAGGGTCCACCAAACTGATTTCCAGAGAAGTTGTATCAACTTGCATTCCCACCAGCAATAGAGAAGTGTTCCTCTTTCACCACATCCTCGCCAACATCTGCTGTCACCTGAGTTTTTGATCTTAGCCATTCTGACTAGTATGAGGTGGAATCTCAGGGTTGTTTTGATTTGTATTTCCCTGATGAGTAAGGATGTTGAGCATTTCTTTAGGTGCTTCTCAGCCATTCGAGTTTCCTCAGTTGAGAATTCTCTGTTTAGCTCTCTTCCCGATTATTTTTTTGATAGGGTTATTTGTATGTCTGGAGTCTAGCTTCTTGAGTTCTTTGTATATACTGGATATTAGCCCTCTATTGGACATAGGATTGGTAAAGATCTTTTCCCAATCTGTAGGTTGCCATTTTGACTCTAACCAAACAAGTGAAAGATCTTTAAGACAAAAACTTCAAGTCTCTGAAGAAAGAAATCAAAGAAGACCTCAGAAGATGGAAAGATCTCCCATGCTCATGGTTTGGCAGGATTAATATAGTTAAAATGGCCATCCTGCTGAAAGTAATCTACAGATTCAATGCAATCCCAATCAAAATCCCAACTCAATTCTTCATAGACTTAGAAAGAGCAATTCTCAAATTCATATGGAATAACAAGAAACTCAGGATAGCAAAAACTATTCTCAACAATAAAAGGACTTCTGGGGGAATCAGCCTCCCTGACCTCAAGCTATACTTCAGAGCAGTAGTGATAAAAAACTGCATGGTATTGTTACAGTGACAGGCAGGTAGATCAATGGAATAGAATTGAAGATCCAGAAATGAACCCACACACTTATGGTCACTTGATCTTTGACACAGGAGCTAAAACCATCCAGTGGAAAAAAAGACAGCATCTTCAACAAATTTTGCTGGTTCAACTGGCAGTCTACATGTAGAAGATTGCGAATTGATCCATTCCTATATCCTTGTACAAAGCTAAAGTCCAAGTGGATCAAGAACCTCCACATAAAACCAGATACACTGAATCTAATAGAAGAGAAAGTGGGGGAAGGTCTCGAATACATGGGCAAAGGGGAAAAGTTCCTGAACAGAACACCAATGGCTTGTGCTCTAAGATCAAGAATTGACAAATGGGACCTCATAAAATTACAAAGCTTCTGTAAGGCAGAGGATACTGTAAATATTTCAGAGTTCCATTGCTTTGAACTCAGGTCTGATTTTGCATTTGGATTTTCACTAAATTATGTGACCTTGGAAAGCAATTTGATGCCTTCAACTTGTGAAGAAATGATGTGTTAATGTAAAAATAGTCAAGGTAAACAGTTGATGTGGTTATTGATGAAAAAGACTAGTGCAGTACCTAGCCATTGTTAGGTGGTCAATTGCCATATGCTTCAGGTATGAAGTTATTATATGGGAAAGATGTTTGAATATGTTTCTAGAATGGAATGTTTATTAAAGAATAATTAAAATTGATTAAACATGCATATGAAACATAAGCATAAGAAAATTCATTTATATATATGATGTCTACACATACCTTTCTTAAGCCACTATACAGGGAGATGAATTTCCAGTTTAACCTACAAAAATTGTAATCCGTAAGTTATGTCTTCCATTGCAGAAAAGGAAAGAGTTATCAAGATAAAGTTCTGTAATTTCAACATGCTTTGAAAATAAACACCTACAAATACCCACTGTCATGATATATAATCATATATTGTAGAACAGGTGCATATATGAGAATGATCTCATAAAATGATACTACAGCAGTAAACTTTCTATTGTCTGTTGACATAGCCATTGTAGCATAGCATCACAATGAATTCTCATTTTGTAGTGATCCTGGTACAAACAAAACAATTGCATTGCCTGTTGTAAAATTGTACAACATACACATAATTGTGAACAGTGATTAATAACTGATAATGTCAATAAGCTACTATATTATGTACATAATTTCCTAGGCTATAAACATGCACTGTGTGTTGCTGTGAAGTAGACTGTACTCTGCACTTTAGCCATATATTAGGCTGTACTATATGACCTAGTTGTGCAGGAGGCTATCCCATCTTGTTTTGAGAAAAATGCTCTGTGATATATTTCTCTTTTTGAGGCATTTCTCAAAACATGTCTCCATTATTGTTAAATGATAGATTTATTGTAATAGAATTACTGGAAGTTAAAACAAAATTGGTTTTGATGAGATAGGAAACAACAATCGTGACACAGTGATGAAATAAAATTAGACAATCGATAGAATTTTCAACAAGGCTTTGTATATGCATACTATTGTGACTTTTAATTTTAAACAGGCAGAAATTGTCACTGTACGGAAATTCTGTGACTCTTCTTGCAACTAGCCTCAGGAAGTTATTTAAACCAGAAAAAAAATGAGCTTGGAACAGCAAAGCTGACCAGAGTCGTTGTTAGAAATAGGATGAATATTAAGTATTGTAGTTTCCCTTATAACTAGTAGTAGATCAGGAGCTCCAAATAGTCTGTTGGAACATAGAGTTCTGAGTGTGTGAATGTGAATGCATTTCATATCATTGCCCATCCTGCACCCAAACTCCTGTCTTGAGTGACAGCCACTCACCCCTCACAGTCCCAGTACTAGCCTCTTCCTTACATAGATCACAACATCCTTGTAGTCGTTTGTTGTAACTCTCCAGCTATATGTTTGAAAACTAAATTAAAACAAAGTAAAATAAAAGGGCACAATTTTGCAAAAACTAAAGCCCCAATTCCTTCATTCGAAAGTTCTCTAACTTCAAAAGTTAAGTACGAGATGAGATTAACTTAGCCTCATCTAAGAACGAAAGCCTATTTTAGCATTTTCATGTTTATTTGGAGTTTTGGGAGAACATCAGATCTAACCTCAGGTGCATTATCTTCTAGAGACTAGCAAATTTATGCTCTTACCTTGTTTTTAAGGAAGGAAAGTAGGAAAAACCCATGATTCAGAGGAACAACAGTCTCACTGTGGATAGACTAGAAAATATGACTGAAGTAAAAATTAGATGTTGAAAACCCCCCTTTCCCCCACTCTTTAGGAAAAGAACACCCTTGTTTTGAAACATAAAAAAAGTAACACTAATTTTATCTTGTGCATATTGTCTCCAGTACCTGTGTAGCTCCAGAATCAGAAACCCTCAAAGGCCATCTGCACAGGTAGTACAACATAATTCCTCTGGAATATTTGAAGATCTCTCATGGTACTCAGACACATGAGTGATTTCTAGATTTGGAAAGATTAAGTTCCCTTAACAAGATAAATAGCTCATTAGAAACATAGTTATGAAACTTAGAGGGTGAGACAAAATATGGAAAATCCAAGTTTAAACAGCTTCTTAGTATAATGATCTTTAACAAACCTGCCTCCTGATCATGTGCAAAACAGAAGTTGAGTGTTCTGAGAATTTCATTCTCAGTGGTCCTCAGTGTGTGAGCATCATGGCCACCAATTGTCTCTTAAGGAAGGAAAACAATGAAAACAAGATAAATTATGAAGATGTTCTTCAGGGTCAGCTGCTGCACTACAACAAGCTCTCACCAAGAAAGCAAACTGACAATGAACTGTTGAACCCATGAAGCAACTGGGCAACTGCTCTGATACAATTGGCTGAGCCAGACAACAAGCAAACAAACAAAAACAAGCCTCAACTCACAATACATGGGTTAGAAGTTTCTTTCTCTTCCTATAAAATGAAAAATATAACAGAATTATAAGTGAGAGAGTAGTGTTGCAGTAAAATATGTTAACTCACAGGTGAACATTTTAATCTTGATGCAATGTTGGAGGAGACGGATGCTAGCCACAATGAAACGAAAGAGTTTGCCAAAAGTCCTACAGGGCTATATAGTGAATATCAGAGATGGCTGCTGAATTCCCATAGTCTGGCTTTAGAGTGAGTAGTTGGGATTCCCCTTCTCCTGTAAGGCGTGATTTTGAAACAATAAGCCAGGCTTATTATTACTGTCCCAGAAGTCTATTAGGTTGACATTGTCAAAAGCATGTGATTGCCTGAGATCACCTCTTGCAGAAAAATATGTTATAATTTCTGTGAGTGAAGAATACAGTGAAATAAAAGTCAGAACATATAGGTCCCTCTGGTTCCTTGAAAAGTAAACTAAAGCCACAGAGACCTCTTTAGTACCGTGAGCACAGAGACTTTGTTGTGAAATATGAACTTTTCTGCCCATACTGATGACATCAGAAATAAGCAGAAGTCAAATCCTTTAAAAGCATAAGAGCTGGCAAAGTTTCAATACTGAACCTAAGAGAAGGAAAGAGAAGTGTACACTTGTGTGTGACATTGTGGAGATGTCTATAGTGTCCTGAAAACACCTGTTAACAGTACTTCTGTAGAGGAACTTGCTGGTGTAAATAGGATTGTTTAGCAACAACAGTTCCCCCCAGTAGAGGACTCTCAATACTATAGGATCAGATGTTTAGTTTGAAGGAGAGAATCCTGAGTACCAATCTGCAAATCATTAGCAAAGACTGGAAAGAAGGAGAAAAGGGAGGGAAGGAGAAAAGGGAGGGAGTTGAAATAAAAAAAGAAAAGAAGACACAAACAAGAGAGGAAAAGAGGTAAAAAGCTTCTCAAGTGAGATTCTGAAAAGCTATGTTCCTTTGGTACAACCTCTTAAACACAGAGACAGTTTGTATCACAGACAGGTAAGATCTGCACAGCTAAGGTTCCCCACCTTCCCAGTTCGGCTCTCTTGCATTCTCTGTGGGCTCTGCTAGACTGGCACAAGTGCACCTACTATTGTGGCACTCTTATTAAGCGAAGACTAATGGCACTTAATAAAAATATCTGCTGGCATAAAACAAAAGAGAATGTTTGTTTCTTATACTAAATTGCCATTTAAAAAAAGCAAAAGATGAACACAAACATCCAGGGTCACTTATTTTGCTGAAGTAATGGATTGATGTGGTATGTTGTACAATTTCTATTCCCTTCTGCAAAACCTAAGCCAAAGAAGGAATTTCTCCTTAGTGAAGACATGCCTGGCCTTCAGTCCTTAAACAACAGTAGGATGAAGCACAGGTAATCCATCCAGTAGCATTAATAAACATTGTGCAGTTGAAGATTTCTTTAAGGCTAACCTATTGGAGACAGTAGAAGTTACACACCTACTGTTTTATTTGCCTTACTCCTTAGTAAGCTCCTGAGACCTGGGAATAGAGATGTTGATGTACAGAATTCAAAACCCTGGGATAGAGGGGTGAATATGGATGATTTCCACTCTAAGAAAGACCTGCCACTCTACCCTGCTTGAATTCTTTCACAGATGAGAAAAACTGGGGCACACAAAGGCAAGAAAACTAATAGGTTAAAGATTTATATGGCTAATAGCAGCTTCCTCTGGTGGTTTTATGAAGATATATATGTATGTTGACATTTGCCACCCAAACTGACAACCTGAATTCTTTCCTTAGAATATGTATGGTGGAAAAAGAGAACCAATTCCCACATGTCCTTGGGCTTCCACATGTCCACCATAGCATGTACTTGTCCCCACAGACCTCCCCACCCCCACTGACATAGGATGTCAAACAGAGGTGAAATGAAACAGGATATTTTAGGACAGGATGTTGTATAAACAAGTGGCACAATGGGGATATTTTCCACCCTGCAGGGAAACTCATTAAGACAGTAGATGATTTTTTTCTGTTAATTTATTTATTCACTTTATACCCTGATCTTTGCCCGCCCTCCTCCAGTTCCCACCTCACACAGTTCTTCCCCCAATTTTTCTTCCCTTCTTCTCTGAGAAGATGGAGGTACCCCCTGAGAATTCCCCCAACCTGGCACATCAGGTCTGCAGGTGTAGGCATGTCTTCTCCTACTTTGGTTAGACAAAGCAGCCCAGTTAAGGGAATGGGATCCACAGGCAGGCAACAGATTCAGAGACATCCTGCTTCAGTTTCTGGGGACCTCTCATGAAGACCAAGCTGAACATCAGCTACACAGGTATGAGGGGTATAGGTCCAATTCTTTGGTTGGTGGTTCAGTCTCTAAAAGCCCCCAATGTCCAGGTTAGTTCACTCTGTTGGTCTTCCTGTGGAGTTCCTATCCCCTCTGTGGCCCTTATTCCTTCCCCTCAACACTTTCATAAGACTTCTGGAGGTCTGTCCAGTGTTTGGCTGTGGAACTCTGCATCTGTTTCAGTCAGCTGCTAGGTTAAGCCTCTCAGAGGAGTATTAGGCTCCTGTCTCCAAGCATATCAGAGTATTATTAACAGTGTCAAGGATTTGTTCGTGTGTATATAGGATGGGTCTCAAGTTGGGCTAGTTATTGGTTGACCATTTCTTCAGTCTCTGCTCCAACTTTGTCCCTGCACTTCTTGTAGACAGGACATGAGTCAAAAGTTTTTTGAGTAGTTAGAGTGACAGGAGGTAAATTTAAAACAGCTTTAGGAAGTTCCTAAAACTGACTAGATTCACAAGGCTCCATCCTGCCTACAGTATATAAATAATAAAGACAACTAAGAGTCATTCTCAAACAAGTCAAAGAAGACTCTTAGACTAATCAAGTAGTCTTTAAAAAGCAGAAAGCAGGTAAGCTGTCTATAAGAGTCTCAGACCAGCCAAGTCACATACAATGGTAACTTTCCAATCTGTTGAGCTGCCTGAAGACTCTCCCTTGTGCTCCAGGTTTCTAACTCATGTGAGTTGTCATCCATGCTAGGGTGGGATTTAGAGATATAGCTGTCTTTGAGCCATGTAAAGTAACACCAATAAAACTCATTGTGCATGAAGTTAGGGTGCTATCCGTATATTGGTCATAAGTTCCCTATCTTGGATGAGTAGATATTTGTGTACCAGTGATTTGTTTATCAGCACTGAGTTCTCTGTGGGTCTCTCACACTTTGTACCCACCCAAGAACTCTGTATTCATGAATTAAAGACACACAGAGATATTTTTAATATGCCTTACTAGCTCAATGGTTGGGTGCTTCTTGAACCTCCCTGAGGGTAGGACAAACTCCCCTCCAATATTCAGTATTCCTGAGTTAACCCTTTCTAAATCTGTATTTTATCTTTGCTGCCCTGCTTCCTTCTGGGCAGTCCTCCCATGGGACCCCTTTCCCTTTGTACCTATATTTCAGACATCTCATCCTCCTCTCCTTCACTGTGTGCCAAGTCCTATGTCCCTCTCATTGCAGAATTCCCTCTTCTCTCCCCTGCATTTCTTGCCTAGGAATTCTAAAAGTCCCTTCTCTTTCACCCTTCCCAGCCATTGGTTGATGGTCCTTTATTGAACAATCAATAGCCAATTGGTGATAGGGACCCTCATCATCTGGACATGCAAATTCCCATGTGATTTTGGAGCTGAATTAAGACAAAACATTAGAACCAATCCCCAACATAGTTGTCTATTTCCCAAGAATAGTCTCTCTCTCTCTCTCTCTCTCTCTCTCTCTCTCTCTCTCTCTCCCTCCCCCCACCTCTCTCTCTCTCTCCCTCCCCCCACCTCTCTCTCTCTCTCTCTCTCTCTGCATGTGTGTGTATGTCTTTCTGTTTTTCTCTATCTTTCTCTCTTTCTCTGTCTATCTCTATCTCTCTCTGTCTCACTATCCCTCTATATCTCCCTCTCTCTGTTCTCTCTCATACACACATAATAAATAAACTTGAATTAGAAAAGAATGTAATCCTTTAAAAACTATTATATAACATGTTCCTTGCAATTCTGGGGGGGGGGGGGAGACAACAAATGAGTTTTTGAGGTTCTCTTGTTTCAAATATAATCATCAGAAAAATATTTTATCATTTATTGTTCATTGTTGTTTGTCATTAATTTATGCTCATTGTAAATATGCCTTAACTGTGTAGCAAAAGAAGAAAAACTATTTTCAGACACTGCTCTCCTTTATCACGCCAAAAGTAACACATCTCAGAACAAACTGGATTGCCACCTGAGGAGAAGGTTGCAATGTGAACATTTTGAAAAGCCATTTCCATGTGACTGTCTCAAAAAGCTTTTGCTTAGAGCTAAAGTATTCCAAAGGGAGGGACGTAGACATCAATGCCTCTCAGCTCAAAGGTAATTCCTGCGACAGCAGAAGTCCATTGTCAGGGAGCTTTTATAGAAAAGTGGAATATCTGAAGTCAGAATGGCTGTAAGAATCAGAATCTATACTGGAAGAAGTTCTCTAGATGATTCCCAAGCATGTGTCAGTTTGATACACCCTCTACAAGAATGTAACCCCTAATTGCATTCAGTGAATGAGGTTCAAGAGGTATAAGGAATGAGGAAGAAAGCCATGTAAATACAGAGTGGGACAGTATAAGAGGAATCACAGAGGGCTCATATTAGATATATAACCTTTCCTAAATTATATAACTTCACTGAAAGTGCCCTTATTTATAAATGGGACTAAAAGCCTCCAATAATTGTATTAATAGGTGAAAATTAAATAGTATAATCTCCAATAACTCTGCAGCAAGCGAGAGGATATATAGGAAATTGAGTCACTGGTGTCCTTTTCTTCACTATACAAATTGAGTGGCGAGCTGGCTAGTTTCATAAGCCCTCTATAAGGTAATGTTAAAATACAATAAAATTTATATATTATGTTTTTTCAGGAGGCAAGAGCAAGTCCTACTATTCTATCAAGAGTTAAAATAATCTAATGTTGTCCTTCAGCCATAGCCACCACAGTTGCCTCAGCTACTCCAGAAAGCCAAGGAGGAACTGGAAGAGGAAGATGATGATGAGCTAGTTGAGACCTTGTTGGAAAGAGTTTGGGACAGACAGAGATGTTTCCTGAGAAGGTTTGGCCAGTCACAGAGGCAACCTTTGATCTCTTTTTTTGACGCAGAAGATGTACAGATTTTGTAGATCAGCTCAGCTTTGTGGATTGGGACCATTTCCTTCATGATCCTGGTTCTTCTTTTTGTCTTTGAGACACAATCATTGCAACTAAAGCAACAACAGCAACTGAAGCAATGGCAGATACTTTTAGGGCTGTCAGGAGGAAGGCCAGGGGCTCTCCCTCTACTTCCTGGAAAGGTCTACATTGTTACTGCAATATTTGCCATGGTGGGAGAACTTTGAAATCAATTTGTGTTTGAAGTTCAATTTCTTCTTCTTCCTCTTCTTCTTCTTCTTCTTCTTCTTCTTCTTCTTCTTCTTCTTCTTCTTCTTCTTCTTCTTCTTCTTCT